>OY282642.1:118482341-119084703 GCA_958299015.1 Tetanocera ferruginea | reverse complement strand
AAAAAATATCAATTACTCTTCGGAACAGTTTAACTAAATTTGATATTGATAAATTTAGTAGCTTACCTTATTCTCTATTTGCCGATAATTGCTTGCTATTGATGGTTCCATGGAGTTTGCCTGATTTTCTATTTCCTGGACAGTCTTAATGTCCGGGAGTCTAAGAAGATGCTCTTTTATCTCATTTAGAAATCTGTGACAACTAAGAACTTTTAACCTTACCTTTAACCTATTTATTTTTCCAATTCAAATATCTTCAGTTCCCTTCAAGAAAGTATTTCAATGAAATCAAACAAATCACGAGAGAAATAATGTAATGTGGTTGAAGAGAAATAATGTTTTTGCTAAAATTTTGATGGTCAATTATGTATAGCGTTTTCTCGAAAAGGAAGTATCAATATTCAAAATATATATTTTTAACTCAAAAGCTATATTAGTATAAAAATATTCTGTATGTTAAACATTTGCAATTTTTTTTTTAGCTCTAAAAGTTTAACCCATTTTGTGCCACTGTTCGAGTTTTCGAACAGTAATTTTTGCTGTTTTCAACACAATTTTTTTCTATGACGAAGTATACGCGATGCAAAATGCAATGATGCTGTTCGAAAACTAGAACAATGGCCATAGCGCACAACTCAACATCACAAGTTATGAGACTGCAGCTGGGTATGTGGGAGCGTGTTTCGACACGTTAAGCGCCAGCAGTTTATATTCTTCGCACTACTTGATGTGTTTATTGGCCGATAAACGTATTTGCGCTACAGAAACTGTGCGGAGTACTCGCTTGGGCCATCTAGGCCCTGGTTTGAAGACCGGCGAAGCATTGCCAAATGGTATTAAGAAATGTATTTTGTTTTGGTAAAATTGCGGTTCTAATGGTAGCCTTATTATTTTTTTTAGGGGCAAATGATGCAAAATTTGATGCAGCCAACAATATTGTCTGTTGTCGTTGGCAGGACAAACATGAGGTAACGTTGCTGTCAAATTTCATTGCAGTTTACCCGACTGTAATGACTACTCGAAAATGACACGTAATGACTGACGAAATGGCCATTGTTTGACTGTTCGAACAGCTGATATCCGAAACTATAGGCGATAGCGAAATTCTGACGATGGATTTGAGTTAAGGAGGCCCTAATTACCCTATAAAAGTAATTTTTAATAAGAAATTCGAAAATTTTTGCAGCTCGGCACAAAATGGGTTAAACCAAGGATATCAGGTTTCAAACCTATTCAGTGGAGTTGGAAATGGGGTGATAGATAGATGGAAGAGAACGGGAAATCAAGAAAAATAAGTATAGAATGTTGTATGCGTCCCGCTATATCAAAATGTAGCGCTAGAATTTGAATCCAAGTGTTATGCCTCTACCTCAGTCAACTCGAGGTATTAAGCAATCTCATTCCACAAACATCTCTACCAGCAACTATAACTTCCAAAGTCGCATAAATTGATAAATTTTTTGTTTAAATTTCAAGTGCTTAGAAATGAGGACAGAATGGGTTGAAAGTCAAGCATGCTTACCACTCGAATACCGAAGCCGCCAAATCGTAATAGCAAACCATGTGACCTTTACATTTTAGCTATGGGATGTGTTTGTGAGATTTTTGTACAAAACTACAAGAAACATTTTTGTTAACCCTCTAAGTCTTCAGTATATGGGTCTTTTTGTCCTTTTGTGAAAAAAAGTAAAAAAATAACCATAAAACAAGGCTATATAGAGCTAAAATGCCCCACAAAAATATTTGTAATACAATTCTACTATAAGTATGAATACACCAAAGCTGCACCATGTATTGCATGCATCATGTTCATGTTATGAGGCAAAAAGAGTTAAAAAATCGAAATTGATTGGCCCGTTGGACAATGCTAGAGACTGATTCGTACCTCTCACGACCGATGTCGATGCGCCAACCCTGTTCTTTCCTAACAATGAAACGGTTTTGACTACCTTCGTTGACACAGTCGGGCATTTACATTCGTCTATGTTCAACATTCAATCTGCTTCGAACTGCGTGGCATTGAGCACAGACGACAGATTTGTGGAAGGACTTCGCATGGTTCTAGCTCATTTGTTCCGGTGTTTGTAAAGACAAATACCTGTGACGTTTCATGAAAGTCAATTCCATGCTCACCTTTCCGTTGGCAGCATTTCCGTGTCCGGTTACAAAATGCCGATATATTGAGCGTATTCCTTACGCAACTTTCCACAGTTACTTCAAACTGATGCAAGTTTCCGCAGTTTTTTCAAAACTCAATTCATAGTAAATGTTGCTGGTCTTGAAATTTTATGCACCAGCAAACCTTTCTGCTTTGCGTTGAAAATTTTAAATAAAATTAATTTATTTGTGGTTGAATAAAAAAAATCATCGAATGTTCTTGCAGCAAATTTTTTGAAGGGAAGTTTTAAGTTTGATTGAGTTCTTGTGTTTTCTGAGCCAGTGAAATGCTGTTCTCCATGATCGAACTAAAAATGATAATGTACTATACTATACTAATGTATAAAGACTTAAAATACTAATTTTTTTTTAACTGAAGCACCATTTTGACTGTTTTTTAGGGCACTAAAAAAGAAATTGTTTTGGGCTGAAATACTTTCGATGTAAGCATTCTTGTAGTGGGTGTCTTTTTATCTTACATTTTTTTGCCCACTCTAGTGTGCATAATTCCCCAAATTAACATTTTTACAAAATTGCTGCGTATAAGTAGCGTAGCACAATGGAAACTTCATAAAAAATTCTTTTGTGCGTTGAAGGTTTAAGGTTCCACGAATATTATTAATAAATTTAACTGAGTTGATTCGTCGAAAAATGAAGTTGAAAAAAACTTTCGAAGTATCAAATTTATATTTGCTATGGCAGCGAGTTAACAATTTTTCTGTGTGTTGTCCGTAAACACAGGATAAGAAGAAAGAGTTAAAATAATTGCATGAAACTGGGCACACATATTCACATAAGCCCAATGATCTATAATATTTTTGAAATCCGCCAACGCACACGCCTACCTTCCATACAACTAAAAAATTTAAAACCTCGATAAATAATTTTAAGTTTAACCTACAGGAATAAATGTTGATATGCATGTATTTTATGTTAACATTAAGTTGTTTGATAAGAATGGGCATCATCCGCCCACTGACACGCTTACCTCTCCCATACAACTTACAATAGTGAAAGCAATTTAATGAGGTAAATATGTGAGCTGCAGGAATAAAACTTGGCATGCGTGTACGTTTCATTAAAACATTATGAAATATGAACATCATCCGCCCAAGGACGTGTCTACCTTATATACAACATGCAAAAGTAATAATCTTTAAATAGGATTGTGTTTGAAGTATAGATTTCAAACATGGTATGCAGTGTTGGTACATATTTTTAATGAAAAATCTCTGCGCAGCCTAAAAAACTGCTTACACGGAGAACAAAATGTGGACTCAAATCAAGCTCAAAGTGTTCGTAACTGAATTCAGCTCAATAGAGTTCAAAACCATCTCAAAACATGCTATTCATGTGCGCAATTAATGCCAGAACGCTTTTAGCTTGATTTTAGCCCAATTATTTTTCTCCGTGTGGATTTTTAAATTTTTTGTTTGTATGGGAGGTAAGCGTGTTCGTGGGCGAATGACGTTCATTTTTAAAAACGTCTTTGGTTTGTTATAAAAATCATACGTATTACATTTTATCTCAGTAGGCTAATCATTACCTTATATATTGAGTTTTTAATTGTTGGATTGTTTGGGAGGTGGGCGTGTCCGTGAGCCGATGACATCCATTTTGCGAAGACATCTTTGTTTTAATATACAATTCATATTTACCAAATTTTTTGTTGTAGGTTATTTATGAGCTTACTTACGCAGTTTTCAATTTCTGCGTTGTATGGAAGGTAGGAGTCAGAGACCAACTTGAGTGCATTCAAATGACGTTTTGAATGTGTCGTCAAAATACGAGCTACGAATGTGCCTTCTGCATTCAAATTAATGCGGAAATACATGTACCAATCGCTGTGGTACGAGTGCCGTAGAGTACGAGTGATGACGAATACGAATGCCTGCGAAACATGAATGTACGACGAAGCCAGATATTCGCAACATTTCTTACTTCTTGTTGTTTTATTGTTGTAAGTGCGCACTGTCGATCAATGCTTGTTGTTTTTTTTTTATATGTTCAATAGTTTAATCTTGTCGAGCTTGAACATGCGTGTTGTTGTTTCTTAACTTTTTATTGTTAGAATACAAACACATAATTTTAGCTTTTGCACAGTCGCTGGCGTTGTGTGGTTTTTGTATATTTTTTGTTGTTGGTACTTACTTACTGTGCCACGTATCCAAGGATTTGTTGTTGGTGCTGGCTTTTTGTTGTAATTGTTGTTGAAAGCATAAAAAAACACTGCGCACAACAAAACGCCAGGAAAAAAAACAAAGAAAACAAAAATAAAATTCCACTCAAGCTCGAGTCCAGCAGCAAACACTCGAGCTTCCAGCGAATCATTCGAATGTCAGCATTGTCTGGATGTTGGCTTTGTATCGATTCGCAGTCATCACACACTGAGCTAAGCAGCAATCGTTGTTTACGAACTCGAGTGGTATGCATGCATTTTTATACCCTAAACCTGAAAGGTCAGGGTATATTAACTTTGTGCAAACGTTTGTAACGGATAGAACGAAGCGAGTCCGGTATAGAAAAGTATATATATTCTTGATCAGCGTCACCACGTGAGTCGAGCTATTCATGTCCGTTCGTCCGTCCGTCCGTCCGTCCGTCTGTCCGTCTGTGTGTTGTCCGTATACACAGGATAAGAAGAAGGAGTTGAGATAATTGGATGGAACTTGGTACACATGGTCATATGGACCCAAGGATCTGCACTATTGAATATTTTTGGAATCCGCCCACGGACACGCCTACCTTCCATGCAACGCAAAAATTGAAAACTGAATAAATAAGCTCATAGTTAACCTACAACAATAAAATTTGATGTGTATGTGTTTTGTATCAAAACCAAGATTTCTTTAAAAATGGGTGTCATCCGCCTACGGACACGCCCACCTCCAATACAACCCAAAAATTGAAAACGCAATAAATAAGCCTCTGTTTAACCTACAGAGACAAAATTTGGGACGTATGTTTTTTATGACAAAATAAAAATGGTTTTGAAAAGTGGACATCATCCGCCCACGGACACGCCTACCTCCCATACAACGCGAAAATTAAAAGCTGCATAACTCAACTCATAATTAGCATACAACAATTAAATTTGATAAGGATGTGTTTTATATAAGCACAAAGATGTCTTCGAAAAATGGACATCAACCGCTCACGGACACGCCCACCTCCAATATAACCCAAAAATTGAAAACACAATAAATAAGCCTCTGTTTAACCTACAGAGCTAAAATTTGGCACGTATGTTTTCTATGACAAGACAAAGATGGTTTTGAAAAATTGACGTTATCCGCCTACGGACACGCCTATTTCCCATACAACCCAAAAAGTTTTAAACTCAATAAATAAGGTTATGTTTGTCATAGAGAAATTAAATTTGGTATGCATGTCTTTTATACCAAAACTAAGGTGTGTTAAAAAATTGGGAGTAAACCGTCCATGAACACGCCCACCTCCCATAAGGAAAGCGCAATAAAGGCATTAACTGTGAGTTACAGGAATAAAAGTTGGTATTTTTTTGGTAAATTTTTCATCAACATTTAAATGCATATCAAATAAAGGCTTCATCCGCCCACGGAGACGCCCATTTACAATAAAAATTTTTTGTTTTTGAAAAGCGGGCTTAGGGTATTTCATAGTCGGCCTTGACCGACTTTAGACTTTATTTACTTTGTTTTTTTGTGCGATTGTGGCTGACGACGATTGTTATTCAAGTGGCAAAAAATGACGAATGGTCTCATGTAGTTCTCTGGTAGCCGTGTTCTCTGATGGATTCCAAAAATATTCAATAGTGCAGATTCTTGGACCCATGCGACTATGTGTACGGAGTTTCATCGAATTATCTCAGCTCCTTCTTATTATACTGTGTTTAACGGAACGGATGGACATGGATAGCTCGACTCACGAGGTGACGCTATTCAAGAATAAATATAGATTTCTATACCGGAATCTTTTATTTCTATGCTTTACAAACGTTTGCGCAAAGTTGATATAAACTGACTTTCAGGCTTAAGGTATAAAATATTTTTGTGGTTTTGCCGAGGATTGAACCCAGGTCAGTCGTGTACGCAAACAAGCTCGGCTAAACATGAATTTGCAAAACATTGAATTTATTTCTTTAAGAATGTGCGTATAGTGCACCGTGTTCTATAAATAGACCGGTCATTGATTAGGTGCAAAGGTATCTATGAGTTGTGAATTGACACCTGCCGATATTTTTATTGAACCGGTTCTATGATTGGTCCAAAGTATCTAGTCGGGGTCAATGTTCCCCTGTCAAAGACAACGCCATGTAAAAGGTACCGGTTGGTTTCACATGTTGGTGGCAGAACTGGGACAGGTCACTATCACTTTGGAGCCTTTCTTGTGATAAGTTCTGAACTGGTTTTTTTATCCGTTGGGTTACTATAAAGCTTCCCTTAATCTTTTTAGAAGTTTGTGTTCTAGTTGTTCAAATTATTGTGGTCTTAATGATATTTTAGTACTCTTTTTTTCTGTAAAAATAGATGGTGTAACCTATATTAGCTAAGCCCATCTGCAGTTTATGTATGTAAAATATTTAAGACATTATTTTATGATACTTAATCACATTGTTGAAGAAGGAATTTTTTATTTTTGCTATATATATCGATGGTAAAGCTCACTAAAGTGTTAAGTGAAAAATTTCAAATGTTCAGAAACGTCGATATGGTTTTTAAATTTCAATACATCTCAATACAAAACACTAATTTTAACTGTGTAACTAACACACATTCACTGTCTTTGCATTTTCAATAAATTTACACAAGGTAGATATTATATTGATGGATTGAAAAATGCAGTAAACCTATTTTCGTCAAAAGGTCACTTATCACTTTAGTGCGCTTAACCATCGATATCATAACTGACCTGAAGTTCTTCAATGTTTTGACTATAAGTTTCTCTTCTAACCTGCGTGGATTGTTGGCATACAAAAGAAATCAGATTCTGTATTGATTTAATATCGTCTTTTTTTCGAACTAAAGCATACTCTGCCAGAAGTTAAAATTTGCTCTTTTGAAAATAATTTGTTATTCGCTTTCAATTTAAGGACTTTAGCTATTTGAAAACTGTTTTAGCTTTTGTATGTATGCATTTAACTTTCAAGATATTCTTGACAATATCAACAGACTAACTTTTGGCTACACATGTAATATTCAGCTTTGTACAATCATTTTGTGCAGTAATTTTACTAACTTTATCACAGTACCTGCTGTCTGCCTAATATGCAGCTTTTAGAATTTATAACTTTTTATTGAACTTTAGCGTAAACTAAAAGTTTTCTTGCATAACTTTTAACCGTGCGCTTCATTGGTTTTCATCGTGAGCCTTGCTGTTGTTGTTTTTGTTTATTTTTTCAATACGCTGAAGTTTGAACCCAAAATAAAGTTTTCCCCAGCAACAGCATTTAAACCATCATCACCATCATCATCATCATCATCGTCTTCATCATCATCATCATCATCATCATCATCATCATCATCGAACTGGATAATGTTGCTGAGTTCTATGTATTCAGCGTAGCTGGCCAAATATTGTCGTAGGTTTTCAGCGCCATTAGTTGTCAGACGTTAGCATAAAATTGTCTGAAATCTCCGCACAACCCGCCCCGCCGGCTTTTATCCTTAAAGTATCCAATTACAAATTTTGCTATTTTAGGTTGATGTAACTATTTTTGTAAAGAGCTAGATGTATTGTATAGCTTGATGGTGTCGCAAGGCTTCTACATTGTTGCGGATTTTAGCTATGATTAGTGCTTTGACTCAGCGGTTGTTGTTGTTTATTTTTTGATGCTGTTATTGATTTCTGCTCTCTTGGCACTTCAGTTGAATGTTTGTTTTTGTTAAATTTGAGCTTGATTTAAGTACAAAATAATATTCATTGCTTTTTCATCTTTTGCTTTGAAATGATTTTCCACTCTTTAGTTATTTTTTGTTTTCAAATAAACCCAGAGCAGTGAAGCACTTAATTAATTTAACCATGATCATTAAGTCCTTAGCGACAATTTCCAGCACTACCAACAGTTTAAGTATTCAAAGTAGTTGGGAATTTATTTAAAGTTCTTAGAACGGTGACTGCTCTTAACTTTGTTGTCATTTTTTACAAATATTTCTTGTTTGCAGTTGTTGCAACTATAAAATATAAAAAACTCTTCTTATATCATAACATTCTAGCCAGCCTGTGTCCTTCGTAGTAATTGTTGTTGTTTTTCGTTTCATAAAAACTTAAATACTTCTGCTGTTGTCGCTGCTGTGCAAAACGTTTAATTACTCCAAAAGCAACTGAATTCTTGTCTTGGTTAAAGTTACTTCGTGTACTCTGTCTTCATTATTTTTATTAACGCTTTTATTAATGAAGCAAGAAAATTACGTGCACGATTAACTTTATTAAAATGCTTTCGCGTTGATTTAAGCAAATTTAAATAATTTCAATGTAATTTTTTCGTGATTTAGTATAAACTTCGTTATCTCAGCTTTAAAAGCAACAAAGTTGGATGAAAACTATATCTACCTCCCATTTATGATGAAATTCATCATAAAAATAACGAAAAAGTGGGTACTTAAAACGTTTCTTGAGTTTTTTACTCGGCAAGATTGGACGAAAAGACTTTTTCACAAAAAAAAAAAAAAAAAATAAATTGGACATGCCAGTCCTTGTAAGGTCTTTGACCGAGCTTCTTATGGCCAATTGTGTTGTGTGTGTTACTGAATGTTGTGTTGTGTGTGTTACTGGAGCTACATATCTTATCTTGACTCCAGACGACTTAAGTTAATGGCCGCAAAAACATGTACATGGCATTACAAATTCGCCAGAGTAGCATTGTTTACGGCCGATCCGAATTATTTATTTCTAAAAAAAAACAAATTGGCCATTTCAGCCCTTGAAAGGACTTTGACCGAGCTTCATATGATTAATTATGTTGTGTGTGTAAATGTTTGCACACAATTGACCGAGCACTTGCTCTACATGTTATGCCGACTCCGAACGGCTAAAGTTCAGAAGCTTTACATGGCATAATTTACTCTCTGAGGTTTGCCATTGTCTGCAGAAAGGTGGTGACCGAACAGCGCCGCCACTGGGGATCGAACTCAGGCTCCGAGCATGCTAAGCCATGCACTTAACCTGCATGCCACGGTCACCACCATGGCATAATTTATTTCTATGCTATTTAAAAAACTTTCTGTGTCAGCTGATGATTTGATTTCGACTCTGCCGCGAGGTGTTTGTCTTGCAAGCCATACAGTTAGCAAGCATGGCCTCGGCTGTCACATGAAGGTATCAAAATAATAAAACCTGCTGCAGACTTCAGAGTTTTTAGTCTTACAATATTTTTCTTTTTGATGGTATTTTAACTACGACCATTATCGCCCATTATACCATATTTATTGTATATGTACTATACTAATCCTCACATCATTTTTGTTATATGATACCTTACTTATCATTTTAAACTCATCATGTCATCACTACCACCTTCTTTTCTTAGTTGGTTGGTGTGTCAAGTTTATTTCTGGTATGACCTTTTATTCAAAAATC
Organism: Tetanocera ferruginea; assembly: GCA_958299015.1. Lineage (NCBI taxonomy): Eukaryota > Metazoa > Arthropoda > Insecta > Diptera > Sciomyzidae > Tetanocera > Tetanocera ferruginea. The sequence continues at coordinate 119,074,989 of OY282642.1, read as the reverse complement.
ATGCATTTGGATCATCCTCTTATCCATATACTCGAATACTTACATAAATACATTCTCGTCCTTGTCATTGTTCTTATCTTAATACTTTTCTTAACTCTTGTCATAGACTCTGTTCTAATTCGTTCCAAAATCAACTCTTGTCCCAATAACTGATCAAATGTTTTTCTTTATTCTTATGTAAACTTTTTTTTCAAGTCTTTACCTAATCCCTTACTTAAGCCTTGTTCGAATTCTTGTGTTCTTTGTCCACATTTTTATTCCAACACTTATCAAAGTCCTAAACCATGTCTGATACTTGTTCCAATAAAAGTTCAAATCCTTTGTCTAAGTATAGTTCTAATCCTTGTCGTCATTCTTGTCCCAATCCGTAAGTTTTTTCTTGTCCTAACTCTTATCCTTCGCGCATATCCTTCTTCCACTTTTTGTCCAAATTCTTTTCCAAATACTTGTCGAAATCTTATCTTTGTCTTAAAATTAAAATTTATAATGAACTTAAATTTGTTCTACTTCTTATCTAAATCCTTTTTATTATTTTAATCTTCATTTCATTATTTTCTTCGAATTTTTGCATATTTAGTTTTTAATTTCAGATTTGTTTTAGATTTTAGATTTTAGATTTTAGATTTTAGATTTTAGATTTTAGATTTTAGATTTTAGATTTTAGATTTTAGATTTTAGATTTTAGATTTTAGATTTTTTTTTTTTTTTTTTTTTTTTTAGATTAGATTAGATTTATTTCATTGTTTCTTTTACAGTAGCTGTTTACATATTCATGGATTTCGCGAAGCCTTTAAGGCTTGTCTGCGAAAAAATTGAAATAATATGTATATAAAATAAATTTATCTTATATAATAAATTAAAAATAACAAATTCATAGTATATCAGGAAATTTTCCAAACTAAATTCTAAGCAAAATATTTAAATTAATAAACAAATTATAATTTAAAAAAATATGTAAAAAATGAAGAGATTTAAAAATGTTAAATAAAAAATTTGAAGAATATTAAATAATAAATTTTAAAAATATAGAAAATAAAAGTAAAAATTAAAGAGTTTCAAAATTTAAGTGATTTGTGTGAATATAAATACAAATATAGTAAATGTTAGCTTTGAATATAATGCATTTTGATGATTTTGTTTCGGGTATGTTTTTGTAGTTGTTGCACATATGCGATGTTCGGTGGCAACTCATTTAATATTTTGGGAATTGTGACATTTAATGTGTGTTTTCCAAAGTTGTTGTGGTGTTGAGCGATTTCCAGATTTCCTCGTGTACGGTAGCGGGTGTTGTATTCATGTTGTATTGGAGTCCTAAAGCGCATATCATCATAATACTCGTTGAGTAGACAGCATTTGTGGATGTTTTCAACCGTAAGGACTTGCTGGTGTTTGTGTAGTGATGGATTGTTGTGTTGTGCTTGATTATGTTGCTTTTTTGCTAAAATCTTCAATATACTGTTTTGGCTATTCTGAAGACCACGGCAGTGACTAGATGAACCCCAAGCTGTTATACCGTGACGAATGTATGATTCACAGAGCGCGAAGTATGCCTGCCTTAACACAGCGTAGTTGCATAGGAAGCTAAGGTGATGCAGCATGTAAGAAGCTTTTCGCAACTTTCCTCGCAGCTGCTCTATGTGAATATGCCATTTGAGATTTGAGTCTACTACAACGCCCAGGTATTTGTATTCTTCTACGTTTTCTATAAAATTTTGGCAGTCGTCATTAGCAGGACTTGTGATTTGGTGGTCGTGCAAGCATGCTACGTTGTGAATCTTCACTTTAATTTCGTGGCGTGGTATGTGTGGTGAGCGTATGTGCATGATCTTAGTTTTTGCCGCATTTATAACAAGTCCATTATCATGTGACCATCTTGTTAATACGTCAAGCTCTTGTTGCATTATTTTTGTTGCTGTCTCAACGTCTTTGTGTGCAACAATAATGGCCGTATCGTCTGCGTAGGCGTATGTATTGCTGTTTTTAAGAGCTCTCAACATGCCGTTTGTGTAAATTATGTACAGAAGTGGACCAAGTTTGGAGCCTTGTGGCACACCATGTTTTACTTCCACTTCTTCACTTAGGGTGTCTTTGATTTTTACAGTATATGACCGAAATTTAAGGTAGTTTTCAAGCCATTTGTAGCAGCTACCTCGCAAACCAGCATTTTCCAGAGCTTCTAGGAGTTTAGCGTGCGAAAGTGTATCGAATGCCTTACTGAAGTCGACAAAAGTTACAACACTGTGAATTTTTTTGCTCATGTTTTCATTCAGGTCATTCGCGAAATTACCTAGCAGCTTGTTGATATTTCTGCCTTTTTGGAAGCCGTATTGTTTGCAGTTAATAATTTTATATTTTTCAACAAAACTTTTTAATCTACGCGACACAATTTCCTCAAATATTTTTTCAATAACCGGTAATATTGCGATAGGTCTATAATTCGCGGTTTCTGATTTCGCTCCACTTTTGTAAATAGGCCTGATAACTGATAGTTTAAGCGATTGCGGTATTTTATTTTGTTCTATACTCATATTAATAAGTTTTGTTATAACCGGTGCCATCACTAGAGCATTATTTTTTAGGTCTTTCGGTCGTATTAAATCATATCCCGGACTTTTACTGGTGTTTAATGAGTTTAAAATATTAAAAACTTCAATTTCTCTAGCTTTTTCAAAGAAAATTGAGTTATTTTGCACTGCGGTGCTAGTTTGTAAAGTTTGGATACTGCACACATGCACGATTTTTTGTAAATTATCATTTAGATCTTTTGCAAATTTATTCGTTAGTGTTTGTAAATTTTCATTTTTAAAATTTTTAACTATCATATCGTCCAGGCTAACACGCTTTTTGCCGATGATATCATTTACTATTTGCCATGTTTTTTTTATATCATTTTTATTCTCATCAAATTGTTTTTTATAAAAATCATTTTTTGCGCATTGTAATTTTTTATTTAGGTTATTTCTAAAAATTTTATATTCTTTTTCTATTTGCTTATCTTTCGGTTTTGCTACCCATTTTTTATAAAGTTTATCCCGTTTATCGCAGCATTTAAGTAAATAATCGTTTAGCCACGGATTTGGTTTTCTTTTTTTTAAAATTTTTGCATTTTTTTCACTACCACTGTATATATTTTTAAAAATTTCACAAATTTTATTGTAAACATTCTCGACATTTTCAGAATCTAAAGATTGTTCCCAGTTAGTACTACAAATTTGTGCACTCACCCTGTAATCGCAGATTGTTTTTATATACCGCGCGCTTTGTTCTCTTTCGCTGCTATTGATGTTGTTGCTGTTGTTGTTGAAAGTGACGCCACATAGCAGAGAGTAGTGGTCAGATATTGTTGTTGTAATAAGACCTGCGTGTATGCTGCTATTTTTAGAGCGCACAAGCAGGTGGTCAATATTGCTGCTTGTTTCTCTGCTTGCGTCTACCCGTGTGCTTTCGTTGTTTGCGCTCTCGATACCGTTTGATGCCAGCATCTCGAGGTAAAGTGCGGTTGCGCTACAGTTGGTTTTGTTGATGTTTATATTAATATCGCCTACTATTATGATATGAGTTTTTCTATTCGTATTATTTATTGTTTGCTCTAATTCGTTGATGAAAGTATTAATATTTTGCGTTGGTGGTCTGTATATTGCCAAAATCATGACCGGATTGTTTTTAATGACCATATTAACCGACATTGCTTCGTATGAGACCGTTGTAGGGTGTATCGCGTGCGTATATTCCATATCATTTCTTATATACACAGCAATGCCGCCTCCTCTACTGTTTACACGGTTAAAAAAATGTGCATTAAAGCCGTGAATATTAAATAAATTGTTTTCATCATCGCTGATATTAGTTTCAACGAGAATGATTATTTTTACTATTGAAATTATATTATTTGTGGCAGCTAAAAATGCGTTGAAGTTTTGACGTAGTGACCGAATATTTAAAAAAATGCACGATAAGTGATAACTTGCGAATGTTTTTGTGTCTATATCTCGATAATTAAAATATGTTTCGTAAGATATATTGTTCATCTTAAGAGTTTTTTTTTTATATTATTGCTTTTTATTATTAAAATGTTTGCACTTTTTGAATAGCTATTAATTTATAATATTAATGTCGCTTTCAATAGAGATTTGATGTGTTGTTGCCGATTCAATTTTTTTTGCGAGTATCCTACCATCTCGTACCCAGACAAACTTCCAGTTCGCTGTTTTAGCTTTTGATTTTGCTAGCCAAAGCAGACGGCGGTTTGTTGCTGTTAGCTGGTCATTAATAAAAATACGTGGTGTTGCTTGGGTTGCTTCGTTTTCATTTTTTTCCGGTGTACCACCATCGATTTTTTTGCCTTTCATTGTGTGCATAATTTTTTGTTTCACGCTCAGAGAACTGAGCTTGAAAATGAGGGTGTTAGCTTTGTTTTTCAGTCGATATGCGTCGACAATATTATTTTCTGGGAGATCCATGCCATGTTTGCTCACCATGCTTAACAAGATTTCTTTCACATTCTCATTTTCTCTCATTGGCATGTTTTTAATTTCTAAATTATTCGCAAGTGATTGCTGCTCCAGCTCATTGATTTTTCGCTCCATTGTTGCAATGCGGGCGTCTTTTTCATTGTTTTTTGCTGTTAAATCATTGACCTGAGAAGCCAGCTGAGCGACCGTTTCATTTATTTTTGCCATTGAAGATGCAATTTCACTCTTAACTTCTTCGTGTGAGCGTGCGAAACGGTTACTCATCTCCGCTATTAGGTCTTTCAGCTCTTTCATGTCTGATTTAAGATCTTGATCATCAGATTTCACGCTCTTCGATGCAAGAGCATCATCTGGAAAATATCTCTTCGTGGGGGCCTCATCCAGTGCTTCATCATCATCCTCGCGGCATTGCTTTTGAGCTTGCTGCTGTTGTTGTTGTTGTTTCCCAGCACTTTGCGAGTATGATGAGCTTGCCGTTCTGGTGCGCGGTCGGCAATTTTGGCACTTCCAATCACCGCGTCTTTCGCTGGTCATGCTCGTATAGGATGACTCAGAAAGAGTGGTGCACGGAGCGTAGTGGTACTGTGAAGAGCAATTGCGGCACTTCACGAAGTTTCCGTTGAGAGGCAGCGCCTGAGAACAGCTGTTGCAGAAAGATGTTGATGTTTGAGGGGGTGATCGGTGCATCTTTGAAGAGATTTTTGTTATTTATGTTTGTTGTTGTTTTGATTTTTCGTTGATTTGTTTATTATGAATTTGGTATTTTTTTCCACTTTTGCACTCACAAGTTTTTTGATTATTTGAATTAATTTATTTAATAAAAGCCAAATTGTTTATTTTAAGTTTGTATCGTTATTTTGAATGTTTAATGTATTTTAAAAACACAGGTTTTTATATATTGTTTTAATAAACTGAAAATATGCTAAAAAGGTTATTTGAAACTCGAGAGCGACTAAAAACACGTCCGTTCGCGATGAAAGACTGACAAAGATTTAGATTTTAGATTTTAGATTTTAGATTTTAGATTTTAGATTTTAGATTTTAGATTTTAGATTTTAGATTTTAGATTTTAGATTTTAGATTTTAGATTTTAGATTTTAGATTTTAGATTTTAGATTTTAGATTTTAGATTTTAGATTTTAGATTTTAGATTTTAGATTTTAGATTTTAGATTTTAGATTTTAGATTTTAGATTTTAGATTTTAGATTTTAGATTTTAGATTTTAGATTTTAGATTTTAGATTTTAGATTTTAGATTTTAGATTTTAGATTTTAGATTTTAGATTTTAGATTTTAGATTTTAGATTTTAGATTTTAGATTTTAGATTTTAGATTTTAGATTTTAGATTTTAGATTTTAGATTTTAGATTTTAGATTTTAGATTTTAGATTTTAGATTTTAGATTTTAGATTTTAGATTTTAGATTTTAGATTTTAGATTTTAGATTTTAGATTTTAGATTTTAGATTTTAGATTTTAGATTTTAGATTTTAGATTTTAGATTTTAGATTTTAGATTTTAGATTTTAGATTTTAGATTTTAGATTTTAGATTTTAGATTTTAGATTTTAGATTTTAGATTTTAGATTTTAGATTTTAGATTTTAGATTTTAGATTTTAGATTTTAGATTTTAGATTTTAGATTTTAGATTTTAGATTTTAGATTTTAGATTTTAGATTTTAGATTTTAGATTTTAGATTTTAGATTTTAGATTTTAGATTTTAGATTTTAGATTTTAGATTTTAGATTTTAGATTTTAGATTTTAGATTTTAGATTTTAGATTTTAGATTTTAGATTTTAGATTTTAGATTTTAGATTTTAGATTTTAGATTTTAGATTTTAGATTTTAGATTTTAGATTTTAGATTTTAGATTTTAGATTTTAGATTTTAGATTTTAGATTTTAGATTTTAGATTTTAGATTTTAGATTTTAGATTTTAGATTTTAGATTTTAGATTTTAGATTTTAGATTTTAGATTTTAGATTTTAGATTTTAGATTTTAGATTTTAGATTAATCCTCCCACTCCCACGCCTATCTTTACGACCATAAAATTGAAATTAATATCTATAGAAGGTTGTATTAAAGCTACATAACTAAAATTTGATTTGTATGCATTTTAAAAAAAAACTTTAATGTACACAAAAAAAAAAAAAGAAATGAGCGTGCTTGTCCCCAGTCACTTAGACTTTTCCAATTTTATTTTTGTTTATTTGGAACAGGTATGTTGCTCTTTCATTTGATGTCACAACTTGTCAGAGGCCTTGTTTAGTACTTTGTAGTCAAACCATACGAAATTCATCTTCAAAAGCCTGTGAACATTTTTCTGGAAACCATTTAAGAAGTTGAATATTGCATAAAATTACATGTTAACCGAATTATATAAATTGTATTTCATTCTGAATATTAACATTATTCATACGACATGTTCAGTCGTCATTAATTTTATTAAATAAACACTTAAAATATTAAAATATTATTTCATGCAATTCATGGCATGCAACAGCATTACATAATTTATACATGAAGCATCACTAGCCAAGTAAGCAAGCCAATGCAGAGAGACAGAAAGTGAGATAGATAAAGAGAAGAAAAAAAAAATGTTAAAAAAAGATAACGACTGACAAATTGACATACAAACATTAAAGATAAATTGTCATTTTGCTGTTTGTAAACGAGCCACAAACAAGTACACTCAATTATTCCAAACACGATAAGTTGAGACCAGCATAAAAGGCTGACTTCATGAATGAATATGAGTAACGTTAACGTCAACCAAGTTTTTGAATGTACCAAAGCACTGAATGTGGTCTGCAGCAAAGGTGAGCTGCCACTTAAACACTTGTAGATAGCTACTCGTGAACGTGCTCATATAAACAAGTGATGACGATGACGATGATGATGATGATGATGACGAAAACATTAAGAATATCAAAACTTAATACAACTTAAACGACACTTCAAAGCAAGAAACCAGTACAAGCACACTTTTCGGAAGACATTTCTCAAGACAACCCTGAGAACCAGAACAAAATATCACCACGACCGCAACAAGAATCACCAAAGCGTGAATGTTCTACTTTACGTAACTAAGATATTAAAATCAGACAAGCTATAAAAGCAGCAAACAACGATGAGGAAGGAAGTGTGGAATAACTGCAGCAGCAGCAGCAGCAGCACTGTTTTCATTATATCTTGAGCACAATTAAAGTGGTATCATGAATGTAGCTGGTTTTAAGCTTGGCGTGTGTTTCAAATTTATTTATTTGGCGGTATTATTTGTGGCTATTTTTACAGAGCTTCTGCTATGCTACTTATTCTTAATAGCTTTTTCCGGTTGTTAAACAAGTTTCATTTTCAAAAATAAAATAAAAAAAAAATCGTTTAGCTTGAAAAGGAGATTTCCTTTTTACTTGTAGGATATTTTTTGGGCTAAAAAGTTGTTGTCACTGTGTGTCACTAAATTTTGGGTGCTTTTAAACAAATGGAACTTAATATATTTGCCAGAGTCTATTTTGTATGTGTGTGTGTGTATGTTTGTGTTTCTCAATTCCTGCTTAATATGAGTTGGCTATTCATGCTGAAAATTTGCCTGAAAACCATACACTAGCAGCATTTTAGACAAAGTATGAAGCGATCAATTTCCAGGCCAACTTTGCATGGCAAGTTTTTGGTCATAAATTCTTAATCCTTTCGAAAGTAGCAAGGATAGCATTTACCTACTCGCATTAAAAAAAAAAATGCCGCAGCTTGTTTGTTCATTCCATAAATGCGGTCATGATGTCAGAACTGTTGTTCATGTCTTTTGCAGTAAAAAAGTATAATAAATAGTAACTCGTTAACAAAAAGCTTTAAGCATTAAAAGTGTTTTAGCTATTTCGACTGCAGATTGAAGAGAGGCAAAGTTTTGGTATTAGTCGAAATGAACAAAAAAAAAAAAAAAATAGTAAACCGCCAAAGTTCATCGCTCAACCGACAAAAAAATAATAAGAGATTTAGTTGATGTTGTTTGTTTAATGTTTAATTTTTTTTTTGTGCTTTTTTCAGAACCATCCATGTTTATTTCAAAAATAGCTTAAAAATTTTATTCGATCTGAAATTGAATAAGTCGAATAATATGGTTTTATTGGCGTAAAAAAATAAAAACATTTTAAAAGTCAGATTAGTCTCAAAGTTCTGTTAGTTTTTAAACGTTGTACAATTTTTCCAGTCGAAATTATATTTAAGTATACTTATATTTCTTTATTACTTCCTTCTGATAACCTTGTAAACTCTGCTTTATCTACCTGACCTTAACTGCATAAAATTATTAACTTTTGTGGAACCCAAAAATTTTTTGTGCTGAATTTAATTATTCTTCACAAATTCGTTTTATCTTTTTAAATTCTTTAACGAATTCAGATTTTTCAAGCTAACATAAGAACAATTGTGATCAAATATATATTAACCCATTCAAACTCAAAATGAAGAAAAGTCTTAGGCCGCAGTTATAGTGAACGCCGAGTCAGACAGGCAGGCAGACAGGCAATGTAAACAAGCGAGATAGATAGCTATTTGCATCTCGTTTTTCACACAGATTTCAGACTGTCTGCCTGCCTGCCTGTCTGAATCGCGTTCACTATAACCGCAACCTTAGACGAATTCAGCTCTGTGTTCTTGTATTTGTCGAGAATTTGGACCTCAGAGGTTTCTGAAGATGGTGTAAGTACTTGGTTTTGGTCGTAATTTTGTTGTTTTAAGTATATTTGGAGATTAATGAAGATTTAATGAAGTTTAATAAAATAATTCAATTTTGATATACTGCAAGTTTGAGTCAAGCACAACAACAAGAAATATAAAAAGTTTTATTCATAAAATCTTTTAATTTACTTATTACCTCCCATACAACCCACAATAATCAATACTCTTTAAACCCAATGTATATAAAAAAGATTGATGATCCGTTTCGAACCCGTTACGATTCCTTCAGCGTGGAATTAATTTCTTATGTTTCGACGCATCCATTTCGAATTCGCTAAGAGTCCGTTAACATGGAATCCAGTTTTTTATGTTTTGACGGACCCTTTTTGAACTCGCAACAAGTCTGCCGTGGCCAAAATATTTAAAGTTAACCAACATTTTTTTACTTGTATTATTAAAGAGAAATATTGAAAATTAATTTAATTAAAGAGTTAAAATTTTTCCCATGTTGCGATAGCAAGATATCGGGCTACCAAGTTAAAGTTAAAGTTTTGGTCAGTTTTGTTTATTTTTATGAGCATTTTCTCTTAACAATTTCCATTTCTAAGAGTAATTGTGCAATTGCACTCTTTTGCAAAACTTTTGCTACAACAACAACTCACCGCAAAATAAATGCAAAAGAGCAAACAACTATCAATTAACGGTAAAATTTTGATTTGCTTTCAATGATATGCTGTGGTAACGTCATGCCAGACAAAAAAGCATTTAGTGTTATTTTTTCTACGCTAACGTTTAAAAGTGCGTAAAATTTTACATTTTAATAAATTTTCATAAAGTTAGGTTAATTTTATAAAAAAATCGTTGAGAAGAAAAACCGTTAATTTTATATTAAATTTGTAAAGTGAGGTAACGTCACGTCACATTGCTGGAAGTTTGCCTGATTTCGTTACTGATTTTGTTTGCAGGTATATAAGTTGAATTTTTTTCCAACTTATCATGATCGTTAAACTGTAAAACATAGCTAAACTTTATGTTTTATTTACGTCAAATATATTTTTTTAAACAAATTTTAACTTAAAATGTTCCGATGGAAATTTAAGTAACGTAACGCTAGTAACGTCACGCCAGATGACTAAGCCTAATAAAAAAAACCGAGAAAATATTAATATTATTTTAAAAAACCTTATATTATTTTAAATTCTTCTAAATAAAGGTTTTATATAAAAAGTCTTATACAAGTCGCATAGTTCTTCTGATTTTTGTAACGTCACGCTAGTGCATATTTTTGCTTATATCTTTTAATTCTTAGAGTCGATTGTTATAATTTTTATACCCTAAACCTGAAAGGTCAGGGTATATTAACTTTGTGCAAACGTTTGTAACGCATAGAACGAAGCGAGTCCGGTATAGAAAAGTTAATATATTTTTGATCAGCGTCACCACGTGAGTTGAGCTATTTATGACCGTGCGTCCGTCCGTCCGTATGTCCGTCTGTGTGTTGTCCGTATACACAGGATAAGAAGAAGGAGTTGAGATAATTAAATGAAACTTGGTACACATTGTCACATGCACTAAGAATCTGCTCTATTGAATATTTTTGGAATCCGCCCACGGACACGCCTACCCCCCATACAACGCAAAAATGTAAAACTGCATAACTCAGCTCATAATAAGCCTACAACAATTAAATCTGGTACGTATATGTTTTATATCAACACAAAAATGTCTTCGAAAAATGAACGTCATTCGATCACGGACACGCCCACCTCCCATGCAACCCAAGAATTGAAAACGCAATAAATAAACCTCTGTTTAACCTAAAGAGCTAAATTCAGCACGTATGTTTTTTATAACAAAAAAAAGATGGTTTTGAAATATGGACATCATCCGCTCACGGACACGCTTACCTCCCATACAACGCAAAAATTGAAAACTGCATAAATAAGCTCATAATTAACCTACAACAATAAAATTAGATATGTATGTGTTTCATACCAACACAAATATGTCTTCGGAAAATGGACATCATCCGCTCATGGACTCGCCTACCTCCCATACAACTCAAAAATTGAAAACGCAATAAATAAGCTTTTGTTTAACCTACAGAGCTAAAATGTGGCACGTATGTTTTTTATGACAAGACAAAGATGGTTTTGAAATGGACGTTATCCGCCTACGGACACGCCTACCTCCTATACAAAACAAAAAGTTTAAAATTCAATAAATAAGGTTATGTTTGTCGTAGAGAAATTAAATTTGGTATGTATGTATTTTATATCAAAACAAAGATGTGTTTAAAAATTGGAAGTAATCCGTCCATGAACACGCCCACCTTCCATAGCGAAAGCACAATAAATTCATTAACTGTGAGCTACAGTAATAAAACTTGGTATGTGTAAATTTTTCATCAACATTTAAATGCATATGAAATATAAGCTTTATCCGCCCACGGACACGTCCATTTACAATAAAATTGTTTTTTTTTTTGAAAGGGTTAGACTTTCTTTACTTGTTTCACTTAACATAGTGCTATTTAATTACTACGCAAATATAAAAAACTAGCGTTTAGTAACGTACACATGGCAGAAGTAAAACTGTTAAACAGTAAGAAATAAGAGAGATTTTAGCGTGAAATGGAGAGAGAGAGAGTATTTGAAAAGAAATTCAATTAATTCAAAATGGAATAATAATCTGAGCATTCAATATTTATGTCCAGGGCTCGTGCCGGTTATGGTTTTCATCGAAAAAGTCACATATTAACTGTGCCTTATATTTTTTTGGGAAAAAAATAACAGTTACTTTTGAATTTTTTTTAAAATAACAGTTATTTTCTGGAGTTTATTTATTCGCGCAAAAATATCAGGCAATTTATATTTTTTCAAAGGTCATTTTACCGACTAAAAAACTATTGATTTTATTATTTTCATATTTTTATCTCATTGGTGAGACATTTTACACATGGTCTCAACAGTTCAATCTGTCAAGCGGCCTTTAAAAAAACACAAATTACCTGATATTTTTGACTGAAAAAATAAAAGTCAAGATTAAATGAAAGTCAAAAGTAATCTTTATTTTTCCTCGAAAAAATATAAGACAAAAAAACTCGCGTGTATCAATGTACTCGTGGCAGAAGTGAAACTTCTTTTACAGTAAGAAATAAGAGAAATTTAGGTGTGAAATAGAGAGAGAAAGTATCTGGAAAGAAATTCAATCAATACGAAATGGAAGAATAATCTGTTGATTCAATATTCGATCCAGAGACCGTACCGGCTATGGTTTTTGTCGAAAGTGTTACATATTAACTTTTATCTATTAAATTTTATTTTTTCCGACAAAAATAAAAATTATTTTGTGCCTTATAGTTTTTTGGGCAATAATAACAGTTACTTTAAACTTTTCTATTATCGGTTAAGAATAACAGTTATTTCTGCCGTTTATTTTTTCGGTCAAAAAAATCATTCAATTTATATTTTTTCAAAGGTAATTTTACCGACTAAAAAACTGTTGATACCATTATTTTCATCTCATCGGTGAGACATTTTACACGTGGTGTCAACAGTTCAATCTGTCTTTTAAAATCACAAATTGCCTGATATTTTTGACCGAAAAATAAAAGTCACAAAATAACTGCTATTTTTGATCGATTAAATGAAAGTCAAAAGTAATCTTTATTTTTCCTCGAAAAAATAAAAGACAAAAAATAACAGTTTACTTTTAGCTTTTAAAGAATCAGTTGAAAATTAAGAAGCACTTCATATTCGTGAGGCTGAGGACATTTGTAACATGGTATATTTGAAAAAGTCCTTCGACAATTTTTTCATTATGTCTTTTCAATTGAAAATTGTAAAATAACAGTTATTTTCGGTGCCTGTTTACATCGCGTTCAGTTAGTGTTTTAGTTGCTTTCGAATGTCTCCTCAACTTTATCACTTTTTTAATGCTAGATTGCAGTTGCATAGTACTCGTTGTCGGAGCCTCCGAAAGCATTGGAAAATCTTGTTAATTATTGCCTTTTCCTTCCTGATGATAATAGTAATAATAGGTATGTTGATTGTGGTAACCGTGGCATGCAGATTATGTGTGTGGCTTAGCATGCTCGGAGCCCGGGTTCGATCCCCAGCCACGGCGAAAAGTTTTTTCAATAAAAAATTTTTCTGATCGGTCACCACCTCTCTGCAGACAATGGCAAACCTCAGAGAGTAAATAATGCCATGTAAAGCTTCTTGAGAACATGAACTTTAGCCGTTCGGAGTCGGCATAAAACATGTAGGTCCAGTTCTCGGTCAATTGTGTGCAAACAATTAATAACACACACAACACAATTTATCATAAGAACCTCGGTCAAAGTCCTTTCAAGGGCTGAAATGGGCAATTTGTTTTTTTTTTTAGGTATGTTGATCATGTTGAGTGAGGGCCTCGAGAAGCAGCGAACATTGATTGTTGTGTATATCAACTTGGTTGGCTAGAAAATTTTGTTGAAATGATGTCTGAGTTCCAAAATGCATTTTAACAACGTATCAGTGGGTTTTTCTGTGGGTTGGTTCTTTGCAGATTCACCAAAACTGCGCAACTGAATTGCTATTATTAAGCACGCTTTAGTTCCGCAGTTTTAGTGAATCTATAATGCACCAAACCAATGAAAAACACACTGTTGCATCGTAAAAATGAATTTTGGAACTCAGTCAATGTTTCAATCACCATACCTTCATCATTAATCTCTAGCTCTAATTCGCTCTAATTCTAGCTCTAATCCACTATTTATGTTCACGAACGCGCTCTGCTCCTGTTTTAGCTACTTTTCTTAGCTTCGGGACGTTTTTTGACATGGCGAAAACGATCGTCAGTCTAAGTTATTATACTTTTAATACATTTTCTAGTAACTGTTTTGCATGCTTTCAATTATCTCTCAAGTTTTTGATAACAACCAACGTACCAACGTTATGATATGCTCTTTCAAATTAATCTTTAAGCTCAGTATGCGAACAAGCTGCAGATTTTTTTTTACGTTATTTGAATCTCCACACAAAAAGTGCAGAAATGTATGCCTAAATATTTTCGTTCGAAGCTTAAAGAAATAAATTTTCCGTGCATACTTTTTGGATGAAAACTAAAAAACAAACGAAATTTTTGTATGCTGTTATGAATAATTTGTTGAAAATTTCTTAAATCTTAAACCCACAACATTTTTAATAGAAAAAAAAAATTTCAATAGAAAGAAACAAAATAAGGCTGCATTATTTTACGACGTTGACGAAATTATTCTCTCAAGTCAATCAAAATTTTCACCTTTCTTATTTATCAAGAGCAACAAAATCAGAAAATATATTTTCTATAAAATAAAGTTAAGTAAAATTTTATATTTTCTTTATTTTTACGTAAATTGTTTGAGTGAGCGACAGAGTGTGTGTGTGTGTGTGTGTGTGTGTATGTGAATAATATCGTATACCATGTGTTTTTGTGATTGCCATGAATCATACATTTGTATTAGCAATATTGTTCGTTCGCTTTAAATCCTGAGTGTTTTCCTTGGGGATACGTTTGCATCTACTTTACTCAGCTTTTAAGTAACTGTTTGTATGTGTGTCAATGTGTAGTTGCTTATCAGTGTTTGTGTACATAGTATGTATTTGCATATGTTTCTTTCCTGTGGGTTGTTTATGTTTCGATGACTTTCGCTGAAAATTTTACCTGTCAGGCACCTGTTACATTAGCAGTTGTCGCACATCGTATTTTGTATAGAAACTTTTTGTTTTTATTTCATGAATTATTTACACCAACACTACTTTTCGCAACCCACGTCATTGTTGAGTTCTGTCAAAATATTTGCATACAATTTTTATATGCTTCTTGAAAGCTTCTGAGGAATTCAAAAGAATTTAAACATTGCGTCTATAAAATTTTGTCAATAGCAACTAAATGACAAAAAAAAAAAAAAAACCAAAATCCACATTTCACTGTATAAATAATTCAATCAGCAGAAAATTTTTTATTCTCTGAAAATGTTATGATCAAGCTCTTGCCAAGTTTTTGCAATATAATAATAAAATATTAAAAATAATTGTATAAATTAGGTTTAAAATTGTTTTTAATGCAAATATAAAACGAAGTTCGCTACAAATTTTGACTTTTTTTTAAGAAAACTCATAATATTAGAGGCTAAGTTGCTAGTAAAAAACGTAATTTTCTGAATAATAAAAAAATGCTGATAAGAGAAGAGAAGCTTATATTTCCAGCAAGTTGCTAACGAAGTGTATTTTGCTTTTACCGCAACTAAGGCAAACACTCTAGAGAGACAAAATATATATTTGTTCTTGTAGATATGAATTTGTAACTCTCGAATTCGTAACTTTCAAGCAAACTAGCATAATTTTTTCTTATATTTGTTTTTTCGACGGGATATGGTTACGTTTTACAGCACATTTTGTAAATAAGTTGGAAATATCGTTGTTTATGGAAACATTAATTTGCAATGATAGCAGCTTATGAAACAATTTTTTTGACATTCTAATTTAAAATATAGACGCGTTCATAAACTATTTTACTATATAAATTTTTTTTGTTCTTTACTTTATAAAAAAACTAAAGAAAAACTAGTACCGTATATATTCGACTTGGGCAAAGTTCAAATACTGACATATAAATAATTTTTGTTAAATAATTTCTTCATATTAAAACAAAGAATTCAATTCTTGCTTTGGATATATTAAAATTTCGTAAAAGCAAAATAAGCCAGATAATGAGCCAGCAAATTAATGCCCACCTGCACAAGTACTGACTTAAGAGACTGCAATCTCTTAACTAATAGGCAATCAGGTTTCAGGACCAAACGTAGTTGTACAACTGCTCTCATCGATGTTTGTGAGGATTTGCGAATTAGTCTGGCAATGAGGTTTTTAGTGCTCTTGGACCACTCAAAGGCTTTTGACATGGTCGTTCATGATAAATTGCTTACAAAACTTAACAGAATGTTTAATTTTTCTTCAACTTATCGTCATCCTTATATCGTCGTACTTATCAGATAGATCGCAAGCCGTCTATGCAAATAACATAATTTCAACTTTTCTTCCCGTTAGGACAGGTGTGTCTCAAGGGTCAGTTTTGGGACCTCTCTTTTTTCGTATGTACATTAATGACCTGCCCGGTGTTTTAGATAATTGTAAAATACACATGTACGCCGATGATGTGCAATTGTACGGTTCTACTAAAAAAGAAAATATAAACGACTTTACTATACACTTAAGTAATGTTCTTGATAGCGTAGGTGAGTGGGTGCGTAACAACGGTTTAAGCCTTAATTCAAGGAAATCTAAATGCCTTGTGATTGCTAGAAAGATCCTTGATATTTCAACAGTCCCACTGCTCACACTGAATGGTTTCACTATTGAATTTGTTGAGACGTCGAAAAATTTAGAAGTAACATTTAATAGAACCCTGACTTAGCATAACCATATTAATAACACTGTTGGAAAGGTGTATGGCGTGTGCTCTGGATAACCCAGTACTTTACGCCGCTCAATATCCGCATTCTTTTTGCTAAAACTTACCTTGTCCCAACGTTGCTCTATGGTTGCGAAATTTTTGCCAACTGTGATAGTTGTGATACACCCAGAAAAAATCCTGTCAAACTAACGTTTTTTTAACACTAAATCATGTTATTGAAATTCAACACGATCAGTTATGTTAATATTTAACACTTTACATAATAATTCAACTCTGTTCAAAGAACGCTTGTGCAGAGCGCAAAATCACATAAAATGTCTTCTGCTGAACAGGACATTCAGAAAAGGGGCAATTTGTCACTTAATTCGCTCAACGGCAAAATTATTCGCACTGTCTTTTCTTTTTACATGCTGATGCAATGAGCAAATTAACACTTTACTCATGTTATTTTTTAACACTGCATAATACAGTGTTAATCTTTAAAAATTGTTGTTGTTTTGCGTGTAGAAATGATCATGTTAGATTGACAGGAGCCGTGTTGAAACATTTTGCCTCATTTTTTCCTGGGTGTAAAAGAAAATGAAATGTCTTGTACAACAATATCGTCCGATATGTCTATGGATTAAAACGCAGAGATAATGTTTTAGTATATGCCAAAAAACTATATAATATGACGTTTGATAGCCTATTAAACTATCGCACGCTCTTGTTGTTGCATAAAATTATTAATACTCATGAACCTAATTATCTGTACTCAAGAATTATTTTTTCTCGCTCGAATCGCACAAACAAAATTAATAATCCACGTCATACGTTTCTAACGCCTGAAAGACAATTTTTGTTTAATCGGTTTGTCTTTGGAACGTACTTCCCAATAGTTTAAGATGTTGTAGTAACGCAGTGCAGTTCAAAAATCTGTTAAACTCATATGTGTTCCATTTTCCTAAATTTATGTTTGTTTTAAGAATTAATAAGATAATTTTTAAATTGTTTTTTATTTTATTGTTTCTTATATGTTCTTAAAATGAGTGGACCACGCCTATCTGCCATACAACCCTAAAACTTAAAACTCTAAAAAGAGGCTTTTATTCGAGCTTCAGGAATAAAATTTAGCAGGTATGTATTTTATATAAGAACTTACTGACTTACTTAGTTGGACATAACAACCCGTTGTCGGGTTTCGGCCGACTTCATCAGCTCTTGCCAGGCGTCTCTGCTTCGCGCGCGCCGTCTCCTATCTCTTTCACCAGGACTTCCTCAGCCTGGTCAATCTATCGGAGGCATGGTTTTCCTCTTCGTCGTCGACCCTCGGCTTTCGCCTCAAACACCTTTTTCGGTGGAGCTTCTTCATCCATACGAAAGACATGACCCAGGCAACGTAGACGCTGAATTGTTATACGCTGGACTAAGTCAATGTCGTCATAGAGCTCGTACAGTTCGTGGTTCATTCGAATGCGATAGTCGTCACCAACTCGAA
Source organism: Tetanocera ferruginea (assembly GCA_958299015.1). NCBI lineage: Eukaryota > Metazoa > Arthropoda > Insecta > Diptera > Sciomyzidae > Tetanocera > Tetanocera ferruginea. The sequence continues at coordinate 119,056,921 of OY282642.1, read as the reverse complement.
CAGGACCAAAGATTTTGCAAAGAACTTCTCTCTCGAATACCCCAAGAGCGGCTGCATCTGTTTGATACCCACCCATGCCTCAACGCCATAGAGAAGCACAGGTATGATGAGCGTCTTGTAGAGTGTTAGTTTTGTCGATCGAGAGAAGGCTCTGGAACCTAATTGCTTTCTTAGCCCATAGAAGCACCTATTAGTAATTGTTATTCTTAGCTTTATCTCCAGGCTGACATTGTTGTTGCTGTTTACGGTAGTGCCAAGGTATGTAAGCTCCTTGACAACTTCAAAGTTATATTATGCCTGCTGTAACATAGGAGCCTAGACGCCGCGCTTCCCTATTTGCAGACAGCATATACTTTGTTTTTCCCTCGTTCACCGTCAAACCCACTTTCTTTTCGATAGCGGCGAAAGCAGCAGTTACATCTCCCTTGGTTCTACCGATAATATCGATATCATCATCATACGCAAGGTGTTGGACACCTTTGTAGTAAATGGTACCATTTCGATGTACACCTGCCTTTCGCAGGATCCCTTCCATGATGAAATTGAAGAGATCGCATGATAGCGGGTCGACTTGTCTAAAACCTCGTTCAGTTTTCAAAGGTTTCGGATAGGTCATTTCCTACCTAGCTCTGCATGTATTGCTCAACGTCATCTTGCAGAGCCTTATCAACTTTGCAGGTATACCGAACTCAGACATTGTTGCATGCAGGCAATCCCGAATCGGGCTTTCGAACGCAGCTTTTTAATCAACAAAGAGATGATGGGTGTCAATTTAGTTTTCGTGGGTTTTCTCCAGGATTTGGCGTAGTGTAAAAATCTGGTCTATGGTGGACTTGCTAGGACGAAAGCCACACTAATAAGGTCCAATCAGTGTTCCCATGCGGCTTCAATCGTTCACACAATACGCTCGAAAGAACCTCGTATGCGATGGAAATAAGACTGATACCTCGGTAGTTGGCGCAGATTGTCGGGTGTGTTCTTCACCGTGTGTGTTCTACATTGTGTTCTTCACCGCCGCCTCTTTTAAACAATTCAGTAGCCAGGCCGTCAGCCACTGCTGCTTTGTTGTTTTTGAGTCGTTGGATAGCAACTTTAACCTCGTCTTGGCTAGGTGGTGTAATTTCCACTCATCATCGGCAATTGGTGGTGTCAGATGGCATTCTCCAAGGGCGGAATTGTTGGTATTGTCGCCTGCAAGCAGATTGGAAAAATGATGTCTCCATAATTTAAATGCACACTGCGTATCTGTAACCAGATCACCATTCTCATCTCTACAAGTGGATGTGGATGCTCCGGGCTTGAAACCTTGGGTTAAACACTTAACCTGCCGGTAGAATTTTCAAGCATCCTTCTAGCTCTGGTACACCTACATTTTTTCTCGCTCACGCTTTTCCTGCTCTATTTTTTACGTCTGAAAAGGCATCTCTTTTCCTTCCTCTTATCGCGATAGTTTTCGTGCATGGCTTGCGTTGCAGCTGATTGCAGCGTCTTTTTATATGCGGCGTATTTTGCTGCTGTTGTGTCGCGACAATCCTGGTCATACCATTGGTTGCAAGGTTGCGGACGCCGAAAACCAATAACTTCTTCAGCAGCAGTGTGCATGGAGTGGTATATATGCGCCCAAAGTCCGCCAGCGTCGTCGAGGCAAGAGTAAGGTTGGTTGAGCTTAACCGAGAGTTGAGCGGAGTAGGCCTCGGCGGTCCCTTGTGATAGCAGCTTATCGACATCAAGCTTTCGTTGAACACCTGTGCTTACATTCTTCTCATTGCACAATCGCATGCAGATCTTGGCTGCAGCAAGATAATGGTCGTAGTTAATATTGACCCCCCGAAATGTGCGCACATCCAGTACACTTGAAGCGTGCCTTCCGTCGATCACAACATGATCAATTTGGTTTCGCGTTTTTTGATCCGGGGACAGCCAAGTTGCCTTTTCGATATAGAGGTGTTGGAATCTGGTGCTACTTACTACCATGTTTCGCACCGCGGCGAACTCGATCAATCTTAGGCCGTTATTCGAAGTGGTCTCGTGGAGACTGAACTGACCGACAGTGGAGCCAAAGATGCCTTCTTTTCCGGCTTTCGCGTAAAAATCGTCGCGAACTAATTTCACGTCATGGGCCGGAAAGCGATCATACATGTCCTATAGGCTCGCGTAGAAGGTATCCTTGACAGCATCGTCTTTTTCCTCCGTCGGGCATGTGTGCAAATTAGATAGATGGATATCGAGGTGTTGGAATCTGTTTCGCGAAACTACCATGGTTCGCGCCGCGGCGAAGTCGACCAGTCTTAGACCGTTATTCGAAGTGGTCTCGTGGAGACTGAACTGACCGACAGTGGAGACAAAGATGCCTTCTTTTCCGACCTTCACGTTTAAATCGCCGAGAACTATTTTCACGTCATGGGCCGGGCAGCAATCCTACACATCCTCTAGGCTCGCGTAGAAGGTATCCTTGACAGCATCGTCTTTTTTCTCCATCGGCGCAAATTAGGCTTATGTGAAAGAATTTAGTCTTGATGCGGAGTGTCGCCAGATGTGAATCCGCATCCAAACTCACGCTTTTCCGCATGGTAGCTGTAGTAGATATCGCAGTCTGTTCTCTTAGAGCAGCCTTGTCCTTTCCATCGCATCAATTGAATGGCGGTGATGTCAGCCTTTATTTTTTCGAGGGCTTCCACCAGTTGGACAGTGGCACCTTTCCTATAAAAGGTCCGGACATTGCAGGTGCATATCCGTAAATCATTATCCATTTGTTTGCGGTGGTCGTCAACGTAGTGGGGGTTCATATCCGAGGTTGGTTTAGTTTTCATTGGGAAGTTATAATGTGGTTGGGACCCTAACCCTACGCACATTCCATTTTTAAGGTCTTGTACAGACCCCTCAATTTTATAGTCTAGAGGAGACATTGTCTCTCAAATTAGCCGCCAAAGTTTATCGGGCGATAGTTTTTGAAGTTTCCAGGAGACACCACGCGGAGGTTTTGAGTCGACTTGAGACGATTTCGACATGGATAATGCTGGCCTCGCCAAGTTGAGGCAATCAGACACGTTGCCATGTGAAGATCGCCCCCTTGTCTCCCAGCATTTAGACATTGGGTTTAATAGGGGGGCTGTAAAAATCAGAGACATAAATGTTTTAAAAAATATTTTTAAATATCTCGTCTATAAAAGTAAGTAGGCAACATAAAAAAAAAAATATAAATTGAAAGTAACTTTATCAAGCAACTTATTAAAAAATTTTTAAATATCTCCTTTCGACCTTTTCGACCTCACCAAAATAAATAATAGTTATTATAGATCTCTGGTAAAAATAAAAAAAAAACTTTTTATTACCAAATAAAGTTAAAATTGTTCTCATTAAAAGTTGTACGTCTTGCACCTGTTTAAGTGCTGAATAATTTCAAATGAAAACTTATTAAGACCCTTCTGAGCATTTTTGAATATCATAACTTGTTCTCTTCAAATAAGTTTTTTTTTTTAAAACAATTTCAAAGTCTTTAAAATGCAAGCTGAATATAATTAAGTTAACTGAAGTTGTGTTCAAATAAAATTGAATCAGTAACAAAAACAAAATGTAAAGTAAAAATAGCCTACCAAGCATTAAAAGCAATCAGTGTAATTGTTGTGTTAAAAATGTTTGATTTTCAGTCTTCCTATTTATTTTGCTCTCTTTTGCTTTAACTTTTACTTTGTTTTTCACTTAAACTCAAATAACAGACATACACATACAGACATTTCTAAAGACCATACATTAGCATACGCCTGACTCATTTCACAGTTATAGAGTAACGCAGCTGTGTACACGCACAATTTTGTCTGGCGGCATGGTACACATGTCTGTGTGTCAATGTTTCTCTTTCTATCTTTGTGTGTGTCTTACAGTGTGCAATTTTATAAAGCTTATTATATAGACACAAAAAATAGAGCAGCTGAAAAACAAAAACAAAACAAAAATAAGAAAAAAAAAAAAATTGCTACAACAAAAACCAAAACAACGTGTACAAATATTATGAAGATGGAGGACTTGAAAACAAAAACAAAACACAATAAAATTAAAAAAAAATATTTTTTGTTTTTCGAAAATGTCTTTGAAATTTTCTTACATATCTATGATTGTATGTGTGTGTGTGTGTGTGTGTGTGTGTTTGTTTAATTTTGGTTTGACACAATTTAAGGGAAAATATTTGAATGCCACAAAATATTAACATTAACACAGGCCGACAGAAAAGCATACACTTGCGCTCAGCAAACACATACGCACACACACACTCATACACATAAGCAGACAGTCTAAGCTCTGCCCTAAAAAATTAGCTAAAGCAAAGTTAGCTTTTGTTTTGGTGAGCGCTTATTTTATGCGTGTATGTTTGTCTTCAGAGCACACTTTGCCTATCTGTGTGAGTGTGTCTGTGTTGTGTGTTGTGTGCGTTTGTGGACTTATGAATATTAAATTTAATTCCCTTAACTCTGAATGCGTGTAGCTTGGAATATGCATGTTTGTGCGGCCAGATACTTTTCAAGAAATGTGCGTGTGTTCATGTGTGTGCTAATGTGTGGAACATTTTCACATGTTGTGATTTTGATAGCTGACTTTGGCTTATAAAAATATTATTCCATGCTCTTGCTCTAGTAACGATATCAATAAGGTAAAGAAGAAGAACATGCAACTCATGCCAGTGGCCCGTCTTCTGGTTGTTGATACATATTTATTTAAGCCACATATCTAGTATTTGATTATGAGTTAATAAGGTGTTAGAAAAACCAAAGAATATTTGTGTTTTGAAATTGATTTATTTGCATAGATCAAAGGCTATACAAATGCTTAGGTTAAACATCTGAGGTTAGGCGCTATCAAACAGAAGCTCAATGAAAATATGTAAGAAATAGTGATTATTATTAAATGTAAAATTAAATGTAATTTTTACATTTCATTGATATTCACAAAATACTCAACTTTAAATTCACACCTACTTGCAAAGTAATCGAATTGAATGAAAACTAGGCATCATGGCGTATGCGTGTTATTTAATTATTTTGCCATCAGTTATTATTAAGTATACGCCATGTAGCTCGTTTCTATCAACAACCTTCAAATGTCACTATTTTTCTCTTCCTTATTTCATTCTCTTTCAACGTCAATTAATCACTAGGCGTTGCAAATATATCATAAAATTCTATAAATAAATACCTTCTTCCATATCAAACAATATTCGCATCGCTGGCTGGCACGCGCCACACATGCACTGCATCTAAAATAGCAATAAATTCTTGTTAATTATTTTAATGAAATCGTTTCAGTGCTTTTATTGCTAAAACATACACGCTAAATACCTCCATAGAAACAAAACATAACAATGGAGATATCAGGCAATGACCAGGCACAACCGAAGCGTTAAATTATCAATTTATATTCTTTTTTATTAAACCAAATCGTGTAGCTCATATATATAGCACATTAAATCCATCAGTTACAGCACGTTAAGTCATCAAGTGGAAAGAAATACAGCCAGTGCAGTGGAGAGAAATGCAGATAAAGGAAGAATGGTTATTGTAAAGGCACGCTGCTTAGTAGCTAGCATTAAATAGATACATCAATAAAAAATTACTTTATCTAGATTGCTACCAATTTGCTGCGTTGCGTTAAAGGACGAACAAGCTTGAGTAAATATGTTAACATGTATGTGTGTGACAGTAACTACTTAGCCAGCTCAATCAAAAGTCAAAGCATGCAGTTTGAAAGTAATTTAAAAGTACTTGTTGAGTGAAATAATGTCAGATATAAGCAAAATTAATGTTATGGTGTATTCGAGTATTGTACGCATATCACTCAGATAACAAAGAGATAATTTTTTTTCTATATTTATGTGTAGACAGCGTTTATAATCATGGAAATAAAGGAAAGTTCTTATGTTTCAAGGTCTTTGTATTAATTTTAATTTAGCTTATTTCTAAAACCAAGTTTACAAAACAACTGATCAGCTTTTTCTTGTTTTGCCTGCGTTACTGATGCCAAACAAGTACAAGTTAAACATGCATACCGCACACTAAAGACAAAATTGTCAAAACTCAAAAAACATTACTCTTCAGCAGAAGTGAAAAATAAAACTCTTTGATTGAAACTGTAGAAGAAAAGTATTTTTCATTAAAACACACAAACTTAATTCTTCCAGTTAATGAAGAAAATAATGAAAAAAAATAGTGCAAAATGTGTTTTATGAATTGATTTATAACATAAAGTTGATATTGAAAAATTTTGAGTTGTGACTGTTTTGTATTTAGTGTGCGATATATTGTGGCGACTTACGCTTGATAACAAAAAAAAATTATACAACACAGTTGCTCGAACTAATCCTTTGTTTATGTTATGTTGATTTCCCAAATATTTTGACTCTAGCTATAGCCATGCGTGAGCTGGAATGGTTTGAAATAACCTCTAAAAATAATTTTTTTTTGTAAAAATATTGGCTCATAAAATATATATTGGTAGTTTGAAATACAAAAAAAAAAAAAAAGTCAGCAATAATAGTAATAAAGAAGTTTTTCCAATCTGCATCAAAAAATATTAAATTGTTTCCAACTATTAAATTTTACCAAAGATAATGCGGATTTTCATGATTTTATTTTTTATCATTATTTTCACTTAAATTCAAATTACTTAATTATTTGTAATGCGATTCTCGTTTTCAATAATCGTTGGAAAGACACGGGATGCTTTTATAGCAGAATTGCTTAAATTTATTACCATTTAAAGAAATATATTTAAAACAAGTAAAGTATTTAAAACAAGTAAAAAATAAAGAAATATATTTAAAACAAATAAAGAAAGTCTAAAGTCAGTCTAGCCTGCCTATGAAATACCCAATGAAATATAAACTATGAAATACCAAAACATTTATTTATTTATTAAAACACTTCAACAAATAGACGTAACTTCCTATAAAAATCCTTGCATTATTTGTTCCTACAGAAGTAATACAGGTTTAACTAATGTGGTTTGTGTGGTAAGTGGGCATATTGGTGTGCAGATGACGTCCATTTTTTGTGCAAACCGCAGTTTTGATATTAAATGTTCCAGCACGAAGTTTAATCTATCAAATGTGAACATTTAATAGTGTTTTTAATATTGTGGGTTGTATGGGAGGTGGACTTGCCTAATAGCGGATGACGCTTATTTTGTGAACACATCTTCCTTCTGCTACAATAATTTCACAAACCTAGTTTTATCTTTGCAGCTCATGTATAAACATCTTTAGAGAGTTTTTACCATAGTAGGTTATATGGGAGGTGGTCGTGTTGGTAGGCAAATGACGCCCATTTTTTGTGCACACCTTAGTTTTGATATAAAATGTTTCTATGAGAAAATTCATCTCTCAAAGTCATATATGAACCTTTTAATATTGTGGGTTGTATGGGATGTGGACATGTTCATAGACGGATCACGCCTATTTTATACTTTTTTATACCGGATACGCTTTGTTCTAGGTGTAACTAACGTTTGCACAAAGATAATATACATTTGACCTAACAGGTTTAGTGTATAAAAAAACACTCTGAATCATAACAAAATGCTCCCAATTTTTCACGCAATTATTCTAAAGTTTTGCGCTTTTCTATGTGTAAAAATCCAAAACAAATTGGCCATTTCAGCCCTTGAAAGGACATTATTAGAGTTTCTTATGAGCTATTCTGATGTGCGTTTTATTAAATTTTATACACAATGGATCAAAAACTGGATCTACTTGTTTTATACCGACTACGAACGGCTAAACAGCATGTTTTCAAGAAGCTTTTCATGGAATTTATAATTCTCTGGGGTATGTCATTATCTGCAGAGGAAGAAACAAGGCACTTCGACGCCAAAGCCACACACAGTTTGTGCCTCAACAGTCACGTTTTTATATTTAACCATGTATACTAGAGTGTATCGACTTGTATGGGAAAAATCTTACCCCCAATTCCGGTACCAAAATTAAATAGTACATGAAAAATCCTGTCGATTGGTATACTCTGTTTTAATTTGAATTAATTTTGGCGTCCCCCGAAATGCATTTTTGTGCATTTTTTATCAACTTTTGTACTGCAGACCCATTAATGGTTGATTTAAAAAGAAAATCAAGTTTATCAATTAATTCCTTTCATATAAAAACACAGAACTACAAATTTTCATCCCTTTTGACAATTGCTCTGACGAGATAGAAGAGTTTTTTTCAACGTGAATCTACTTGTTATTTAATATTTGATATGTTTTTATTTATTGTATGAAAGTATTTTTCAACTTTTTTTTTTTTTTTTGATTGCTAATTGCAAAAGTAACGTATTTTTTTAAACTATTACAGTAGCCCAAATAATAACAAGCATTTATTTTAATCCTATAAAGGACTAAAAATCCCTTTTTGTTTCGAATTTCGGCCTTTTGAACGGCCCACCAACATAGTAAACATTATTCCTTTTCTTCGTTCTGAAGAAGCAGCAGCCGCTAACGTCTCTCTCGCTATAACTTGCTAAAAGTTAAAAAAATACTTTCATACAAAAAATTAAAACATATCAAATATTAAATAACAAGTAGATTCACGTTGAAAAAACTCTTCTATCTCGTCAGAGCAATTGTCAACAGGGATGAAAATTTGTAGTTCTGTGTTTTCATATGAAAGGAATTAATTGATAAACTTGATTTTCTTTTTAAATCAACCATTAATGGGTCTGCAGTACAAAAGTTGATAAAAAATGCACAAAAATGCATTTCGGGGGACGCCAAAATTAATTCAAATAAAAACAAAGTATACCACACGACAGGATTTTTCATGTACTATTTTATTTTGGTACCGGAATTGGGGGTCAGATTTTTGATACACTCTAATGTATACCCACATTTTTGACATTTTTTGGCATCACAAAACATACTAAGGTCTCATCCAATTTAGATTCGTTCCAAAACCTTAAATATTAAAGGTAAATGCCATGGAAATAATTTGCCTTGCAAGAATTTTCAAAGATATGTTATTGCAATTTGGTAGTACCTGCAATTGCATACCTTTGTGGTAAGTAACATTCTTGGCTTAGAAGTATTTTATTAGACAATTTTCGTTTTCTATAAGAGCGTGCAAGTTTCTTAAATTTCCAAAAAATTGACTCCATAAAAACTTTCATACCTAAAATACACAAAAATTTTCAAGTACCTACTTATTTTATTTTCTGTTAAAATAGAAAAAAAAAAATCAATCAAAAATGAAAGTGCTGACTTTGAAAGTGAATAGCTCGGTCATTTTATTCATTTATTTTTTGTTTAAAATTTTGACTAATTGTCCGTTCAATCATTTGTCCATTTTTTTCATTTTCGTTTTTCTTCTAATTTGTTTAATTTTTCAAAAAAAATCTTAACGAATTTCTGTATTTCGCAAAAAACTTTAATAAAAATAATTGCTGTTCAAAAAATATTTAAAACCAAAAATGGCATTTTTAATGTTCTTTTATAAGGTATGCATAAATATAGGGTTTTTTTAAAGTTTCTATCATAAAAATTTAAAAACGGTTTATACGATCGAAAAATCAAGCCAATTTGCAATTTCAGTTACCATAAAAATTTAAGGTTTTTTGTTTGTTTATTTTTATTAATTTTGTATTTTTGTAATTTTGTATGCATACAAATTAATGGTGTAGTAAAAGAATCATGACGATTTTTCAATTCGTTTTTGACCAAAAATTCGAAATACCCCTTTAAACACTCCCACAACAACAACAGCGCCACCTACCGGGTCAAACTTTAAATACAAACCATCTACAGAAACAGACGCATGTTCTCACCTCATTTCATCCAAATCGGTCTAGCCGTTTAAGAGTAGTTCAGTGACAAAGCCATGTACAGAAGAATTTTATGTATAAAGATATAAAATCAAATGTTTGTCATTCTGTCTGTCTGTCTGTCTGTTCCGTATAAGCTCGCGCACCGTTTATCCGATTAAGCTGAAATTTTGACGCCGAGTACGTTTTATAGAGAAAAAGGTTAAAGGGGGTGTAAAATGTTTAAAAAAGTGGGCGGAAGTATGTGGGAGTGGCACTCTATAATACTTTCTAAGCACCTGCACCGATTTCAATGATATTTGGTATGAAGGTTTAACTGCACTCAAGATAATATAGGCTTAAAAAAAAATCCAAAGAATTTCCGTAAGAGGGCACTTTTAGTAGTGCGTTTTAGAGACTCAATAACTCCTAATCGCCTGAACCGATTTCAATGAAATTTGGTATGAACGTTCAACTGCACGTAAGATAAAACATTAAATATAAAAAAATTCCAAAGACTACCGCAAGAGGGCGCTTTAAGTAGTGCATTGTTAAGACTCAATAACTCTTAAATGACTTCACCGATTTTGCTAAAATTTGGTACGTGAATAACCCGAAATTTATATTTCAGCAAACTTCCGTGAGAGGGCGCTTTATTCAATCAGCAATGTTTGTCTTATTCACGTCAAAACGAATGAACCGATATTGATGAAACTGATTTTACAGAAACATTTGTATCTGTTATTGAAATATATCCTATGCTTTTAAAAGTTCTTTCAACAAAATTCAAGGAATGAGCCGAAGGCAAACGAAGTCGAAAACCAAAAACTAACGAATAAAAAGAAGTTTAACGAATACGAGCAGAAGCTATATAGAGATGAACAAAAGTCAACCGAACAGTATCGACCAAATCGAAGTTGAACGAAGACAATGCAAAATTCGAATCGATCCCAAAAGGATTTTTGGAAAAAAATTTGAATTTTTTTCTGAGATAAAAAGCTTATTATATGCATGTTAAGAACAATTTTAAATGCATTATTGTCGAAATGACTTTTTTCAAACTGGGTGACAATTTTCCGCGGAAACCCAACATCAAGACGTGGAAGATATAATTTTTTTTGTAATCATGACCGGCAGGTATTGTTTTACTGAAATTTGACTCAACAGTTTTGAGGGAGGAAGAGGATAATTTAAAAAAATTAAAAATTTGATTGATAATTTAAAATATGTTAAAATGAGAGCAGTTTTAAAAATCGTCCATGTTCTGTGTTCGAAGCACAACCCCGAGTAACACCGAATTACATACGCTAGTTTTAAATAAAATAACTCTTTGTTGCTATTGTCGGCGATTGCTCCTTGAACAAAAAAAAATTATCCGTCCACGAATACGCTCACCTCCCAACAACCAATAATAGTGAAAACTCTATAAAGAGTCTGATAGTTGAGCTACAACGAATAATTGGACATACTTAAGCGGGTACATGATAATGGCCGTTTTTTAAATCGACTTTTGTTATAATTTTGTATTTTAGTAAATATTGTAAGAATATTCTGAATTCTTAATTCATTTTACGGGTTCAAAAGTTACAGCCGGATTAATGAGAGCGCATTTTTATCTTTCTTTGCATTTTCTTTGTTTATAAACTTCGAACGTATGTATCTCGAAACCATGTTTTTCATCCTGGTTACGGCACTAGTGGGTTCATTTTTTGATGAAATTCTTTTTTTTTTGTATTTGTTTTTTGGAATTTTTTTTTTTAAATTTCCAACGGAGATATACTGAACACCACAAATTGCTATTTTTCTTAAGCGTTCTGGGAAAAGCTCTGCCACCGGCTTGTTTTTTAAAATTTCCTGATAAAAAAATTATAAAATTTCATGATGAAATGTACAAAAATTTTAAATTAATTTCTTGTAAATAAAGTGTTTTTTTAACGCTGAAAATCTTACCCCTCTTAAAGAAATTGAACGTTCATTAAAACACTATCATCGTGTTTTGTCATGAGAGAATAAATGCAATGATTATTTTCTCTTGCGCACTACCCAAGAATGATAAATATAGCCTGTTTCAAAAGAGAAGAACAATTTCGCGCATGTTTGAGAATAAGAAAATAATTTTGAGAGCGTTCTTCATTCTGATTGGTCGACATTAAAAAAAAAATTGAATATTCTCTGAGCAGAAAAATAATTGAAAAAAAATTAATGTATATTCCTAAATTTTGTTGTTCATCGCAACGGCGCTGCGGAAGTACTGAATTTTATTTTTCGAAATCAACCAATCAAAATTGAAAAAAAAGGGGGCGTCAAAAAAAAATTTGTTAGCCGAAATTTCACTTCACAATTTTTTCTTGGGAAAATAATTTATTTTTTATGTAATTTGTGTATGATTTCTCTCTCATGATGCAGGTTGCTGCAGGCCGTCGGTGCAACACCGAACTTGTGCGATCATTTGTTCTGAATGTTTGCGCATTTAAATATATAGAAAAATAGTAAAAAAACACTCCAAAAAGGCATAAAGTTTAGCGAGCAGTACAAAAAGAGCAAGAAATTACGCTCTAAAAAATTTGCTAGCTTTAAAAATAATTTCTCACTGCGCATCGAAAAATGAAACTAAAAAATGTTCTTCTCTTTTGAAACGGGCTATAACAGATTGTGACATGCGCATGAGTTGCTACGTCACAACAGATCTGATGTACAATTCAGCTGTATTTCGTTCTCTCACAATCAAGTAAACACACAATCACACAAATATGAAACAGGCAGCAGTTGGTATTTTGTGACGAGATGCGCAGATCTGTGCAACTTTTTTATGCTCTGATTGCGCTTTCTTGTTTTCTATCTTTCTTGCGCACTACCTCGCACTATTGCTTTGGCAAGCGCTCTCTTGAGAAATATGTATTCATAAAATGAGTGCATTTTCTTACTCACTTAAGTATATATCATGATAAGATATCAATATTATCATGAGAAGATTGAATTTTTAGTCGTTCATGAGCGTATTCTTCAAAGTTCATGGGTAAAGCGTAGTTGTTTTGTGTGCGTTTACTTGGTTTATTTGAAAAATGCGCAGGATATCAAATATTTTGAAGAAAATAATTGTTGCTTATAATAAAAAATAATATTTTTTTGTAAGTGCCTTCGTGTGAGAAACTTTTGAAATTTTTTTTTAACAAGTATTTTGTAATATTTGAAGTGTTTTTAAATAACTTTATAGTTTAACTATAGTTAAAAGTCTTCTTAATTATAAATAAAACAAAATTCACTCATTTTTCGCTGCCACTTATAGCAGCATTTTATCACTTCAAATATATGCTCAAAATCAATTTTTTAAATAATATGATTTATTGATTGAGTTTTTATATTAACGTTTACAACCAACTAACGATCGAGAGTGTGCAAACAGACGATGACTCTAGCGAAGTGTTTTCGTTTGTGGTGTTTAAGACCAAGGCTTTTGTTTATGAGAGATTATAAAAGTTTTTATTTACGTCGTATTTTTTTCAATCTTTAGAAATTGAAAGCAGGAAATTAAAAGTGTGATTAGTTGTGAGAACAATCGTATATTGATCGTTCTCCACAACTGGTACTGCGGTTCTCCGTGCTGAGAGTAAAAACTACTACAACAAAATTTATTCTATGTAGTATTTATAGTATAGTGTAGTATAGTTTAGTATAGTATAGTATAGTACAAAGAAATTTTCTGTGCATACTTTTAGGCTGAAATTTTTTTTGAAAATTAATGCGATTATAACATTTGTTTATATTTAATGTAGCGTCGTTTGAGCACCAGCTGGATCTTTTTAGGTTAACTGCAATTGCAAAGTTTGAGAACTTAACGTCGACCAATCTCCAGTGACAACTGTTCAAAGCTTATCAACCTCATTACCGAGTAAAAATGAAAATTTTTTAACTCAGGCCAACAAATTTAAGGAAAAAGTCTTAAACAGGCGCTTGCATGAAATTTTGACCGAACAGAATTTCATGGTGAGAAATATTTCATACTGCGTGTGTTTCTTAACGCATATCTTTTTGGATATCACTGTTTATATAGTTGAAAAAAAAAATAGGAAAATTGAAATAACATTTACTAAAATACTGATTGATGATGGTCTTTGGTGCTTTGAAAGCCAGAGAAAAAATTGATTTAATTTTGGCAAAGTACTTACTTAATTTTATTAAAGCAATAGTGCGTACATTTTGTGTTGGTCTGTGAAATAAAAGAGATAAATTCAAAATATTCTAACACAAACACACAATCACATGATGTTTACAATAATAACAAGCGTAAGAAATATAAAAGCAAATGATCGATTACAAAGCACAAATAAAGCCATGTAAGGTCAAGCAGAGAAAACATTAAAACAGCCAATGTTTTCTTACACAAAATAAAAAGATATTTATTTTTGCAGCTTAGAAAAAATTCCTAAGTTATAATGAAGGTATTTTAATTAAAACGTGCTCAGGTTTGCAAAAAAAAACAAACTGTGTACACAAATAAGGCTCATTTTTTTACAAACATTTTCCCTGAAAAATTTTCTCAGTGTTGATACTCAGAAGAATACAAATAAAAAATAAAATTAAAAAAAAATTATATAAATAGTTGCATGTAAAAAAGTTGCACTGTAAGAAGCAAGCATTGACTAGAGATGCTCACTCAAGCGTGGCATGCATAGAATTGAGTTGTGGCGGTGCTTTCATAGATTTTTTTTCATCATTTTTATTTTATTCTTGTTGGCAGGATGTTTGATGGTTTGACTAACTTTTATGCCACATGGCATTGAGATGAATGAAGTTTAGCATAGTTTTTTTTTTGATCTGCGCAAACTTGCGCTTGCAGTTGTGTGAGAGAGTGTGTGTGTGTACATTTGAGGTTTGCATGTTTGTTGAAAGTGGATGTGGTTTATTTTGAGATATCATTTTCTCTTTTATATATATTTGTCTGTCTGTCTGTCTGTGGCAGGTTTCTAAAAACTTGCAAGCCTATTATTAGCGGATTTGAATAAAATGTTGATACAATGTTTAAGTAGAGCCAGATTTCAGTGAAACCTAGATTTAAATAAAATTGAAAATAAGGGTGTGGCTTCTATTTTTTTACTCCACCCTTACAATTTCTAAACATATTTTTATATTGCATTAAATTAACTTTTCTGCGTGAACTATAAAACTTATTAAATTCTTAGTTTTCAAAACTATACACCGAGCAATGTCGGCTATTCTGCTTGTACATTATAAATGTTATATTTGAAGTCTGTCATGTACATACATCAATTTTTGGTACTTGCCAACTGCTCACTATAACTGCCAATTCAAAAAAGTTGCAGCAGTCATTTAAAAAAAATTGTGAGCGAGAAAAGCAAAAAAGATGGAAAGAGTGATTGATGCTTTATTAGAATTTTTCAATAGAATTGTAAGATAGAAGCAAATTGTGCAACTAAAGTCTTTCGAATGATGGCAAAAACATATAAAAATTTCAAAATAAAGAAGTTTAAAAACATAAAAACCCAATAAAAGAAACAGTTTTGTAATTTACATTCATTCAGTTTTCTATGTTACATTCGAAACAAAGTATGCTTACAGAGCAGACTCTGCAACTGTTGATGCATAATACAGAAGTTTGTGCTGCAATGCACCCAACATGTGCCACATTTGAAAAAAAAATTGATTTTGCAGCTGGTTGATTCCACAATAATGAGAAACGAAAGCATGAATTCTGAAATGCATAAAATTGAGGTAAGACTTGATGCACGCATTAAAGTGGCCCTTAAGTTACTCTTTCTGTAAAATTATTTGTAGCTTCCGTGTTTTTTTTTTAATGTTATTTTTTACAGTTTAACAAAACAAATTTTGAAATAAGAAAATTTTCAATATTTAGTTAAGATTTAAATCTTTTAAAAAAGTCATATCTTTATTAACTCTTAAAACTTAATTAGTTAGTTAAGTTATGTTAATAAATGTAACAAGGTTGTCTAAGAAGAGTTTATAATAATTATTGGTTACTTCTTTAATTAAATACAAAACACAACAACACAAAATGAGTGCTTTTTTTCGCCGCATCCGTTTCAAAAAAAAGTCAAATGGTCGTCTGATAAAAATGAAGCTTACTAAAAGTAAAACAAGTATCGAGAGTCTGAAGTCAGTCTAGCTGAACTATGAATTTCTCTGTGAACCTATTTTTTCAATATATTATAAAAGTATGGGAAGTGGGCGTGTCCTTGGGCAAATTAAGCTCATATTTAGTAAATATCATGCAAAGAAAGGTGCCCAGGTATCATTCTCCGGTTTGAATGAGCTTTGAATATGTGATATAGGACACAATTCTAAGGTTAACTTATTTTTTATATCTGCTCCAAGGTTAAAGCTTTCAAAATGGCGGTCAAAATTTTCCAAAAAGACGTTTTTACTTGATTTGGCGATGCCCTAGCAGTTCTCCCATAGGTTCCTTGGAAGATGGGTCACTTTTCGTTTGCAGAAAACTGAAATTGTTTTGTGGAAATAGGGACATAAAAACCACTGTAATATTAACCGTTTTGCTCTTTTGAGAGTCATCCGGTTATCGCCAAATGCAAGCTGTTGAGGTAATAAAAGCGATTCACCGCAAATATTTGCTGACGAATCGCCAAAAGAAGTCTTAAGCGATTCAATGAGAAGAGTCGCGAACAAATAACCGAGAGTGGTCTTAAGCAATTCGTCGCAATGATTCGTCAATGCCACCGAGAAGAGCTTTAAGCGATTCGCTACACTCAGAGAAAAATGCTGGCATTTCAAACAAATCATGGGTTAAAATAACAGATTTCACTGTTAAATACTATCCAACCAATGAAACGTTCAAATCAACAGTCGGTTGGCCGATAGTCTGTAGAACATTAAAAGTTAAAATAACAGATTTAACTGTTTAATACCATCCAATAAATGAAACTTTAAAATAAACAGTCGGTTGAGTCGGAAAAACATGTAAAAACATACACTGAGAAAAAAGCTTACTTTAAAATTAAACAAAAAATTTTTAAAATAGAAATTTAACGCATTTGCGTTTCTACAAAACAAAATTTAAAACAAACTTGTTTAAATTTCAAATATAAAAAAAAAATTATCTGAAAAATATGAAATGTTTGAATTTTTTATATTGGTCATAATCGAACATAATATAAAATAATCACTAATTAATTATTTCAACATTTGAAATTCAAACTTCATCGAGTAAAGTTAAAATTTGGTATTCGATATTTGGTATTTGGTATTTTTTTTAAATTAAATGTACAATTTTTTGATGATTGTTAGCAAATCTATTTTGAAGGTCATTTCTGGTCAAAAAATTAACGAAGCAGAATTAGTACTTCAATTATTAAATTAGAATTTTTGATACTTACACAGTTAGGATTCGAACCCTCGGCCTCCGCATGACAGTCTAGCATACTTCCACTGAGCTATTGGCAATGATAAGATAAATATATGAAAACACAATTAAAAACTATTGCTTAGAAAAGACAGACATTTCAACAAAAATATTTCAACCGATGATTTTAACAGCATGCAAATACTTTGAAACGTTCATTCAACACAGAAAACTGTTAACTTAAACGCAAATCATTAAAATTAACAGTGTTTTGAAATAACAGCGGTCGAGTGTTAATATTACAGTTGATATTTTTCTATAGGAAGTTGATACAGTTAACTACAGTTGAAAGTGTAGGAAGAGTCAAGTCAACTAATGGCCGAAAAAGATATTAAACAATTTGAGAGGAATATTCGTCAACGAATCGCCGAGAGAATTCTTAAGCAATTCGCTAGTAAGAGTCACTAACGAATAGGCAAAAAAATTTTATTCAAAAATATCATCATTGCTAATATAAATATTTAAGCCCTACTATAGACATGAAATCATTTTGGCTGAAAATAGAAATATACACGGAGAGAAAAAATGGGCTTAAATCATGCTCAAAACGTTCGTAACTGATATCAGTTCAAACTATTCACGTTCGCAGTTTGTGCAAAATTGGGCTTGAAATTTTTTTTGATAAAAACGTCAATTTGTGCGTCAATACGTGTAATCTTGGGCTTGTGTGTAAAAAAATGTATTTTTTTGTTGTTGTTTATGCACATAAAAAAAAGAGCAACCAAACGACATAATTCTCAGATGGTTTTTGTTCCTGTTAGTATAAAAGTGCAGAGAATAAATTAAAAAATTATATTTTCCTGTCCGAATTTTATGAAGTATCTAATTTGGACATTGAAAATATAATTTTTATTTTGGTTCTTGTCAATTTTTTTGTTTGTTTTGTTTTTGTTTATTGAGCCTCTTGTACATTTTGTACAAGAGCTTATTATGAGGGCTTGCGATTCAGCAAAAAAACTTTTCATATTTTTGTATATTTTGTTTTTTATTTATTTCAAAATTTTGCTCAAATTTGACACATTTTGATAAACAATTCAAAAATTGCATACATTGGGCATATTCATTATGTTTTGATTATCAATCCATAAGTGGCATGAGTTGAACACAAATGAGCATGTTTTTTGTTTTTATGAACAATACCAAAAATACCAAAACGACATAAATTGGGCACGAGTGAGCATATTAATTTTTGATAAATGATTCAAAAATCACATACAGTATGCAGGAATGGGCGTGTTAATTTTTTGATAAACAATCACATTAGGACTTGATATCAAGAACATTATGGCTAAGCTCAGAATCATTCCCAAAATTAATTGGTTTGGGATGTTTTTCAGCTCAAATCATCCAATGAACTGTTTTCCACTCAAACTTTATATCTTAAAAACATAGGTGCATACAAGAAGTTAAGAATTTATAAGAATATTTAATGTAACTAAACTATTTTTGAGCTCGTCTTAAACGAATCTTATAATCTTAATCTAAATTCAGACAATTAAGGACAATTAAGGAGGGACAATTATTGTAAAGAATTGAACAAATTACAAGAAAAAAATTAAAAAAATATATTTTTCACTCCAACATGGTTTTATAGAGCTCCAAACTGGCGGCAGAGAAAAAAAGGGGCCTCGCTGGGAGTCACAAAAATTGTCCGATCTGAAAAAAAATGACTTTTTAAAATCTTAACAAAATTGGTTATCGTATGACAGGAGCTTTTTTGAAATTTTTTTTCAATTTTTGCTGATATTCCAAATTTGAAAGTGTGTTTTTTTTTCGAAAAAAACATTGACTTTAAAAATTCATAAAAAATTGTAAAAAATTTAAAAAAGAGCTCGTGTCGTACGATAGAGAATCAAGTTTAAAAAAATACAAAAAAAAAAATTTTCGTGCGTTTTTACTTAAAGGTATTTTATAAATACTAGTAAACCTGTGCCCGAATTCGAGCAATTCAATAAAAAATAAGTTTGCTAACACCTGTAAACCTGTTGCAATTATAGACGCTTAATTTATGATATTCTATTCAAGCAGCTTTTTTCTCAATAACGATCAAAAGATCATCATCTGAATGCTTAAAACTTATGATCTGACACTAAAATTTTTTACATTTAATTTTAAATGTAAAAAATGTATTTTTTTAATGTCAAAATACGAAGACGGACTAACACTAATATAACGGACTTACACTATATACCGAGATATATATATTTACTATTCAACAACATCGCTGCTTAACTTTTAAAGCTATAAAACATAACTAATTTAAATAAAAACGAATTATAAAATAGATTTTAGAAAAAAAATTACTACTAAGATATAATTAAAAAATTAATTAAAAATACTTACAGAACACCTACAACATCAATTTATAACACATTTTGATGAAAAAAAGCCAAAAAACCCAACCAAATTTTTTTTTTTTAAATCGTTAAAATTTGACTGAGTTATTATAACTCGGAAAGTGAAACTTTTGATTTCGGAACTTCTTTTTTCGGACAATTGACATTTGAGGAATGCATAAAAGATAATTTTGGTTAAAAATTTTTAGTTTTGAAAAAAATTGAAATTCGATCAATTTATAAGCTCTTCTCAAACTAAATTTCAAATCGATTAAATAGCGGATTTTTGCACAAAAATTTTCTGTTTTAAAAGGTTGGGAACCCCCTGAAGTGAAATCACAATTTTTATAAGTGGTTTGCACAATTTCAGCCAAAACCTGATTAAATGACATCTAAATCAATAAAATCTGTTGAAGTCACAAAAAAAACCTTAGCCTTTTAATTATATAGATTTGGAACTAAAAATTGTTATTTGGAACTTCTTAAATCGAAAATTTGGCATTGCTGAATTATAAGAAAGAAAGAGAGAGAGCTTAAGGAAAATTAATATTTCATGTTGTTTTTTTCTTTATATTACCGGGCCCGCCATTTTTGACGGGAAAGAACTAGTTACTATAACATAATTCCGTAAAATGTGAGTGCGGAACGCTTGATTCGTAGCATATTTTTAGGCATTTTTTGTTTACTGATTTATTAAAACTTCAAAAATTTTTTATGTTTTTCATTTTGAAATTTTCAATTTTATAAAAAATTTTCAAACTTATTTCGTTGCAACTAGCTACTTTGATTTGCGTTTTTACTTTAAGGTATTTTATAAATATTTGGAACTAAAAATTTTTATTTGGACCATTTAAAACCGAATATGTGACCATCGTCGATTTATAATTCAGTATAAAAAATTCATAGCTATATCATATTTTTCCTTCATAAAAACCGGGCCCGTCATTTTTGACGTGAAAGAACTAGTAAAAATATATTTCTGCAATAATTTTTTTAACAATTCAAAAATTGTGCCATAAAGCGCTTAAGTTATGCTGCACTGAGCGATGCAGATATAAAAACTCTTTTTGAGCAATAAATATGCAGGGTTGGTGTCTTCAAGTGTGTGACCGTGGCATGCAGGTTAAGTGTGTGGCTTAGCATGCTTGGAGCCCAGGTTCGATCCCCAGCCGCGGCGAAAAGTTTTTTTCAATAAAAAATTTTTCTGATCGGTCACCACCTCTCTGCAGACAATGGCAAACCTCAGAGAGTAAATAATGCCATGTAAAGCTTCTTGAGAACATGAACTTTAGCCGTTCGGAGTCGGCATAAAACATGTAGGTCCAGTTCTCGGTCAATTGTGTGCAAACATTTAATAACACACACAACACAATTGGTCATAAGAAGCTCGGTCAAAGTCCTTTCAAGGGCTGAAATGGCCAATTTGTTTGTTTTTTTGGTGTCTTAAAAAAGCACATGCTTTTAAAATCACATTTTTTTTTTTTTTTTATATCATCTTTTATTTCGCAGTAAAATTTCAGCTCAATGCAGCAACATTTTTGAATTCCAGGAAACATTAAAATGCAAAATTAGAAAATAATTTTATAACTATTTTTGTTGTGCTGCAATGTGCCATACAGGAATTAAAAAAATATTTGCATTTCGTAAAAATAGTACATAAATGTTTTAAATTTAAAGCAGCACAATATCTGAATTTTTCACAGAATTAATGCAAAGCCTAAAAAACAACACCTCAAAACAAACAAAAAAAAAACATAATTTTCAATATTATTTTTTTCCATGAAAGCAGCAATCAAATTATGTTTTTTAAATAAACAACGAACTCCACGACTTTAAAATTGTTCATGAATTTAAACGTGCTGTTTTATTTTCGTTAAAAAAAATAAGTATTCCAAAAAATTTCACCTTTTTCGTTAAATACTAACATTGATAAAGAAACAGCCTTACCAAAAAACGATTTTAATGTACAACATTTTCAACAAATGTTGAACATTAATCAAAAACGGTATCAATAAAAACATAAAGTCAGTTTTAAATTTAAAAAATAACCAGCTCAGAAAATACATAGCTTTTTTATGTATTTTATTATAAAACTGGCTACTTTTTTGACATTCAACTCATATTTGGACTTATTTATAATTTAAAATTATTTTAAAAGTGAAAAATTTAACTTAACATGGACAAAGCCAGCCGCGGTGAAAAGTTTTTTTCAATAAAAAATTTTTCTGATTGGTCACCACCTCTCTGCAGACAATGGCAAACCTCAGAGAGTAAAAAATGCCATGTAAAGCTTCTTGAGAACATGAACTTTAGCCGTTCGGAGTCGGCATAAAACATGTAGGTCCAGTTCTCGGTCAATTGTGTGCAAACATTTAATAACACACACAACACAATTGATCATAAGAAGCTCGGTCAAAGTCCTTTCAAGGGCTGAAATGGCCAATTTGTTTTTTTTTTTTTATATGGACAAAGAAAGTTTATTTATGGGCAGAGAAATCCTGACGAACTATAGTGCTGTACGAAAAACAACATAATATAAAAACCTACCTCCATATTGCCGTCATTGCTGGCTTTTTCTTCATAAGAGCCATCATAACAACCATTTACCGCTGCCATTGCCATATTTACAATGGATACCGAGTTTGGCCTTGACCCACCATCCATGGTAGACTACTCAAGCTTATAAAATGCACTGGCTCTATTGGCTGCTATCTTTAAGATAACTGACCTCTTTGTACCAGTTTGCAGGAGCCGACAATCCATGAACAGCCAACAGGCCAAAAACTTCACTCCATATCTAGTCCTTCTGCCTAATTGTTTCGATGTTGTTTTTGGAGCTGTCCAAGACACTTTTTCTACCAAGGCACAATTCCCTGAGTACGGCCTTGTGATCCTCATTCTAAGATGATAGCTTCTCAATATGAACGGCGTAGGTCTTGTGGAGTCAGCAACTCTTGACGTTCTGATCATATCGATCCAATGTGATATTCGTAGGAATGATCAGATATTTGATGTGTCGAAAGAAGCGGCCAAGTGCCTAGGTTTTTTAGAACGGTGCAAGAATTACTTCACTCCAGCTTTTTTTTTTTTTTTAGCTTTGAACCAAGGATTTCAGGTGTCAAACCTAATCAGTCAAGACTGCCTTGGTTCGGAAATGAGGAGATACATAGGTAGGAGAGAAAGGGAAATCAAGAGAAACAAATGTAGAATGTTCTAGTGTGGCGGAGTGCTATATCAACATTCGAATTTGAATCTGAGGCAAGTGTTATGCCTTTACCTCAGTCAATTCGAGTTATCAAGCAATCTCATTCCACAAACATCTCTACCACCAACTACATCTTCCAAAGTCGTATATATTGATTAATTTTTAATTTCTGTTGATTAGAAATGAGGAAAGTATTAAAGAAAGGTAAAAGCGTAGGACCATTGCTAGACCGGGATTCGAACCCGGAACCTCTGGGTTGGCAGTCAAGCACGCTAACCACTCAACTACCGAGGCCCCCAGATCTTCGCTTGATGATTATTTGGTGCTTCTGGATAGAAATCAACGTCGTGCGATAGATTTGATAGGGAAGAAACCATTTCTTCCTCTTTCTATTCTCTTGGGCATCGACCCAATGTTGGTTGCCTAAGCCTTCTGTACAGGTACAGGTGTGGGCTGACGCTCTATTGTTTTCTACACCCACTCTGCCAGCTCTCAAGGCTCATCTCTATACTATTATTGCCTTGATGTCCAATAGAACATCCCATAACTGACACAATTCGTTCTTCAATTTCTAGTAAATTGTGGAATAATCTCCCTGCGGGTGTCTTCCCCGGAAGTTTTGAGCTGCACAAATTTAACACACCTTCACCAAAACTACTCTACAATCCCAACCTCCCACTAATCCAATACTCTTCTCTCGAACTAACGCAATGCTTACTCCATTTATACGAGGCATTCTTTAAGCGTTGGTTAAGCCTAAAAATAAACTTTTTTTCTCAATATCCTATTTGTCTGAAATATTTTATAGTTATTTTTATATAATTTATATAATACATACTTTATTTAATATATAAATAAAGCGATAAAAATCATTTGTTTTTCTATCAAAATTGACAGTGTTCTCTTCTATTTTAAAAATCCCTATTTAGGCAAAATAACATGATATAATAATTTTACCAGGTAGTATTGATAAATGTTGATTCTCTCAGCTACAAGCAAACGAACTCTTGTCAAAAACAGCTGTTCGTTGTTATATTCGTTGGCCACATTCAGCTGTGTCAACTGTTGTGACAGCAACATATCGGGGAGCGCTTTTATCGGTATTGAAGTTTCAGAAAAATTGTCAAGTTTATGAAATATCAAGCTTTGTATCAAATACCAATGGAAATTTGACCGACAAATAAAAAATTTTCTATTTTTAAATGCATTTTAATGCGCAATTTCATATTTATGTGCATCAAGTTTTGCCTTAACAGTTGCCAACTGTTGGGTACGCTGAATGTGACCAGTGAAAATAAATTTAATGAAATGACGGATTGTGAGCGCTCTCTTTCTTATTTTATTCTTTTGGCAGAAGTCCGTTTCCAACATAAATGGTAATACTTTCATGGGAAAATAATGCTTGACTAGTTTCTTATTGGTAGCAAGCAAAAAGTGAGGAACTTTAAAAAAGTAGTCAGTTGTAAGTAAAACCGATTTTAAGATAAAGTCTGCAGCTCGTTATTATTATGGCTGTAAATTTCATATTGTTTTATATATAATGACAAATTTTTCTTACATACATAAATAAAAATGTACATGATGTTAATATAATTATTTTTTAAAACAAACGTCTTTAAAAACCACACATCAGTCGTGTGAACTGTAACGTTCGTAAAGTAAATATTAAATAAATTTACAACGTAAACATTAACGCCACGTTTACGTGCTAAGGTAAACAATTCAATACCTGTACCTGACAAACATTGCATCGAAGCCATCGTTGGCGTGAATTGCAGCGTTTATATTTTTTGAAGTCGTTAAAGTTTTATCTTCATGGCACATCTTCGTTTTAATGTTACAAATAAATGCATGAATTCGTTAACGAGTTTGAGAATGTACATGTATGTATGTCTCTGACTGTGTGTGTGTCTGCTTAAGTGTGCAGGTATTGAGTGTTAAGCAAATGAACAAAAGCAATATCAAAAAAAAAAAACAACTTCATTCAACGTTTGCCTTGATGTGGCATGACTGAGTGTGCACATAGAAGGCCTTGTATACAGATGTGTGAATATGTGTGCGTGCAAAAGTATTTCCTTGGAATTTGCACATTGTTGTGTTGATTTTTAGGCATTAGAATATGAAAATTTTATTTGATTTTTTCTTGATTTTTGTTTTTAGCTTATATTTTGTTTTAATCTGTTTTTATTTACTCTGCCAAAAACTTTACTCTAACTCCTTGTTTCTGCACTCAAAAAATAAAATAAGCGACTGATGCTTGAATTGCATGTTAATCAACGCCAAGGTGACCAGTAGCAAAGCTTTTTTGATGTAGGGTTTATTCTCCGTTTATTAGTGAAGTAGTTAAGCAAGCTTATTTGCCCAAAATTTATGTCTTTGTAATTACTTTAACAATTTTATTTTTCTCAATTATTGTTCTCTTGTTTTCTTATCCCAACAGCTGTTTTCAGCTAGCAAAAAATTAATATGATTGCTCATTAAATTTTATGCTTCGAGTAAGCAGCTTAACAGACTTGCTCTTTATTTTGAAGCCTAATGGCTTGCCTACTCTCTTGCTTATTTTCAATAATTATTTTATTATTTTTTTATTTTCTGCCAAACATTAAGTGCTCATTTTTGGTTTTTGCTAGCTGCTTTTTTAATTTAATTGATTTTTTTTTTCCCATCAGATTGCCAAGCAATTAATTGCTTTCATTGGTTACTATGGCAACACTGGCAACGTTAATAAATTGCCATTAAAAGCACAGACACTTTGCTTAAGAGTAGCATGTATCATTAAGTGTAGCATGGTTAGCACAGTTGACATATTGAGCACCGAATTTTAAAGCTGTGTAAAAGAGGCGTGTTTATTTTTGTGATAAAAGCAAAGAAAAATTAACTATAACAAAATAAATAGCAAATAAAGAGAGTACAATTTTAAAGTAAAACAAGTAAAGAAAGTCTTAAGTCGGTCTAGACCGACTGTGAAATACCCTAAACCTACTATTCCAAGTTTTATTCCTGTAGCTCACAGTTAATGCTTTTATTATGCTTTCGCTATGGAAGGTGGGCGTGTTCATGGACGGATTACTCTCAATTTTTAAATACACCTTAGTTTTGGTATAAAATACATACATACCAAATTTGATCTCTTTATGACAAACATAATCTTATTTATTCAGTTTTAAACTTTTTAGGTTGAGTGAAAGGTAGGCGTGTCCGTGGACGGATGACGTCCATTTTCCAAAACCATTTTTGTTTTGTCATAAAAAAACTCCATCATGTCTGAATTTGGTATTCCTGCGAAGCTAATACGTCTTTGCAGGATGACACTGAACAACACCAGCAGTGCAGTGAAAATCGGGAAGGACCTCTCCCTTCCGTTCGATACCAAGCGAGGTTTCAGACAAGGTGATTCCTTATCGTGCGACTTCTTTAATATAGTAATGGAGAAGATCATCCAAGCTGCTGACCTGAGACGCAGCGGCACAATTTTCTATAAGAGTGTTATGCTGCTGGCGTATGCAGATGATATTGACATCATTGGCCACAATACGCGCGAAGTCAGTGCAGCATTCTCCAGGCTAGAAAAAGAGTCGAGTCGAATGGGTCTTGCAGTGAACGCAGATAAAACGAAGTATCTTGTGTCAACAAAGAAACAGTCCCAGCGTCTTGGAAACCACGTCACTGTTGACAACACCTCCTTTGAGGTAGTGAAGGACTTTGTTTACCTGGGATCCAGCATTAACTCCTCTAACGATATCAGTATTGAGATTAAACGAAGGAT
This sequence comes from Tetanocera ferruginea, assembly GCA_958299015.1. NCBI lineage: Eukaryota > Metazoa > Arthropoda > Insecta > Diptera > Sciomyzidae > Tetanocera > Tetanocera ferruginea. Next base: position 119,030,445 of record OY282642.1, on the reverse strand, counting down.
AACTCTTGCCAAGAGGTGTTACTTTGAGCTCAGTAGGCAATTGAGAAGCAGAGCTCTCTCTCGACGAACAAAACTGACGCTCTATAACTCAAAAATCATTCCCGTTCTACTATACGCATCACAAACCTGGACGTTGAGCAGCTCTGATGAAAGGACTTTGAAGCGTTCGAGAGAAAAATCCTTTGCAAGATCTATGGTCCAATTTGCGTCAATGGCGAGTACCGAATACGATGGAACCACGAGCTGTATGATCTATATGCCGACATCGATATAGTCAAGCGTATTAAAATAGAGCGGCTTCGCTGGCTAGGTCATGTCGAGAGAATGAACGACGAAGCTCCAGCGAAAAAGATATTGGATTAGGTACCCAGCGGTGGCCAACGCAGACGAGGAAGACCGCATCTCCGTTGGAAAGACCAGGCATTGGATAACCTGACAACGCTTGGAGTTTCCAATTGGCGCCAGCAAGCGCACGACAAAAGAGGCTGGCGAAAATTCTTGGACCAGGCCAAAACCGACCAACGGTTGTAAGCGCCATCTAAGTAAGTAGTCATAAAAAAACATACGTGTCAAATTTTTTCTCTCTAAGTTAAACATAGGCTTAGTTATTGCGTTTTCAATTTTTGGGTTGTATGGAAGGTGGGTGTGTCCGTGAGCGGATGACAGCCATTTTTCGAAGACATCTTTGTGTTGCTACTAAACACATACACACCAAATTTTATTGTGGTAGATTAATTATGAGCTTATTTATGCAGTCTTCAATTTTTGCGTTGTATGGGAGGTAGGCGTGTCCGTGGGCAGATTTCAAAAATATTCAATAGTGCAGATCCTTGGGTCCATGTGACCATGTGTATGTAGTTTCATCCAATTATCTCAACTCCTTTTTCTTATCCTGAGTATACGGACAACACACAGACGGACGTATACTTTTCTATACCGGGCTCGCTAAAGTTAATATACCCTGACCTTTCAGGTTTAGGGTATAATTAATTCTGAAAACTTAACAGAGATAGCATTTTCGAGCTGATTTTGATTTTGATTTTGATTTTGATTTTGATTTTGATTTTGATTTTGATTTTGATTTTGATTTTGATTTTGATTTTGATTTTGATTTTGATTTTGATTTTGATTTTGATTTTGATTTTGATTTTGATTTTGATTTTGATTTTGATTTTGATTTTGATTTTGATTTTGATTTTGATTTTGATTTTGATTTTGATTTTGATTTTGATTTTGATTTTGATTTTGATTTTGATTTTGATTTTGATTTTGATTTTGATTTTGATTTTGATTTTGATTTTGATTTTGATTTTGATTTTGATTTTGATTTTGATTTTGATTTTGATTTTGATTTTGATTTTGATTTTGATTTTGATTTTGATTTTGATTTTGATTTTGATTTTGATTTTGATTTTGATTTTGATTTTGATTTTGATTTTGATTTTGATTTTGAGTTTGAGTTTGAGTTTGAGTTTGAGTTTGAGTTTGAGTTTGAGTTTGAGTTTGAGTTTGAGTTTGAGATTGAGTTTGAGTTTGAGTTTGAGTTTGAGTTTGAGTTTGAGATTGAGTTTGAGTTTGAGTTTGTGCTTGAGTTTTAGTTTGATTTTGATTATTTATCAGAATTTCAATTTCTTTTGAACTTAGCGTTAATTGAAAATAGTAGGAAGAGACGAAGTCAAAACGAAGTATTGTGCGAGTCCTTCATAAATGCAGGTTATATGAAAGGATACCTTCTGAAATGATTGAAATCCGTTCAGCGGCTTAAATTCGTATAAAGGTAAAAAACAAGCAAATTAACAAACCGGAATTTTTTTTATTCATAAAGAAAATATTATAGCAAAATTTTAAAAGTTGCTTTTAATTCTTCTAATTTTAATTTAAAAATTTTTAATTTAGAAAATCAAACGAACGTTTTAGAAGCTCATTTTAAAATGTCCTTTATTAAAAGTGAAAAAAAACGCTATAGGAGCAAAGTCCGGGTTAAACGTTTTCAAAAGTAACACGCTTCCTGCACATAGAAAACGTTTTCACAGTTTTCTCTGTGTAGTAATGATTTGTATACATATCGTATCAACGCCCACTCATACGTTTTAAAATTGCGCTTTTCGTGGCCCAACACTGCTTCCTTTTTAATCAATCACTTAGATTTAATTGTCGTTCTATTTGTCTATTCTGTCGTTACAGTTCTTTCTGTCACTTGACGTTTTTAATCATAGCAATTACCAACACAGCCTTAAATCGTTGCAATAATTGTTTTCTTTAGCTTGACACCAACACGTGCGCTACCAACCCAAGCAATGATGAATTAATTCCTGCTAGTCGGATCAGTATTTATAGCCATCATATATTTGATCTTGTCATTCATTTAGACCATTTTACTGCTATTTTGTTATGCATGCTTGTTTATTTTTCCTTCTTCCCCTCTTCATTAATTATTGATTTATAATTCAGGCTTTCGTTTGTCATTCATTTGACAGCTCGTCCTGTGACAATGTATCATTTGGTTAAAAACATGTTTCACATATGTATGTATGTCGTTAGTGACACATTTACACGTCTTTCTTGTAGCCTGTATTTTGCAGCGTGATTAAAGTATCATCATGAAATAACATTTCATTGTTTGACTAACTTGTTGTCGCAGTTTTTGTAGCGAAACAAAAACAAAAACTTTTGATTTCTTCGCTTAAGTTTGAACTTAGTTTTAATTGTTTCTGTTATAACTGACAACGAACAATTAATTTTAATTTTATTTGTTCCTTTTGATTATGGTGGATGTGGAAGAGAGAGAGAGAGAGAGAGAGAGAGAGAGAGAGAGAGAGAGAGAGAGAGAGAGAGAGAGAGAGAGAGAGAGAAAAATTTTAGCTATGTTTTGAAAGCAGAGCAATTTGATTAAATTATGCCAAGAGCAGCTGCTGAAATGTAATTAAATTTGTGAGTAACATTGAAATACTTTTTTTTCCACCTGCTGAAATATACACGGCTAGAAATATTGGAATAAATTTTCCCACAAGGGAAATATAAAAAGAAACTTTAATACATTCTTCTCAATAGATTGCAATATTTTTTTAATATATGTATTTTGTTTTAAATTTTAATTCAGTTGATGTATTATTTTATACTATTAGAATCAGCTCGATACTGTGCTTAATATTATATTTGGTTTTTAAACAATTATATTTGATGTTTTAATCCAATTTAGTATTCAATTTTAATATAGTTTAAATATTAGAATGATATTTTATACCCTTGGGAAACAATCTCATACATGGTTATGATTAAAAACCACAGTAGTTAAAATATGTTCGCTTATTTTTTGCTACGATAAGTTTCAATTTTTACTTGGTTTTAACTGCACTCGCTCAAATGATGTCAAAGAAAATGAAGACAAAAAATAAAAACTTAAACTTAAGAGTCCAACTACCTTTGGTCCGATAAGGATACGGTGTGCTTATTGGAGGCAATTTTGCTTTATTATTCGTTCACTTCAACTCTTCAAAAATTTCCGATTTCGGAAGTGAATACCTTTATTATCTTATATGTTGTTTTTAAGATAAATTTGGCATTTTCGATACATTTAGAACGATGTTACATTAGATATGCGATGGGATTCTGAGCGTAGCTTGGTCACCCATATGCTTTCACATTATATTTCATACAATTAAATTTTAATAATTTATAACTTTCACATAGTACCGAACATAGAAAATTTCTTGTAGAAATTTAACATTGAAAAGTTATAATTTTAAGATTTTTGAATATTGATTAAATGCATTTCTAATCTGACATTTACTTGACATGCAGTTAAACCAAAGTTCACATTGAATAGCAGTAAAAACGAGAATGTCCTTCGAGCTTGATGCTACACACAAATTTCGAATTTATATTTGTAATGCACGTACTCAAACAGACACTGCGGTTTAATTAACTTGATCCAAAGTGTTCAGCTATGTAGACACAATCAACAACAGCAGAAACAACAACAACAACAACCAATACTAAAACCACAACAATACAATAACAACAACAGTTAAAGCAATAGCACCACTGCTGACATGACGCAATTCTGATGGAAGCAAACAAAAGAATTAACATTTACATGGCAAAAGATTTACATTTAATTAAGCGATAACGCACGACTTGCTGGAACTCTGTGTTCTATCTATGGCACCAACCCCACCACCACCATCACCACTACTACCACTACCACCACCAACATCATGTTTATTCGCATATACTTAACATTTTGAATGCCTTTAAGTTGGCATAATTTTATTAAACATTAATTTTGATTGAGATTAATTGCGAAATGAATGCAAAAGATTTTTAGTTTTTTTTTGTGTTATTTTTATTTTTATTTTCATGACTTCTGTTTTGCTTTTTATGTGACGTGTATTCTGCTGTATTTATGTGGTGTCTCTTGTCCTAAAATTCAATCTTATTCACATCCATGTGATAGCGCTGTAACTTCCGCCTATCAATACGCACTTAAGCACACTTGCATATACACATACAACCAACAACACACACACACACACACACTTAGGCACACAAAGCACTTACTACTAATACTCTAAGGATATTATACGCTAATTACAAAAATTTCTTTCGTTGTTTCAATGTTGATGAACAAATTTTTTTTTATGCCGGGATTTTCCTACGCATTGGTTTTCCTTTCACAACAACGTATTTTACGTAGGAGTCAGTCTAATAAAAGATGTTGAAACTAAATGTTTGGGGATTAAATGTCAGGCGTTTTTTTTTTTCAATAAAATGTTGCCCGAAATCTTTGGCAAAGTAATTAGTTTTCATGGTCTATGAATATTAATAATTTGGGCCCTTGAAGCAATCTTTGGTCGCGTGCGTATTTTAATATTGGCGGGAACAAAATTTTAAAGAACAGATGCGCTGAAAAAACAAAAAAACAAAAACCAAAAATTTACCTGAATTACTAAATAGCAGGAATATTTTATGAGCTCATTCCATTTGACTGACAAATTTTGATGTTAATAAACTGAGCTACCGTTAATTATTCAACTTTTTATTGATTTATTTTTAGAGTCATACATTTTTGGAATTTATAATATAAAAATATTTAATTGTTTTGAATTAAATACAAACGTTTTTTCACTGAGCCTGGTAATAATAGGGTTTTCAATAACCCTGGGGAATAAGCATTTTAAAAATACTCAAAATAGATTAAACAATAATGATAATTTTCGAAAAACATTTAATGAAATAAAATAAATTTAAGTACCTATATATTTATGTATTGAACAAATGAATGCCTAGCAAACATAACGAGTCTTTTATGATTCTTTTAAGACTCATATTTATGAGTCTGAGCGCTCATAATGAGCTCAAAAAAGACTGAAATAAGAGTGTGTTTCCCTTCCTGGAAGGGCACACAGATCTGAGTCCGAAATATGACTCTTATAGAATACAAAATATGTGTGTTTTAAGAGTCAGAATTATGAATGTTTTCGGAGTCTTATAAGCGTCATATTTAAGGCTCTTAAAAAACAAAAAAGTTGAACTATTTTCGTTTTATAATTATATGTGTTTATTTAAAACTAGTAAACCTGTTGCCTGAATTCGAACAATTCAATAAAAATTAAGTGGTAGAAAAATTTTAGACGTTTAATATATAATATTCTATTCAAGAAGTTATTATACTCAATAACCATATATTCAGTCTCAATAAATTTTTTAATGTTACTGTCAAAATACGAAGACGGACTTAAACTTATATTACTACTGAGGCAAACATTATTACTATTCGAAAACATCGCAGCTTAACTCTTCCAGTTATAAAACATAACTAATTTAAAAAAATATCGCAGTAACAAATAGATTTAAGAAATAATACTAAGAGATATTTCATAAATTAATAAAAGGTACTTTAAGAACACTTACAACATCGATTTATAACACCTTTAGATGAAAAAACACCAAAAAACCCCATAAAAAAATGTTTGTTTTGAAAACCGTTGAAATTTGACTGAGTTGTTTGCTCGGAAAGTGGAATTTTTGATTTTAGAAATGCATTTTTCGGACAATTGACATTTGAGGAATGCATAAAAGATAATTTTGGTTAAAAATTTTTAGTTTTGAAAAAAATTCAAATTCGATCAACTCATAAGCTCTTCTCAAACTAAATTTCAAATCGATAAAATAACGGATTTTTGTACAAAAATTTTATTTCTATTTTAAAAGGTTGGGAACCCCCTGAAGTGAAATCACAATTTTTAAAAATGGTTTGCACATCTATAGTCTAAACCTGATTTAATGACATCTGAATCGATAAAAGCGGTCCATTGGTCTGGGAAGAGTTGAAGTCACAAAAAAAAACCTTAGCCTATTAATTATATAGACAAGCAGGATGATTAAAACAGATTCCTGGATATAACTTTTAATTGATTGTAGCTATAATGAAATTTTTTTCAAATATATTGTTTTTGAACCTTGTTGAAAATTTAAAAAAATATAAGAACAACATTTAAAAAAAAAAAATTTCTGCAAGAAACCATAGGGAGTAGCCTTGTTTTTTCGATGACACATAGTATTTATTAATTTTTCTGTCAAACAAAAACAAATTTGTCTTAAATAATTTATATACAATGAAAGAAAATCAAAAATGCAAATTTGAAATTTTTTTATTTTTACAACAAAAACAATTTTTATACCATTTTTTGAGAAAACATTCATTTTATTGGACTCTTTTTAAAGGCAATGATTAAAATATAAATAATAAAGTAACGCTAAAAACTTTGTCATTATTTTAAAGTCAATTAATTGCAATTAAATACAAAAAAAGAAATAAATGAAATTTTTTAAAAAGTGACAGAGATATTCGCTTCCAAATATAGAACTTTAAATTTCAGAGCGTTTTTTCTCTGTCTTGGCGTTTGATAAAAATTCACGTTAAACAACTAAAGTCAATTTTAAGAAAATTCATTAAAAATACATTTGGCAAGATAATTACCGTAATTGCAAACATTTTTCAAAGAAAATTAAACAAAAATTTAGAAAAACAAAAAAAATTTGAAAACTGTTGAAATTTGACTGAGTTGTTTGCTCGGAAAGTGGAATTTTTGATTTTGGAACTGCATTTTTCGGACAATTGACATTTGAGGAATGCATAAAAGATAATTTTTTTTAAAAATTTTTAGATTTGAAAAAAATTCAAATTCGACAAATTTATAAGCTCTTCTCAAACTAAATTTCAAATTGATTAAATAGCGGATTTTTCTACAAAAATTTTATTTCTCATATAATGTGCGCTCATAATATCGTCAGAAACTTCCCTCTTTTAAGAGTCATAAATATGAGCGCTCTTTTAAATGTTTATTGGGTGAATATGGAAAAATATTAAAAACTAATTTATAAAAGAACATATGTGGTCTTTTTAAGACTAACGATTTCAATAGCCGCTGCTTCAATGTTCATATTTCATTATTCCATACCTTTTTTTGAAAGTTTTAAACAAAAAATAGTTTTTTTTTTTCTGGTTGGTGGTCAATTGGATGCTTTGATTGAGAAAAAATGGAACAATTTTTTGTTTTTTTTTTGTTTGATGTATTAAAATATTGTGGTGACCGTGGCATGCAGGTTAAGTGCGTGGCTTAGCATGCTTGGAGCCCGGGTTCGATCCCCAGCCGCGGCGAAAAGTTTTTTTCAATAAAAAATTTTTCTGATCGGTCACCACCTCTCTGCAGACATTGGCAAGCCTCAGAGAGTAAATAATGCCATGTAAAGCTTCTTGAGAACATGAACTTTAGCCGTTCGGAGTGGGCATAAAACATGTAGGTCCAGTTCTCGGTGAATTGTGTGCAAAAATTTAATAACACACACAACACAATTGATCATTAGAAGCTCGGTCAAAGTCCTTTCAAGGGCTGAAATGGCCAATTTGTTTTTTTGTGTTTTTTGTATTAAAATAAGGCTGTAGCCAGGAATTTCCTTGGGAGAGGGGGTTTTGATAAAATAAATATACAAGTACTTAAAAACAAGTTATAATATAGTTGTCACACCTGATATTGAACTTTGGAAGTTATTATTTTATCTAAATTCTTTTTATAAATGACCTTTTAAAACTGTCGTCTTCGTTATTAGCTCATAATTTCTGGTAAAATGCTATGAATTTGTTTGAGTGGACTACCGCTTCTTTTCAACATTACTTTTCTAGAAAAAACATCATTCATTGTTCACCTATTTGTGTGTCTAAAATAACGTAGAGTATCAAAAATATCCAGTCGCAGTTCTTCAAATTTAGGTCTAAATTTTTAAACCAACTGAAATTTTTGTAGTTGAAACCTATAGAAATTTTTTCTATTTAAAATTATATTTTCAACTTTTAAGTTCAAATTTTGATTTTTTCAGTTCCTTTTTCATGTCCAGTTTACTCCACCAGTTAAAAAAAAATATTCTCGGTTTTAAAAGAATTAAAAATTTTCTCGGTTTTTCTTTTTAATAATAACAGTTATTTATTTGTGTGGTAAAAAAAGAATAGTAATTGTGAAATAATAACTTTCCAGCAACTTTAATTCAACTTTTATTTTAATTAAAGAATTGTATTGATTGTTTAGCGTAACATCTGATTTTGGATAGCCACCTGTTACTATAGGTACTTCATAATGATTTTATTCTAACATTTCATTCTTAGATTTTGAATAACTTCGACATTTTAAGCTCAGTAAGAGCCCGAACAGAACCAAAGCGGCTGACGGCTGGCGGTCCTCTCTCGGCGAATTGAGCTGAAAACACGTCTACAACAAGAGCGCCTGGCGGTTGTCGGAACAGAGTTGCTTTTTGTCACGGTAGTGGTTTATTTGACAGATAAGGGTGCAACAGACGGACAACATGATTAATATGTAATGAAAAAATGTTGACATATTCAATTAAGTTTTCATCAAAATCCATTATGAAGAAAATTAGTTCGTATATTATTGCGAATTCACACAAATATAACACAGACACAAAAAACAAAACGTCAGAATATACTAAAAACTAAAAAAGTGTCTCGGAATATGATAAAAAAGGCATCATATTTAGAGAAAAATGGTATAGACTTTGCTCCAGAGAATGCTATTCTCTAATTGGGATACTAAAAATTCTCTAAAAATGATAAAAAGCTTCCTTGAAATAGAAAAATATATCGTTTTTAGAGAAAAATACTTTTTTTTTTGAGAAAATATTTGTTTTTATTGAAGAAAATACTTCTCATAGTGAATTTTTTATCAAAATATAAGAAAAGTTTTTCATTTTCAATAAAATTTCTCTATAAATGAGAAATTTTTTGTGCGAGAAAAATACTTATCATTATTAGAGATATTGAAATATTTCCATTTCCTAGAAGTAAAGAAATATTTCTTCGAAAATGTGAAAATTTATTCTAATTGAAGAAAATTTTATTTGAAAAAGAGAAAATGCTATTATCAAAAATAGAGAAATTTTTTACCGGAGCAAGGTATGTGTTTTTTTCTCAGTGTAGCCAATTCTTAGCAAAAGTATGGCAACATTTATGTTACTAAGAGCGAGGACCGCCAGCCGCCATAGCAAAAATAGAAAAGATTCTATTCTGGCGTTTTTCCGTCGCGGATTCGCTCATCGAATTCGTTTTTGCCGACTGCATACATTTTCATGAATTCTGCTAAATGGCGAATCCGCCAGCCGTCAATCGTTTTGGTTCTGTTCGGGCTCTAATAAGCAAGCAACAACTATTAGAAACGTCTGGCTAAAAATTTTAATCTGCATTTTGCCTACATCTTAGTGTTAAACAGTAAATTCGATTCAAGGTAGGTACTTTACGTTATTCTTGAAATGACTTAATCCATTAATGACTTACGTGTCATATATGTAACATGCGTGTTTTTTCTGTGTTAAGCATATTTTTCTTATATGAGCTTTGCTCTGCTTCATGCAGCTTAATTGTATGCAAATATTGCACACTGCTCTTGTAGCTTTGTTATTAATATTTTAAAAGTATTTTTTTGACCATTATTCTAAAGCTATTAAATAAAAAAAATTTTCTATTATGGTAGTAGAAGGATAAGAGTAGTAGGATATCACCAAATAGTAACTCCAAACCGATTTTCTTTAAGATGTGACTATTTTTTCCAAAGCGATTCTATTTTAAAATAAATGTGTCTTACACGGGCGGTTTCACACTCATTGTACATTGGCCGTTCTAGAAGCAGGACACCAACAAATAGTTCTCCATTCTGAGTTAAAATCTTCTGTGACTTTTACTTCTATAGCTATTCTGTATCGAAAATTGTAGTTGTATAGGTTGAGCCACTCCCCGCTTTTTGAATTATCCAAACCTGGCCAATCAGTTACTTCATATTGAGTTTCATTATTATACGACATTTAGTTCGAAATACATGCGATATAAAAAAAATTTCATTTTATGGGCGGTACCATGCCCACCTTTCCAAAGATCACTCAAATTTCACAGTCAAAGATCACGACTGTAGTAAGTTCGTACCGAGTTTCATTGATGTGTGATATAAGGACGAAAGTAAAACAAAAAAATTGTGTTCTTGAAAAAGTGTCACGCCCCACCTGGTTAGGAGGATGAAAAATACTTTACGAACTTTTCTCATACCTTCCAAATATAGAAAAAAAAATTTCATTAAAATCGGTCAAGCCGTTTCGGAGGAGTTCAAACTGGAGATGAGCGTGTGTCACGAATTTTGACGTGACACGACGTGTCACGACTAATCACGTCATGAACGTGAGCGAACCAAATAAAAAATTGCAAAAAACTCGCGATCGTGCGTGATTAAATTTGTTTCGTGCGTGAGCGTGCGTGACTTAAATTTATTCGTGTCTCGACTTGTGCACCATAATTTTTCAAAACTGTGCCAAATTTCGAAATTATGTTTTCTTACGCTTTTGTTACCAATTGCATACAAAATGCAACACTGAACACTTCTAAAGAAGCGACAAAAACTGATTTCGCCCTCTATACTTATTTTGCGAAACGTCAGCGACAACTTGAATCAATTTTGTTAATTTTAAATAATAAGCTGAGATATTTTATCAATTTTCTTTTTATAGTACTGTATCTACCTCTCTGTTAGTTCTGCTCCATCCTGGTTTTACCAGAGGTACTCTAAACACACTAAATACACTTTTAATAAAAACTTATGTGTATTCTTCTTTCTATAAAACGTATTCGTGAGAACTCGTGAGTAAAATATGCCATCGTGATCGTGATCCAAAAATCGTGCGTGATCGTGATCGTGATCAAAAAACTTAGTTTTAAGCGTGAGCATGAGTGATTAGAAAAAATCACATCGTGATCGTGATCCAAAAAATTTTTTATCGTGAGCGTGCGTGATTAGACGAAATCACATCGTGAGCGTGCGTGATCGTGAGTAAAAATCACTCACGCGCCCATCTATAGTTCAAACACTAACACCTTGACACGAGTTTTTTTATATAAGAAGATATTAATTTATTTAAAATATTATTTAGTTTTGATTAATTAGTCGTTTTGGCCTCAAGCTCAAACACTAACACCTTGACATGAGATTTTTATATATAAGATATTAACTTCTTTAAAATATTATTTAGTTTTGATTAATTAGTCTTTTTGGCTTTAAGTTCTCAATTATTTATCTGATTATTTATTTAAGTGCTGATAGTTTTATATCAATAAAATGTGCAAAATGTTAAAAATTATCAATTGTTCGTGTCTGTGTTTATTTAAGATGGTGTTAAGGATTTTTTGGGACCAACCTATGGTGTTTTCAACTTATAGGGGCAAAAAAAGGCAATCTTTTATTTGAATTTTAGAATTTTTTTTTTGAAAAATTAATTTTTATTAAAAATTTTAATTTTTTTCAGTTGAATTATTTTGTAAAATTTTTCAACTTATTGAAGTGAAAAAGTAAACTTTTAGTTGAATTTTTAAATTTTTCAGCTGGAAAGTTGTCTTTCTTAGTGTATAGTTCAACACCTTGGGTTGAGAAAGTCAACTTTTAAGTTTAATTTTTCTACTTGCTAGGTCATCCTTTATGTTGGAATTTTTAATTTTTTTAAAATAACTAAAATAGTTAAGATATGTCATATTTTTTCATTTTTGAAGTGAAACTTCTTTGGCGGCGAATGAAATTTCAAGGTCCTTTTTCGTGACGCTAGGCTAACGTTTTCAATTCATATGAAAATTAAAAAAAAATGACTGCCGCTGCCGAGAATTGAACCCCGAACATCGTTACCCAAAAGTCCGAATCTATTCATTTGCCACGTAGGCAAATGTTAAATAGCCAAACAAAATGTAATTAAAACTGAACGCGTAACATACTGAAAATAACATAATTAACATTAACATTACATTAACATTAACATTACATTATTAACATAACCGTAACATTAATTTTCATCCTACAAGTATGCACGGAAAAAAAATAGAAAAATAGTTAAAACAGGAGCAGAACGCGTTCGTGAATATAGAGAGCGAATTAGAACTCTTAAGAATACAGCCGCGGCTGGGCCTGCAACTAATGATGAAGGTAAGGTGATTGCAACAACGGCTGAGTTTCAAAATGCATTTTTACGAAACATCAGTGTATTTTGGTGAATCTACAAAGAACCAATCCTCAAAAAACACACTGATGCATCTTAACAAAATTTTAAAGCCAACCAAGTTAATGCTCTCAACAATCAACGTTCGCTGCTTTATGAGGCGAACATAGCAATTATTATGATCAGGAAGCAGGAGGTAATAATGAACAAGATTTGCCTCTGCTTTCGGAGGCTCCTTCAAAGAGTACTATGCAAATGCAATCCAGCATTCAAAAAGTAACAATGTTGAGAAGACATTCGAAAGCAACTAAAGCACCAACTGAACTAAAACAAGTACCGAAAATAATAGTTATTTTACAATTTTCAAATGAAAAAAAAAATATCGAAAGTCCATTATGTTACAAATGCCCTCAGCTTCACGAATATTAAGTCGCTTTTAAATTTGAAACTGATTCTTTAAAAGTTAATTTCTTGCTTAGTATATTTCGAGGAAAAATAAAGGTTACTTTTGACTTTTATTTTATCGGTCAAAAATAGCAGTTATTTTGTGACTTTAATTTTTTCGGTCAAAAACATCAAGCAATTTGTGTTTTCTTAAAGGCCGCTTGACAGATTAAACTGTTGACACCATGTGTCTCACCGATGATATGAAAATAATAATATCAAAATTTTTTTATCGGTAAAATGACTTGAACAAATATAAATTACCTGATATTTTTGACCGAAAAATAAACGGCAGAAAATAACTGTTATTTTTGCCCAAAAAAACTATAAGGCACAAAAAACTGTTATTTTTGTCGGAAAAAATAAAAATTAAGAGATAAAAGTTAATATGTGACACTTTCGACAAAAACCATATTCGGTACGGTCCCTGGATGCAAATATTGAATCAACAAATTATCATTCCACTTCGTATTGATTGAATTTCTTTTCAGATACTTTCTCTCTCTATTTCACACTAAAATCTCTCTTATTTCTTACTGTTAAAGAAGTTTCACTTCTGCCACGTGTACGTTGCTACACGTGAGTTTTTTTTTATATATGTACATTTCCATGGTGTCGAACGTGACTCTTGTACACATTTCAATTGAAAAAAATGTCATAAGTAAACAAATTTAAAAAAAAAACAAAAGGCGGCCTCAATTAGCCCTTTTATTATTGGTATTGTCAATTGTTGGGTCATTTTTAGTTCTCAAGATATTAGCAAAAAACCAAGGTGGTTGCACGTGACCAAAAACAGAAGTGGTTTTCGTGGCAAAAAATTCAAACGCGGATTTCAGCAAAATGGGAAGCAATGTTTTTATATAATTTTTTTTTAGTGTTTTGCATTGATGTTCCTTAAAAATGGCTAGCATTGTAGACATAAAGGATTTATATTTTTTTTATTAAATAAAAGAGATGGTCGCTCGTGAAATGTCGCACTTGACACTTTTTTCGATCACCATAGTTGTTTTTTTTTGCTCTATAATTAAATTCAAATAAAGAAACTATGCATAATTCAACAAAAATATTTATTCAAACATAATAATAAAAAAACTCGCGTGTAGCAACGTACACGTGGCAGAAGTGAAACTTCTTTAACAGTAAGAAATAAGAGACATTTTTGTGTGAAATAGAGAGAGAAAGTATCTGAAAAGAAATTCAATCAATACGAAATGGAATAATAATTTGTTGATTCAATATTTGCATCCAGGGACCGTGCCTGCTATGGTTTTTGTCGAATTTGTCACATATTAACTTTTATCTCTTAATTTTTATTTTTTCCGACAAAAATAACAGTTTTTTGTGCCTTATAGTTTTTTTGGGCAAAAATAACAGTTATTTTCTGCCGTTTATTTTTCGGTCAAAAATATCAGGTAATTTATATTTGTTCAAGTCATTTTACCGATAAAAAAATATTGATATTATTATTTTCATCTCATCGGTGAGACATTTTACACATGGTGTCAACAGTTCAATCTGTCAAGCGGCCTTTAAGAAAACACAAATTCCTTGATATTTTTGACCGAAAAAAATTAAAGTCACAAAATAACTGCTATTTTTGACCGATAAAAAAAATAGCAGTCAAAAGTAACATTTATTTTTCCTCGAAATATACTAGGCAAGAAATTAACTTTTAAAGAAACAGTTTCAAATTTAAAAGCGACTTAATATTCGTGAGGCTGAAGACATTTGTAACATAATGGTATATTTAAAAATGTCTTTCGATAATTTTTTCATTTGAAAATTGTAAAATAACAGTTATTTTCGGTACTTGTTTTAGTTCAGTTGGTATTTAAGTTGCTTTTGAATGTCTTCTCAACATTGTTACTTTTTGAATGCTGGATTGCATTTGCATAGTACTCTTTGAAGGAGCCTCCGAAAGCAGAGGTAAATCTTGTTCATTATTACCTCCGGCTTCCTGATCATAATAATTGCTATGTTGATAGAGGGCCTTGGTTGGCTTTAAAATTTTGTTAAGATGCATCAGTGTGTTTTTTGGGGATTGGTTCTTTGTAGATTCAGCAAAATACTCTGATGTTTCGTAAAAATGCATTTTGAAACTCAGGCGTTGTTCCAATCACCTTACCTTCATCCTTCATTAGTTGCAGACCCAGCTGCGGCTGTATTCTTAAGAGCTCTAATTCGCTCTCTATCTTCACGAACGCGTTCTGCTCCTGTTTTAGCTATTTTTCTATTTTTTTTTCCGTGCATACTTGTAGGATGAAAATCAATGTTACGGTTATGTTAATAATGTAATCTTAATGTTAATGTAATGTAAATGTTAATTATGTTATTTTCAGTATATTACGCGTTCAGTTTTAATTACATTTTGTTTGGCTACTTATCGTGTGCCTACGTGGTGTAAAGGAATAGATTCCGGCTCATAAGCAATGATGTTCGGCGTTCAATTCTCGGCGGCGGCAGTAATTTGTTTTTAATTTTCATATGAATTGAAAACGTTAACCTAGCGTCACGAAAAAGGACCTTGAAATTTCACTCGCCGCCAAAGAAGTTTCACTTCAAAAACTTAAAAAAATTTCATACGTATGGTTTTGTGCAAGTATAATAAACGGTTCAGTGAAATAACGCCCACTGAAATATCGCCCAAAATAAAAAATGAAATAACGCCTAAAATATTTTGGGCCTTAAAAAATTAAATAACGCCCAATATAAAAAATGAAATAAAGCCCAAAATAAATAAAATAACGCCCCAATCATTATAATTGTCATTATTTCACTGAACCTAATAAACATCTATTTTTGTTTTTTTCGTCGTTGTTTGTGCTCATCTGCATTTAAAATAAAAATTTGTTAAGTGCGTATTTAAATTACTAATTGATCTATGTAAGCCAAAAAAAAAAATTAATTTTCAATTTCTCACTTACCATGTCGCTCGTGACCAACTTTATGTACGTTAAGACAACACAAATTTTTTAATTTTTTTACCGGTTCATTTTTTTTTAATTCGCATGAATAAACTCAATTTAAGATAATTATTTTGTCAGCTTACTGCATGTTCTTCCGACGCACTGAGTAAAAATGTTCTTTTTGCATGTCGAACGTGACAACGAACTTCATTGCGTGGTTACTTATGATTTTGTTTTTTTCGTTCTTTATACTCCTAGAAAGATTTAAGCAAGCAAAAGTCAATGCATTATGTTTCTGTTTAATAACTGTTATTAAGACAAGACATACCAAAGAAATATCAAAATAAGCAAAATTTCACATTTGAGCTCTTTGCATCCGAATATTTCGCAATGAGATATGCATAAATGTAAAATATATTTAAATTTAATTGTTTCCTTAGTGAACAAGACATCAAACATTGTTTTCAAAAACTTTTAATTTTTTCGTCTCGGTTGACTTTTTGGTGGAAATGCCCATATATTAAAAACTTGAAATTATTTGAATAGGTAATAATTTGATAAAAAATTCATGAAAAAAAATTTTTTTAAAAATAAATATATTTTTGTTTAAATTAGTACATTAATTAAGAACAAATTTTTGTTGATTTAAGTGTCAAAAATATGTGAAAGTTATTATAGCCATTAAGTTCTTATATATAATTCCCACATCATTCACACTCGTCACACCCGGGACAATCTTATGTCACACCCGTACCATTTAAAAGTTTAAAAAATAATGGTTATCGCCATTTTTTTCAAAATATTTTTCACTGGTATTCAATAGAAAATATATTAAATTTGAATAAATGCAAGTCAAAAATAGTCTCATTGTGGCAGATGAACTGAATTTCAATGTTAAACTCAGAATTTTTAGTTTTTAAACTTGTGCTCGTCACACCCGTCCCAGGTGTTTAAGCAAATGTAACTATTAAATTAGTATAAATAATTGCATTATGTTTTAGCATTTTGAAACCTTGGAGCATCTTCTAAAATACCCTATAGCAAATTGCTAAAATTTTAATCGGTTAATACCATTTTCAGCACGATAAATTAGTTTAAACGTCACACTCGTCTGTATGGAATGAGCCATATGTAATAAAATAAACATTTTTTTTAAGGTGGCACCATTTTTAATTTATAATTTCTTTAATTTTTTTCAGTTCATGCTTGTAACATTACAAATTTGAATGAGAAAACATGCAGTGTAATATCTGAAAATAAGTAAATCATATCTAAGTTGTTTTTCATATGTTTTGTAAATATAAAGAATGTGCAAAAAAAAAATCAAAGTAGCCAAAAATTCTTTGCCTTATTTGTGAGAGCTTTAATATTACTTTATGTATTAACTATACAACCACAAAAAGCGTGCATAAACTTTTGTTTACCTCTGCTGAAATGACCAAAACTTTTATTTATTTGTATACGTACTGTTAACACAAAGATTTGCTTTTGCTTTGTTAACCAATGTGTACGTTGGTTAACAAATTGAATTAGCCAACAAAGAAAGTAGCTGACTGGCGTTATGAGAAATGAGCTTGCACAGTAATGAGTCAACAGGTAATAAAATAAATATTCGTAAACAAAAATTTAGCAGCATAACAAGTTCAGATTGTTGTGAATTATTTTCGACCGCAGTCTTTATGAATATTATGCCAAATGCTAGATTAATTAATTTTATTTTTAGCCAAATGTACGAAATGAGTGCTGAAACTTGTCAAATTGTTTTTGTTAGTTTTCTTTGTTGGTGTTTTTGCATTATAATGTATCACTTTATTAATGTATAGAAATTTCTGGAAGCCAGTTTTCCCAAGTCCTTTGGCCTAATACAATGTTGAGCTCAGTAAGACGGTACAAATTAAAGTTCCTCCACCTATTGTTGTTTTGTTTCTATGTCTAACAGAACTATTTGAATCTTTTATTAGACTCTTGAGAATTCATGTAAAACTCTTGCTGTTACATTTCCCGCAATAATTCATGAAATAAATAAAGTTTCAGTCGCTCATACGCCATGTGGTACGACAAGACAAACAGAGACATGAACAAAAAAAAGAAAACAGCAAACAAAAAACAAAAAAAAAACTACTACAGACAGCACAATAACTTTGCACGTGAACATATACTTATACACACACCTATACACACATATACACTTACACAGAAATAAGTTATATCTGTTTGTCATATTACCCTACGAACTACAATTTCATTGGAATTTATCAACTTCGTAATGGAAAAATGCCCTCATTAGCAACTTTGAAAAACTTTACCAACTTTAAAGAATAAGAGTAGAGAAACTATGGTAGAAGGGTAAATTGAAAAAAATAAGAAAGTTAAGCTTTTCGCTTAATCATGTATTGCACATAATATTACTTTGTTCAGCTCATTTTTACGTGGAATTTTGTGTTTGCAAGAGTTACTTAAACAAGTTGTTTAAGTTCTTAAGACCCTCAGATCCTGACCTTTTTCTTTAAAGCTCTTAAACTGTCAATAGAAATTTTGAAAAGTTTAAGTTAAACAACATTATAAGCCACAAAAATATCATAACATCATGTGCTATACCCTCTTCAATTTTATTCATTAGAGCAGTCTGTAGGGTAACAACAATCATTCACGCTCGCACACAAACGCATACAGAAATGTCTAAAAACTTTAACATAAAATATTTGAAAACTTTCTTACTTGCTTAGCACACGTTCAAACAACGTTAAAATATGAGTTCGGCTAGTTTTATAGTTTCAAGCGATTTATATATGTACATTCTAAGAGCAATGTTAGTTTGTAGTTGACCGTCGGCAAGTGCGCAACTAAAGTTGTCGTTGGTATTGCTGTTTTTATTGTTGTTGACACTTATGACGTGTCGTTGACATTTAAAGTTCAACGCTTGCTTCTGGCACTTAAAAATAAATTGAAAATTAAATGTGTACCGATTAAGATAATTTGCTTAAAATCATCTGAAATTAGATTAAGTGCAAATAATGTAGAATGTTGAAAAGCAAAAGGAAAAACAAAAAAAAAAACACACGCAAGTTCAATTACATAGTTAAATTCGGCTTGGTTTAAACTGATGTTAAGCGCAAGATGCTGCGTGTAGTTTTTTAAATCGGCTAAATAGTTTTAATTTCAAAATTAAAACTCAAAAGTACGAAAAATGGTGCGTGCGTGAATACAGAAAATAAAACTGAAGTTAAACTCAAACGCTATGAGTAGAAACAAACACGTTTAGAATCAACCACGTTATAAGTTCCTAACAGATAGTGACCTGTTCTAATTCTGCCGAAAAAATATGAAACCTACCAGTCACTATTGCATGGCGTTGTCATTGGAAAGAGTCAATAAATTACGCATAGAAACTTTTTGCACTAGACATTAGACCGGATCGAAATTTAGATTTCGCCGGTCGGGGTCTCTAAAGTTAGAGGAACTTATTAAAATTATTTCTGCATACTTTTTTTTTCAAATCGGAGAAAAACCGATGAAGCAATTTTGACTCTCCTGAAGGTTCTTTTTGGTAAAAAAATACATGTGATTTGCTTGTAACTTTTTATTTTTCACAGAACGTATACCCACACCTGCTAAAATATTATATTTCCTACTTATACCAATATTCTGATATTCAAAAAATTTAAAAATTATGTTCCATTATAACTCTTATTGACCACCAAAAATTAAAATTTTTTGATAGTTTTAAAAAGACATTTTTTTAAAAACGCTTTAAAAGACACATTTTTTCCAGACTTACGTGAAAGTGTTATGGTTGGAAAGGTATAAAGTTCTTCTTTCTATCTGTGTATTGCGTTAATCACAGCTGTGTGCAAAAACTGACAGAATGTGAGAAATCGACTTTAGAAATCTGATAAAATGAAATATTTCTTATTCATACAAGCAATTAATTTCATTTGTTCCCTGCTTTATCGTCCAGTATTCGATAAATTTTTTCTTTTAATCACTTTGCTTTGATTTAAGCGATACACAGAACAAAAGAAGAATTTCATACCTTTCGAACAATAACAATTCCACGTAAATCTAATAAAAAATGTGTCTTTTATAGCAGTTTTAAAAAAAATGCCTTTTTAAAATAGCAAAAAAATTCAATTTTTGATGGTCAAGAGAGAGTTATAATGAAACAATATTTTAACAATTTTTTTATGTCAAAATGTTAGTATGAGTAAGAAATTTAACATTTAAGAAGATGTGGGTATACGTTCTGTATAAAATAAAAAGTTACCAGCAAAAAACATATTTTTGTTTACCAAAAAGGACCTTCAGAAGAATCAAAATTGCTTCGGCGGTTTTTCTCCGATTTGAAAAAAAAAGTATACAGAAATCATTTTAATGAGTTTCTCGAACTTTTGAGACTCCGACCGGTTGAAATTTTTTTTATCCATATAAGAATGATCCGGTCTACTAGACATGGGTAACGCAGCATTGCGTTGCGTTATTGAGTTGAAGCATTTAAATGCGTTACTGCGTTGATACACTTCTTTTACAAAAAGTAAAGCAACCACCAAGAAAGTTGAATCAAACAATATAAAATATGTTTGTATTGTATAGAAAAGAGGTTGCGGGAAAGTTGCTGTTAAGCATGAATTCTTGCAGCATGTCTGATTGGATGATGCTTGAGCACACATGTATGAGTTTATTTCAAATTGAACATGTTCGATTTAAAAAGTACAAGCAAACTTAAATTCAACTTCAAACTTGTTTTGCTCACCAGAAATGTGTATGTATCTGTTTGAAAGCTCGATTTAATGATAAAAAAACACATCCATCTGCTCACTTGCTTGAATTTTGGGTTTTTTTAATTTTTGGTGGATGCTGAAATCTGCACTTTATTTAGTTCAAATTTTAAACTAGCTACTATTTATTATATTCTTATTAATGCATACTAGTAAACCTGTTGCCCGAATTCGAGCAATTCAATAAAAATAAATGTAAGAAACATTATAGAAGTTAAATGTATGATATTCTATTCAAGAAGCTTTTTTCCTAAAAAACGATATATTCAGTTCAATGATAGTATAAAAGATCATTATCTGAATGCTTTGATTTAAAACGTATGATCTGACACTAAATTTTTAAATTTAACTGTAAAAATACGAAGACGGACTTACACTAATATTACTTCTGAGATAAACATTATTACTATTCAAAACTTCGCTGCTTAACTTTTCAAGCTATAAAACATAACTAATTTAAGTAAAAACGAAATAAAAAATTAATTTAAGATATAAATTAATAATAAGATATAATTCAAAACTTAATCAAAAAAACTTCCAGAACACCTACAACATTAATTTCTAACACATTTTGATGAAAAAACGCCAAATGTGTTATAAGTGTTTTTTTGAAAACCGTTAAAATTTGACTGAGTTGTTTGCTTGGAAAGTGGAACTTTTGATTTTGGAACTGCATTTTTCGGACAATTGACATTTGAGGAATGCATAAAAGATAATTTTGGTGAAAAATTTTTAGTTTTGAAAAAAATTCAAATTTGATAATTTGATAAGCTTTTCTTAAACTAAATTTCAAATCGATTAAATAGCGGATTTTTTTTACAAAAATTTAAATATTGTCTTAAAAGGTTGGGAACCCCCTGAACAAAATCACAATTTTCAAAAGTGGTTTGCACATGTACAGTCTAAACCTAATTTAATGACATCTGAATCGATAAAATCAGTCCATTGTTCTGGGAGGAGTTGTAGTCACAAAAAAACCTTAGCCTATTAATTATATAGATAGGCAGGATGATTAAAACATATTCTTGTCTAAAACTTTTAATTGATTGCAGCTGTAATGAATTTTTTTTTAAATATATTGTTTTTGAAGCTTGTTGAAGATTTTTAAAAAAATAAGCACAACATTTTAAAAAAAGTAATTTCGAGCAAAAAACCATAGGGCCTTGTTTATTCGATGACACATA
The DNA here is from genome assembly GCA_958299015.1 of Tetanocera ferruginea. Taxonomy (NCBI): domain Eukaryota; kingdom Metazoa; phylum Arthropoda; class Insecta; order Diptera; family Sciomyzidae; genus Tetanocera; species Tetanocera ferruginea. The sequence continues at coordinate 119,008,605 of OY282642.1, read as the reverse complement.
GTATTTATTAATTTTTCTGTCAAACAAAAAAAAATTTGTCTTCAATTATCTAAATACAATGAAAGAACATCAAAAATGCAAATTTAAAATTTTTTTTTTTTACAACAAAAACAATTTTTAACACATTTTTTGAGAAAACATTCATTTTATTTGAGTCTTTTTAAAGGCAATGATTAAAATATAAATAATTAAGTAACGGTAAAAACTTTGTAATTATTTTAAAGTCAATTAATAGCAATTAAATACAAAAAAAGAAATAAATGAAATTTTTTAAAAAGTGGCAGAGATATTCGCTTCCAAATATAGAACTTTAAATTTCAGAGCGTTTTTTTCTCTGCCTTGGCGTTTGATAAAAATACACGTTAAACAACTAAAGACAATTTTAAGAAAATTCATTAAAAATATATTTGGCAAGATAATTACAGTTATTGCCAACATATTTCAAAGAAAATTAAACAAAAATTTAAAAAACAAAAAAATTTGAAAACCGTTAAAATTTCACTGAGTTATTTCCTCGGAAAGTGAAACTTTTGATTTTGGAACTGCATTTTTCGGACAATTGACATTTGAGGAATGCATAAAAGATAATTTTGGTTAAAAATTTTAAGTTTTGAAAAAAATTCAAATTCGACCAATTCATAAGCTCTTCTCAAATTAAATTTCAAATTGATTAAATAGCGGATTTTTGTACAAAAATTTTATTTCTGTTCTAAAAGGTTGGGAACCCCCTTAAGCGAAATCACAACTTTTAAAAGTGGTTTGCACATATACAGCCTAAACCTGATTTAATGACATCTGAATAAGAAGCTCGGTCAAAGTCCTTTCAAGGGCTGAAATGGCCAATTGGTTTTTTTTTTTTTTTGGTCTGAGAGGAGTTATAGTCACGAAAAAAACCTTAGCCTTTTAATTATATAGATATGCGAGATAATTAAAATAAGTTCGAGGCTATAACTCTTAATTGATTGGAGATATAAAGCTATTTTGTTCAAAAAAAATAATTTTTTTTTTTTGATTATTTTTTCAAAAACAGAAAAACAATTTTTTAAAAAATTTAATTTTGTCAAAGAAACCTTGATTTTTTGCTGGCACGGAGAGTTTATTTATTTAGTGTCAAGATAAAATAAATTCACCTAAAATTCGGTATAGACTTTGACAGAAAATCAAAAATTCAATTTTGAATTTTTGTTTTTTTTACAACAAAAATCATTTTTACCCCATATTTTTTAAAAGGAATAATTTAAATATATAACAACAAAAAACGGCATTATTTTTATTTTTATTTATATTATTTTTTTAAGATAACTAATAAAACTTAAATACAAAAAAGAAATAAATGAAATCTATGCACAGATGGCGGAGAAATTGGCTTTCCAATTTAGAACATTCAATTTGAGATAGTTTTTTTTCTCTCTTGTCATTTGGTTGAAACACACGCTAAATAAATAACGACAATATTAAGAAAATTCATTAAAAATACTGTTGGTTAGAACTTTGCTGTAATTTTTATCACATTTGAAAGAAATTTTAACAAACTTTTAGAAAAAATTAGAAAAAATTAGAAAAACCGTTAAAATCCGACCAAAATATTTACATGGAAATTCAAATTTTTGAATTCAAAACACATTTTTTTACAAATTTTACAATTGACGAATGGAAAATGTAACTACATTTTTTTAAGAAATTGTTGCTTTTAAAAAAAATATATGTGTGGCAGTCACGCACGGTATAAGTGAAACTTTAACCCAAAAAGGAGAGTTTAAAGTGGTTAATTGTGGTTGTTGAGTCGCTATACGATGAAAAGGCATTTTAATAGCAAACGATTTATTTGCAATTTATTGCTAGAAAAAAATTAATTACGTAAAAGTAAAATATAAATTTCGATTAGACTTACCGCAGTTTCTCCTGCTCGTATTTTGCGACTTAATGAAAATTTGTATTTTTCAAATTATTTCATGGGAAAAAGGGAAAAAAATTGGAAACACTAATTTTGCTATCAAAATTTTTTTTGAAAAAAAAGACAAATGGCACTTTCCTTCCTTGTTATGAAACGATGTAAACTTGATTTCATTAAGATTCAATGCAATTAGCTGAAATGCAATGTAATCACAATTCTAAAGTGGTTTATACTTGGCAATAGAAGCACAAACTCCGAGGTTTTAAATCTTTTAGTTCGGTTTTACTAACCGTTTCAGTTCGCCATATTGCTATGTAAACTGCTAATGTAGTTTCATTTCAAAAAAATGACGGACTCAAACTTTGATGATTAGTGTTTTTCTTCGTTAGGACCGTTTGGTTAGTTTCGCGAGTTTGGACTCAAACCATTTCACCATGTCTGATGGGGAGTCATTTAAATTGTTTAGTTTCATTTGTTTGAAAACCATTCCACCATGGCTTATGGTTAGTTATTTAATTGCAAGAATTCGCTTCGTTTCATTAGTGTTTCATCGGTTTTACTCCCTGTTTAGTTCGCCGTATGTTATATACGCGGTTAAAGACGTTTCACTTCAAAAATAGTAGGGTAAAAGTCTGTCAACTTATTTGAAAACGTGAAATTATGAAATTGTAAAATGTTAGTATTTTCGTTTTGGATTATCATATTCATTGCAGCGAAAAAATTAAGCCATTCCAAGCCTAATGCTAGTTTTTTTCCAATAATTGATAACATGCTCTTGGTAGGAACCTTTTCTACTTAAAAGAATATAAGTTATTATATGTTTTTTTTTAATCACCATTTTTTAAGAAATTATGGAGGTACACATTTTTCTAAAAGTAACAATCTTAAAAATTCAGCCATTTCCAATAAATCATTCCTTCGTCATATGTTACCTTATTTTTTTAAATTAAGTACCTATCATAAGAAAGCTAAAGAAAAACGATTAGGAAAATAATTAAATATTTTTGCAATTTTTATGCTAGATTTGACAACTTTTGAAAAAACTTTAATTTGGTTATATCTCAAAAAAGGAATTTTAGTTTCTTTTTTGCAATTTTAAAGCAAAATAAACTTTTCATAAACAAAGAACTACGATGGCCAAATGACACGTTGTTTTGCAATCTCTTTTTCTGACTCACATTTCACTTTATCGTTCATAATTTCTATACAGTTTGAGAGCCAATATTTATTTTATATATAGTAATGAACTCACACGCGACTTTGGCCCATAAAATTGGAAAAAAAATGGAATAAATTTAAAAATTTGAATTTGTTCGTTTAAGATAATCCGAAGAGAAAATATTTTCTTTTTATATATAGTTTTAAAAAAAATTTTTTAAAGTGAGCGACCCAACTAATTTGTATCTTCAACGTACCTATTTATGTGGCCAGCTTAGGCATTTGCTAAGCGATTGCTACGACCTAGTATACAAATTTATATTTGTCTTCTTATATTTTATTATTTTATGACTTTAATATGATAGTTAAAAAATCTTAAATTAGATATTCATTCAGCGCAGGATATATCTGATATTTAAGAATATATATATTATCTTTGAACGATGAGTATTAAAGGCTGCAGGTATACCCTAAAGTATTCGCCAAAAAAGTTTCATGGCCTTGTAAAATCTATTAAAATGACCCCATACAAATTCTACGTCAAAAAATCGTAAACTGGTTCTATAAAAATTTTGTGCATTCTTGTCATGTCTTTGATATGAATCTCCTTAAGGTAATCTCTTCTAATAGCCTGACGACTTTCATCAGGTACGTTTCGACTCTTTAAAATGCTCTGCTTTCATTCAGCCAAAAAAATTATAGTAATCGACAGTGATTGCTGTGTGCATATTAATGTCAGTTCCACTAAATGGTATTCTGCTTGCTTATAGAGCGCACTACGGAATAAATATACATTTTGTTTAAAAGTGATTGATTTATCATAAGCTTTAATATTATTAATATTAATATTCAATTTTCATTCTGCAGTTCTTTGTTTAGAGATTATCTTTGTCTACTATTTAAAAAAATTCAATGTGACTTTTCAAGCAATCAAAAAGTTTTTAAACTGTATTTTTGTCAACATAAAATACTTTTGTATAAATATACAAAACTAAATCCTGCTTTAACCTACAGAAATATATTAACATAAAAGCTGCCATTAAATAACTAATTATACCCAGTTCTTGATGTCCTCTACACACTCATGCATTATAAATGTAGAATATAAAAATATTTAATTATCTTTACTTGCTACTTTTCTCGCCCTGAGGATTTTTGTAAAAGTTACTGTCATGACAAACATTAACACGAATATGTACAAAATACAACAAGCACAAAAGTATAGCTGTAGGCACATCTACAATCGCAACAAGAACAGTGAATTTGTTTGATGGCACTCTGAAAACATGTTTGGTAGCACTCTGAACTGCACTTTGCACCAAAGCTTCATAACAATTAAGCTTTTAGAAGCTGTAACTGCATAGTAGAGTACTTATATGCGTTTGAAGCAACAACAGCAGCAATAATGGTGACAAAAGTTTTGCAGAACAATGTAGCCACCAACGCAAAAACAAAAATTAGCCCAAGGGTATTGAGTGCAAAACAAAAAAAAAAAAAAAAAAAATAAAAAACAAAACAAAGCAAAATAAAAAATCGTTTTGACATGGCGAATAGCATTGTGGCAAATGACCATGTGTAGGGGTAGGCAATTTTATACTGCTATCCAATTGGATAGTTATGTCAAGGCTATGCAGACTGGCAAGCACCAACACATGCACAACACATAAACATTTAAAACGTTTAAACTCCAAAAAGGGTTAGAACAAAAACAAAAAAAAAAACAAAAACCCTAAATAAGTGGCCATTACAGTTCCGAAAGGGTCATGACCTTGCTACTCAAACAATCAAAAGAAACCTAGCGTTCCTTGCCTACCTTTAAAAGGAAACAATTTTGCATTCTTTTTATGTGTTTATGTGATTTTAACTGTTTTTCTTTCTTTACCGTTCACACAAGCCAGTCAATCAATTATTTATTGTTTTTCGAGTGTTTTGCTATTTTGTAAAAGGGTGCATTTTTATTGTTTCACTAACTCAATTTCACAAAAAAATTCACAGAGGTCAGTTAATACTTTAAGCATACTACAAAACTGCTTGCTTAAGTCACTTGAGCCGAAAATAAGTAAGATCTCTGAGTGGTGTCAATCCAGTGAACCCAGTGAACCAACTTTTTTAAGTCAAAAGTATTACTTTTGCAAGTAAATGGTTCTAAAAAATATGTCGAACCAAAACAATCTGTTAATTAAAACATTGGTTGTTTACTACCAACTATTGTTAATATTGTGGTTTGAAAAAAAAAAGCCGGCAAATAAATTGCCAGCTGTTTTGAAATTACTTTACTTGTTAAGGATGTCTTAAAAGACTCGATTTTAGAGACAATCAGCCCAATTATGAAACATTTTCTCCCGAGAGTTGTCAATGGGAGTTTGCGGTTTTAAGATAGCAGATAAAGATATCTCATGTTTTTATTTTACACTCATGAGTATTGGCGGTTGATGAACAAAACTGCATTTAAAATTTTGAAAAAGTATTTTAACTTTATCTTAAAATTAAGAACTACCTCTTGCAACTCCCGGGAGAAAATGTTTTATAATTGGGCTGAATATCAACGATAATTTCAATACAGAAAACTGTTCAACAAAATAAATGTTTTTTTTTTCTTAAATAACAGGGTGGCGACAACGGTTTCTTTTAGAAAGGACAAAAAAAAAAAAAAAAAAATGTACGTGTATATTTTTGAAAGTGAATCGTAAAAGGAAACCATATGTTTGTCACATTTTGGCTAAAGAATGTGTTTCTGAATAAGTTCGAAATTAACCCTTTAACAGATTGTATGTCTTATTTCTGGCACTCAAGTTCTATTTTGAGCTTTGACGTATTCATAGTCTTAAAGAATTTTATGACACATGTTTTTGTGGTACTTTTTAACCCTCTTAAGCTCCGTTTTGTGGGTCTTTTTAGTCAATTTTTTGGCAAATGAATATAAAATACCAATAAACTGAAGAGTTAGAGAGTTAAAATGTCCTACAATGTTCTACATGTTCCTCATAATTTTTTAAAAAATCTCCAAAACAGCACATTCTATAGCTAAAATATAAGCTTTATAAATAAATAAAATAAAACTTTTAAAAAAAACTCAAACGTAAACTTCAACAACGCTTCACGTTTGAAGTTGTCGAAACCTTGTTTGTATATATGTATATTCTTGATCAAGGTCACCTCGTGAGTCGCGCTATCCATGTTCGTCCGACAATCCGTTCGTACGTCCATAAACACAGAATACGAAGAAGGAACTAAGATAACTAGTATCGCCTGGGGTCGAAATTCGAACAATTTTTTGATTGCCTACTTATAATTATATGTGAGATGATTAAAATAAGTTCGAGGCTATAACTCTTAATTGATTAGAGATATAAAGCTATTTTCTTCAAAAAAATTATTTTTTTATATTATTATTTTGTTCAAAAACAGCAAAACAACATTTTAAAAACATTTAATTTTGTCAAAGAAATCATAGGAAAAATGCCTTGATTTTTTGATGGCACGGACAGTTTATTTATTTAGTGTCAAGTCAAAATAAATTCACCTAAAATTCGGCTAAGACTTTGAAAGAAAATCAAAAATGCAATTTTGAGTTTTGGTTTTTTTACAACAAAAATCATTTTTACCCCTTGTTTTAAGAATAAATCAAATTTTAGGGTCTTTTTTTAAAAGGAATAATTTAAATATAAACAAACAAAAAACGGTATTATTTTCAAAAGTTTTTTTAAGTTAACTGATAAGACTTAAATACAAAAAAGAAACAAATAAAATCTATTCACAGATGGCGGAGATATTGGCTTCCCAATTTAGAACATTCAATTTGAGACAGTTTTTTTCTCTTTCTTGGCATTTTGTTGAAACACACGCTAAATAACTAACAACAATATTAAGAAAATTCATTAAAAATACTTTTGGTTAGAACTTTGCTGTTATTTTTATCACATTAGAAAGAAAATTTAATAAAATTTTAGAAAAAATTGAAAAACCATTAAAATCCGACCAAGATAACCACATGAAAAGTCAAATTTTTTAATCCAAAAACCCATTTTTTTACAAATTTTAAATTAACGATTGGCTAAAACTAAATTTTTTTAAGAAATTGTTACTTTAAAAAAAAATTCAAATTCGACCAACTCAAAAACTCTCCTCCAACTAAATTTCATATTAATCAAAGAGTGGGTTTTTGCTCTAAAATTTAATTTCTATCTTAGCAGGTTGGGAACCCCCTTTATCAGATATATCATTTATATATACATTCTGCACATCTGGGCAACATGACCTTTCGAATGATATAAGTTTCATTTATTTTGAGTTTTAATTAATACCAAAAAAGCGTACGACAAACTTTAATGTTCACGTATTAATATATCGCACACTAAATACAAAACAGTCACAACTCGAAATTTTTTTATATCGATTTTTTGTTAGAAATCAATTCACAAAACACATATCTTACTATATTTTTCATTATTTTCTTCAGTAACTGGAAGAATGAAGTTTGTGTGCTTAAATAAAAGTTGCTTTTCTTCTGCAGTTTCAACAAAAGGGTTTTATTTTTCGCTTCTCCTGAAAAGTCATGTTTTTTGAGTTGTGACTGTTTTGTATTAAGTGTGCGATATAAGAAGATTAGATGAAACTCGGTACACATGGTCACATGAGTTCAAGGATTTGCACTATTGAATATTTTTGGAATCCGCCTACGAGCACGCCTACCTCCCATACAGCGAAAAATTGAAAACTGCATTCATAAGCTCATAATTAACATACAACAACAAAATTGGGTATGTATTTATTTTATATCAAAACAAAGATGTCTTCAAAAAATGGATGTCATCCGCCCATGGACACACTCATCTCCCATACAATGTTAAAATTGAAAACTCAATAAATTAGTTTATGTTTAATCTACAAAATAAGTTTTCGTAGGCATATTTTTCATATTAACACAAAGATGTCGTCGAAAAATGGGTGTCACCCGTCCACCGATACGCCCACTTCCCTTATTAACCAAAAATTTAAAACTCAATAAATAAGGTAATGTTTAATGTATAGAAATAAATTTAGGTATGCATGTATTTTATATCAAAAAAAAAGATGTTTTCGAAAAATGAGTGTCACTTGCCCATAGATACGCCTACCTGTCATTAAACCTAAACATTTAAAACTCAATAAATAAGCTTATGCTTAACTTAGAAATATAAAATTTGGTTGCTGTTTTTTTTTTACAAAACGAAGATGTTTTAGAGAAATATGTTTCATCCGCCCACGGACACGCCCATCTATCATACAATGTCAAAATTGAAAACTCAATAAATAAGCTTATGTTTGTCATATAGATATAAAATTTGGTAAGAATGTATTTTATTAAAAAAAGGAGATTTTTTTAAAAATAGGCGTCATCCACCCACGGACCCGTTCACCACCAGTACAACGCAAAAAGTTTAAAACTTCATATTTAAACTTATGTTTGAGCTACAAAGATAAAATTTGGTATGTATGTATTTTATACCAAAACAACGTTGTGTTCAAAAATTGGATGTAATCCGTCCACGAACACGTCTAACTACCAAACAACCCACCATAGCGAAAATACTTCAAAGGCATTTATATGTGAGCTACAGGAATAAAACTTGAAATATTTATAAATTTTTGTACATTGTTTCCACATTTCCACAGAATGGCATTTTCCACAGAATTGTCTACCGGAACCGAAAAAATTGTTAAATAAACAAATGAAAATAAAATTTGTTGTTATTATTTAAAAAAAATGCTTGAATTTTTTGAATTTACTATATAAACAACTTATTTCAGTTTTTATTCTGAGAAAATAAGACGGATATCTGAGAAATCAGTTTTCCTTGCTTTTAGCTGATTTTAAGGACTTTTTTCTCTTAAGTATTTTTCGTTTATTTATTAGCGTTATGTTTGCACTCTTTTTTTAAAATCCATCTTTAAACTACAAATAAGCAATGCAAAATAAAAACATACCAAACAAAGCTCGATTAACGGAACATTTTGTGTATTGCTTTAATTACTATTCAAATGTCACGTTCTTGTACGTAAATCATCATTTGTTATCAGATCTCGCTCTAAACAAGTATCTGCAAATTAAAACTTAAATCAAATTTGGTCGCTTCACTATAAAAAAAAAGTTACTACAGGTCAAAATCATACAAAGTATTTAATATTGATTATCAAAGTTTGTCGCGTTCGCGATCATGCGACGTTTTTTAAATACACTTTGTATGGGTAGTATGGAAAGGTTTTATTCGATGTTACTGAAGTTTTTATAAAAGTGTTAATAGTTCAAATTTTTTGATTGATTTTTGAATAAATTTTTAAAAAAATTTTCCATTTTAAAAACGTCAATTTGTATGGGAGATATACGTGGTTTTCATTCTATTTGGCTTATTTTCGAACGTGATCTTTATTTTTACGATATAAGCTTAAATATCGAATTTCATTACGATAACTTAATAATATCGGCTGTAATCATGTCAACAGACAGGGGGACATACAAAATTAGGGACGGACATGGTTAAATCAACTTAGATGGTGATACTGCAGGATAATGTATGCACTTTTCTATACATGCCACGCCTCATTATGGGCGTAAAAAACGTCGTCATAAAGTAAGTTACCATATACGTAGTACGGATGGAGTTACAATAAGGTATCATAATTTTTCTCACTAGCCCCATATGTATTTTTTTTTTAATATTACTACTATAAAACTCACATACGATGTTTTTGGTAGGTAATGCAATATTTAGCTGAAATTACTGTAACTAATTCTTATTACAAACGTGATGGAAAAATATGTCGCGTGCTAGATGTCGCGTTCGCGATCTGGCTTAAGCTCAATAAAAAAAAAACTAATGGAAATATGTCAAAATGACAACTATTTCTTGAAAACCACATTAATCTGTTTTAATTTAAAATTCACCGCTCTAAAATATTATGCTACGTTTCGCAGATATCTGCATTTTTCAAGATGCAGTCGAAAACTAGTTCCATTTTTTGTTGCGTTCGCGATGCTAATATTTTGAAAACATCAAATCTTGAGAACTCAACTTTTTTTTCTAAGTAAAATGCTATCGATAACTTGAAAAAAAAGAAAATTTGTTTTGAGTTTTCTTAATTTTCTTGCTCATCAAAAGCGTACGAATATCGCGTTCGCGTCGATGGAAAATTTAAAAATTTTTCATCAAAATTGCAATGCGAATAAAATATAGGCTTCATTCACCAACGGACACGCCCATTTTCAATAATGATATTATATTTTGAAAAAGTGGGTTTAGGGCATTTCATTGTCGGGCTAGATCGACTTTAGACCTTCTTTACTTGTTCTTATGTTGAACATTGTAATTAAAATAAAATTTTAACGAATTATTTCTGATTTTTTTTCACCAAATCTTCGCACGGGTAGGTGCAGTATATAGTTTGAGTATTTAAATAAATTTTAAATAAAATAAATTTAAATAAAATTTAAATAATATAAAAAATTTTTCTGATCGGTCACCACCTCTCTGCAGACAATGGCAAACCTCAGAGAGTAAATAATGCTATGTAAAGCTTCTTGAGAACAAGAACTTTAGCCGTTCGGAGTCGGCATAAAACATGTAGGTCCAGTTCTCGGTCAACTGTGTGCAAACATTTAATGACACACACAACACAAGTGATCATAAGAAGCTCGTTCAAAGTAGCTCGGTTTTAAGGGCTGAAATGGCCAATTTGTTTTTTTTTTATTTTTTATTTAAATAAAAGGTTTGTATCTTTGTAACCATTGAGTTTAAGTAAATTTTTATAGAGATGTTGCATGGAGAGAAATTTGAGCTGAAAACAATCCAAAAGCAATTAATTTTGGGAGCGATTCTGAGCTAAGCCATAATATACTTGATATCAAGCTCTAATGTGATTGTTTATCAAAAATTAACACGCCCATTCGTGCATAATGTGTGTGATTTATGGATCATATATAAAAAAATTAATATGCTCACTTGTGCTTATTTTATGTCATTTATGTCATTTTGGTATTGTTTCAAAAAACATGCTCATTTGTGTTAAATGCATACCACTTATGGATTGATAGTAAAAAAAATGAATATGTCCTAAGAATATGAAGATATGAATCTAAGTGAAATATGTGAACAATATTTCAAAATAAATAAAAAAATAAAGTACAAAAATATGAAAACGCTTAATAAAATCCTTTTACAAAATTTACAAGTAGCTCAAGCAACAAAGAAAAAAAAAAAATGATAGGAAGCAAAGTAAAAGTTATATTTTCATTGTTTTAATAAGATAAACATACATATCGCAGACTAAATACAAAACAGTCACAACTCAAAATTTTTTTATATCGACTTTTTGTTATAAATCAATTCACAACACACATATCTCACTATCTTTTTCATTATTTTCTTCAGTAACTGGAAGAATGAAGTTTGTGTGTTTAATTGAAAATTGCTTTTCTTCTGCAGTTTCAACCAAAGGGTTTGATTTTTCGCTTCTCCTGAAAAGTCATGTTTTTTGAGTTGTGACTGTTTTGTATTTAGTGTGCGATATGGGCATTTCCAAACTGGCGTTATGTACGGAAAAATAAAAAAAAAATAATGAAAAAGTCTAAGTTTTAAAAACTTTTTATATTATTTGCGTAGTAATAAAGTAGCACTATATTAAGTAAAAAAAAATATAACAATCAACTGTAAGAATAAAAAGATATACGCAAAAATATGCACTGGCGTGACGTTACAAAAAACAGAAGTGGTTTTCGACTTAGATTACAAAATTTGCAAAACTCTGCGAATTGGGCAAGACTTTTTATACAAAACTTTATTTGGAAGAATTTAAAATAATATGAGTTTATTTTGCTGGTTATCAAATTAAAAAATCTTTTCTCAGTTTTTTCTTTTAATAGGCTAAATCATCTGGCCTGACGTTACTAGCGTTACGTTACTTAAATTTCCATCCGAACATTTTAAGTTAAAATTTGTTTAAACAAATATTTGACGTAAATAAAACATATAGTTTAGCTTTTATCTAATATAAAAAATCAAATGTTTGTCTGTTTGTCTGTTTGTCTGTTTGTCTGTTTGTCTGTTTGTCTGTTTGTCTGTTTGTCTGTTTGTCTGTTTGTCTGTTTGTCTGTTTGTCTGTTTGTCTGTTTGTCTGTATGTCTGTTTGTCTGTTTGTCTGTTTGTCTGTTTGTCTGTTTGTCTGTTTGTCTGTTTGTCTGTTTGTCTGTTTGTCTGTTTGTCTGTTTGTCTGTTTGTCTGTTTGTCTGTTTGTCTGTTTGTCTGTTTGTCTGTTTGTCTGTTTGTCTGTTTGTCTGTTTGTCTGTTTGTCTGTTTGTCTGTTTGTCTGTTTGTCTGTTTGTCTGTTTGTCTGTTTGTCTGTTTGTCTGTTTGTCTGTTTGTCTGTTTGTCTGTTTGTCTGTTTGTCTGTTTGTCTGTTTGTCTGTTTGTCAGTTTGTCTGTTTGTCTGTTTGTTTGTTTGTCTGTTTGTCTGTTTGTCTGTTTGTCTGTTTGTCTGTTTGTCTGTTTGTCTGTTTGTCTGTTTGTCTGTTTGTCTGTTTGTCTGTTTGTCTGTTTGTCTGTTTGTCTGTTTGTCTGTTTGTCTGTTTGTCTGTTTGTCTGTTTGTCTGTTTGTCTGTTTGTCTGTTTGTCTGTTTGTCTGTTTGTCTGTTTGTCTGTTTGTCTGTTTGTCTGTTTGTCTGTTTGTCTGTTTGTCTGTTTGTCTGTTTGTCTGTTTGTCTGTTTGTCTGTTTGTCTGTTTGTCTGTTTGTCTGTTTGTCTGTTTGTCTGTTTGTCTGTTTGTCTGTTTGTCTGTTTGTCTGTTTGTCTGTTTGTCTGTTTGTCTGTTTGTCTGTTTGTCTGTTTGTCTGTTTGTCTGTTTGTCTGTTTGTCTGTTTGTCTGTCTGTTTGTCTGTCTGTCTGTCTGTCTGTCTGTCTGTCTGTCTGTCTGTTCCGTATAGGCTCGCGCACCGTATATCCGATTGTGCTGAAATTTGGACACCACGTACGTTTCATAGAGAGGAAGCTCATAGGGGGTGTAAAAAAGTGGGCGGAATAATGTGGGCGTGGCACTCTATAACAACTCCTAAATACCTGGACCTATTTCAATGAAATTTGACATGAAGGTTCAACTGCGCCCAAGATATAACTTAGGCTATACAAATTTCAAAGATTTCCGCAAGAGGGCGCTTTAAGTGGTGCATAAGACTCAATTACTCTCAAATCAATTGACCGATTTTACTTAAATTTGGTACGTGAAATAACTTGACCCTGCAACGGAATTGAGGCTACTTAAATTTCAAAAACTTCCGTAAGAGGGCGATTTATTCAATCAACTAATGTCAACTAATCAACTAATGTCTGACTCATTCACGTCAAAACGGATGAATCGATTTTGATGAAACTTGGTAAACATTTGTATCTGTTACTGTAATGGATCCTATGATTCGAAAATTTCTTTCGACAAAAATCAAGGAATCAAGGCAAACGAAGTCAATAACCAAAGACTAATGAATAAAAATAAGTTTAACGAATACGAGCAGAAGCTATATAAATATGAACAAAAATTAACCGAACAGTATCAACCGTAGGCGAAGTTGAACAAAGGCAATCCAAAAATCGAATCGATACCAAAAGGATTTTTTAAAATTAGAATTTTGTTTTTGAGATAAAAATCCATATTAAATGCATGCCAAGAAAAACTTCACGAAATGAGTTTTTCAAATTGAGTGACCATTGTTCCAGGCGCGGATACAAGGGGGGGGGGGGGGGGGTAAAGGGGGTAATTACCCCCCAATAACTTTTAAATACTTCACTTTTTAATGCTTTATTTGGAAAAAATAATTGTGCTCACAGCTTAAGGGTACTTTTATGTATACATAAGCGATTCTGAAGACGTTTTTTGAAAGAATACTACAAAAAAAAAGATCAGAGACATTGTTAAACTTTAGTTTTTTTATTGATTTCAACAATTATTAAAGTACCTATATAAAAAAAATTTTTGTTTTTTTTTTTGTTTTGTGACGTTATGAAGCGATGCGAGACGAGTAGGACCATTTTGCTTGTAGATTAACACGATCTGTAGTCATCTTCAAAAAACAAAATATAATTATATGTAAAGCAAACACTTAAGTTGAGGTAGTATAACTTGGCCTTTTTTTAAAAAGAGCTTGAAAATAAATTTAGAGCCTGTTATGTTCTCAAATTTACAGCCATTTTTTAAACAATCAACTTTAAATACGCGTTATTTTCTTACAAATAAAAATTAATAAAAAAACTTGAAGTCACTACCTTAGCATAAGTGTATGCTTTATAATAATTATATTTTTTTTGCAAAATAATAAGGATTAGTTTAAAAATGCCCTTTATATGAAATCATTGAACAAGCAACATCGATTTTGATTTGTAATGAGCGGAATTAAGATTTTGGCAATGCAGACCAGAGTTGCCACTTAAAATATTTTATTCTTCTAAATTTTTCCTGAAAACCTGCCAAACTTTTTTGCAACCTGTGTGCCAACAAATTTTACCATAAAAAAACAATACGTACATTGTTACTTTCAGTTTTCACTTTATAAATTTTCAAAAAAAAAAGTTCAAACAATGTAAAATCCCATAGCCTATTTTTACTTCAATTATTTCATCATAAGTTAAAATATTTTTCAGAAATATTTCGGCTATAGTCCTTATGAAAATATTATAAACATCTGAAATACTTTTTGTCATATTTGATATTTATATAACAGGGTTTTTTGAAGTGAATTTTAGGTCAAAGTTGCTGAAATTGTATCAAATAATTTGTTGCATACATTAATTTTTGTTTGAGTTAATTCTAAATTGTTTGTTGTTCTGAAATTTTTCCAGCCTACCTTAACTTCATCATAATGTAAATAGGCGTTGTGAAAACAGTTAAGAACCATTTTCTCCCGTGTTTTTCAACCGATTTTGATAATTCTTCTTTTAAATGAATTAGAGTGCGGAGAAGGACTGCATCAACTATTTTATACAACTATAAATAAGCAAACAAAAATTGATCGATTTTCGACCCCAGGCGGTACTAGTAATTATAATTGCAACAAGCCAACCAAATTACCACAAACGACTTTCATAAAATAAAAATGCCACGTTTAGTCCACTTTTAGTAAGGAACTAATTCAAATTCAATTATTTCATAAACTTTAAATTTGGCAGAGTAAATAGGTGAGATAAGGGGGCGATCTTCACATGGCAACGTGTCTGACTGCCTCAACTTGGCGAGGCCAGCATTATCCATGTCGAAATCGTCTCAAGTCGACTCAAACCTCCGCGTGGTGTCTCCTGGAAACGTCAAAAAACTATCATACCGATATACTTTGGCGGCGAATCTGAGCGGCGGGCTTCCTTTGGTCATCAAGCAAAGGTTGTGCGTTGGGTTTGAAGCCCACCATGTAATAAAAATATTTCAATGAAAAGTTTAAGAATGAATAAAAGAATGATCCCCAAATCTGATGACGACTACCGCAAACGAAAAACTGATAATGATTTACGGATATGCACCTGGAATGTCCGAACCCTAAATTGGGATGGTGCCTCTATCCAACTGATTGATATATTGGAAAGATATAATGCTGATATCACTGCAATCCAAGAAATGCGATGGAAGGGACAGGGTTGCTTACGGCAAGCATCCTGTGATATCTACTATAGCGGCCATGCGGAGAAGCACGAGTTTGGATGCGGATTTGTAGTTGGCAAGAGAATACGGCATCATGTCCTGCGATTCACTCCTGTGAACGAACGACTTGCCATAATCCGCTTCAAGGCAAAATTTTTTAACATAAGCCTAATATGTGCGCACGCTCCGACAGAAGAAAAAGATGACGAGACCAAAGAAAGTTTTTACGAGCGCCTTGAAGACACATACGAGCGCTGCCCCCGTCATGACATAAAAATCGTGCTTGGTGACTTCAACGCCAAGGTGGGTAAGGAAAACATATTTTGTCCTACAGTCGGAAAGTTCAGCCTCCACGACAACACATCCGATAACGGAATGAGGTTGATTGACTTCGCCGCAGCACGAAACATGGTCGTTAGTAGCACTAGATTCAAGCATCTCAATATTCATAAGGCCACCTGGTTGTCCCCTGATCAAAAAACATGCAACCAAATTGATCACGTTTTGATTGACGGAAGGCACTCTTCCAGTGTACTAGACGTACGCACGATCCGTGGTGCTAACATAGACTCGGATCATTATCTTGTCGCAGCCAAGATCCGCACACGTCTGTGCGCAGCTAAGAATGCTCGCAATCCTACACAAAGAAAGCTAGACGTCGACAAGCTGCAGTCAAAACGGACGGCCGAAGCCTTCGCTACTCGACTCTCACTCCTGCTTCAAGAAAGCACTCCTCCGATCGACGATATATGCGGACAGTGGACGCACATATCCCACTCTATGCGTACGGCTGCCGAAGAGGTGATAGGCTACCACCGCCCTCGCCGAAACCAGTGGCACGACCAGGAGTGTCGCGACGCCACTGCAGAGAAGGACGCCGCCTACAAAGCCACCCTGCAGTCGGTTGTGACGCGTGCTGTTAAGGAGCGATACCGAGAGAAGAGGAGGGAAGAGAGACGCATTTTCAGGCGAAAAAAACGAGAGGCGGAAATGCGTGAGTGCGAGAAAATTGAGATGCATGGCGACAGGAATGAGACTCGAAAATTTTTCGAAAAAATAAGACGCCTGGCCGATGGTTTTAAGACCGGAGCCTCTTCCTGCAAGGACGAAAATGGGAATCTAGTGACAGATATCCAGAGTACACTGATGTTATGGAGGGAGCACTTCTCTAGACTTTTAAATGGCGACGCTGTCAACAATCCCGCCAGTGGAGATGATATCCCGGAAACCCCAATTATGGATGACAGCGTTGAAGTTCCGCTGCCCGACTATAATGAGGTCTTAACAGCTATAGCTCGGCTTAAAAACAACAAAGCCGCAGGAGCCGATGGTCTACCGGCTGAGCTGTTTAAGACCGGTGGCGAAGCTCTGTTTAAATGCATTCACAGACTTCTATGCAGAATATGGTCGGAAGAATGCATTCCAGATGATTGGAACCTCAGTGTGCTCTGCCCAATCCACAAAAAAGGCGATCCCACCATTTGCTCCAACTACCGTGGGATTAGCCTTCTTAATATCGCATATAAGGTCCTGTCGAGCGTATTGTGTGAAAGACTGAAGCCCATCGTTAACCAACTGATTGGACCTTATCAGTGTGGCTTCAGACCTGGAAAGTCCACCATCGACCAGATCTTCACGCTCCGACAAATCTTGGAAAAGACCCTCGAAAAACAAATCGATACACACCATCTTTTTGTCGATTTCAAAGCCGCCTTCGACAGTCCAATAAGGAGTCACCTATATGCCATCATGTCTGAATTTGGTATTCCTGCGAAGCTAATACGTCTTTGCAGGATGACACTGAACAACACCAGCAGTGCAGTGAAAATCGGGAAGGACCTCTCCCTTCCTTTCGATACCAAGCGAGGTTTCAGACAAGGTGATTCCTTATCGTGCGACTTTTTTAATATAGTCATGGAGAAGATCATCCGAGCTGCTGACCTGAGACGCAGCGGCACAATTTTCTATAAGAGTGTTATGCTGCTGGCGTATGCTGATGATATTGACATCATTGGTCAAAATACGCGCGAAGTCAGTGCAGCATTCTCCAGGCTAGAAAAAGAGTCCAGTCGAATGGGTCTTGCAGTGAACGCAGATAAAACGAAGTATCTTGTGTCAACAAACAAACAGTCCCAGCGTCTTGGAAACCACGTCATTGTTGACAACACCTCCTTTGAGGTAGTGAAGGACTTTGTTTACCTGGGATCCAGTATTAACTCCTCCAACGATATCAGTATTGAGATTAAACGAAGGATAACTCTTGCCAACAGGTGTTACTTTGGGCTCAGTAGGCAATTGAGAAGCAGAGCTCTCTCTCGACGAACAAAACTGACGTTCTATAAGTCAATAATCATGCCCGTCCTACTATACGCATCACAAACCTGGACGTTGAGCAGCTCTGATGAAAGGACTTTGGGAGCGTTCGAGAGAAAAATCCTTCGCAAGATCTATGGTCCAATCTGCGTCAATGGCGAGTACCGAATACGATGGAACCATGAGCTGTATGAGCTATATGCCGACATCGATATAGTCAAGCGTATTAAAATTGAGCGGCTTCGCTGGCTAGGTCATGTCGAGAGAATGAACGACGAAGCTCCAGCGAAAAAGATATTGGATTCGGTACCCAGCGGTGGCCAACGCAGACGAGGAAGACCGCATCTCCGTTGTAAAGACCAGGCATTGGATAACCTGACAACGCTTGGAGTTTCCAACTGGCGCCAGCAAGCGCACGACAAAAGAGGCTGGCGAAAATTCTTAGACCAGGCCAAAACCGACCAACGGTTGTAAGCGCCATCTAAGTAAGTAAGTAAATAGGTGAGTGAAACTAAGGTTATTGATATCAACACCGTTTTTACTCTTTGTAATAATGACATTATTCCACTAATTTCTAAACGTCTCTAAAACGTTCTTCAACTATGCAAGAAGAACGATTGAATGGACTCGCATTATTGCATATGCTTGGAGACATTAAAATAAATATTAACGAAGTTATTGATAATTTTGCAATGATTCTATCATATAATTTGTCTCTATCTAGTGACTATCTAATAACACAGAGTAACAAAATTAAGCTTTAGAAAAGGTGCAGAGATCTCGATAAACTATTCCGAATGAATTTTGGCTGTCGAATGAAGTCATATATAAACTTCGTTTCTCTCCATCAGCTTGAGTTTTTGAGTTATAGGCAAAAACATGAAAATCAGTTCTTTTTCTGATAATTTTCTTATATCAATTATATTAATCTACCGATGTGTATTACTATGACTGATTTCAATGAAGAAATACAAGACTTTTCAATTTTTGAAAATTCAATAACTATATATTTGACAGATTCGAAGATATCGACGTTCACAGTCGAAAAAATTTCACAATTTTACGTAGGCTGCTCTTTTGTTACTCTGCATCTTTGATATTTTTCAACGAATTTACAAAAACTTTTTTAACTTGGTAGAAAATTTTAAAATTCTCTTCAAAAAGTACGTAAGTAGAAAATCTAATAAATAAAAATCTCGTGTCACGGTGTTAGTGTTTAAACTCCTGCGAAACGGCTGGACCGATTTTAATGAAATTTTTTTTATACATTTGGTAGGTATGAGAATAGGTTTTAAAGTATTTTTCACCTTCCTACCTGCGAGGGGCGTGGCACTTTTTCAAAAACAAAAATTTTCGGTTATACTTTCGTCTATGAATCACACATCAACTAAATTTAGTACGAACTTATTATTGAGACGTGCCCTTTGATTGTCAAACTTAAGCGATCCTTGAAAAGGGGGCATGGCACCGCCCATACAATTCAATTTTTTCATATCGAATGGATTTAGAACTAAATGTCGTATAACAATGAACTCAGTATAAAATAACTGATTGGCCAGGTTGTTAAATTAAAATACAGGTATGGACATTGGATAACGGGGCATGACTCCACCCATACAATTAAAATTTTCGGTACAGAATAGCTATGCAAGTAAAAGTCACAGAACATTTTAACTCAGAATGGAGTTACTATTTTATGGTGTCCTACTACTGGAAAACTAGATGGAGCATTGTACAAGGGGTGTGGCTCCGCCCATAAAAGACACATTTTTTAAATATAATCGCTTTGGAAATAATAGTCACTGATCAAAGAAACTGGGCTTGGAGTAACTTTTTGGTGATATACACTACTCGGAAATACTCGAGCTATATTTAATAGCTTTGGAAATAATGGTCAAAGAATATTGAAACTCAAAGTGGAGTTACTATATATTGATGGTATTCTATTGGCAAATTGGAACAGGCATTGAGCAAGGACGGGAGCAACGCACCGGGTACCAGCTAGTAATTTTATATAAAAGTAGTGAGTATTTGAATAAAATTTAATGTATAATACTGTTTGTTTTTTCAATTTCTTTGAAAATATGCTAGATAATAAAAAAAACTAAAATGTTTATTAAAATTCAGGGATTTTCTACATAGTAAAAAAAGGTTTTTGTAAATTTGTTGAAAAATATCAAAGATACAAGGGTTTCAAAAGAGCAGACTACGTAAAATTGTGAAATATTTTCGACTTTGAACGTCGATATCTTCGAAACTGTCGATTATATTGTTATTGAATGTGCAAAAATTGAAAGGTCTAGTATATCTAGTATATCTAGTATATCAATATAATAGATTTAGCAAAATTCATTTCAAATTCAAGATCATTTTGTATTGTTCATTTATTTTTCAAAGTGTACCATATCATAGTCGTATCGTCAGAACAGTGAGTTTAAAATTATTTTAATTTTTTTTTAATTTGAATTGAAAATATAAAATAAATTTGTGCAATTTTTTTATAATGGAATAATGTGAAAAATTTGAATAAATCAACCTTAAATCTAAAATTAGTTAAATTTAGAGTTTTTAAATTTATTTACTTTTCGCTAAGATATTATTCCAGAAAAAGGGTGGAATAAATACATACGGAAATAGGCGTGTATGTGTCTGCAAAAAATACTTATTAAACAATTCAATAATTTCAATTCAAAAAAATACTATTTGTCTATATGTAAAAAGACAAAATTTAATCAAATCAAAAATTTGAGTCCTTGATAATTTAACCCCCCCAAGATTTTTTCCAGATCCGCCCCTGCATTGTTCTCAGAACCAAGATGTCAGATCTAGACGTTAAAGATGTATTTTTTTTTTTTTTTTTAATATGACCGGCAGGTACTGTTTTACGGAAATTAGACTACACACTTTTGACGGAGGGAAGGGGAAAACCCCAAAAAAACGATAATTTTTAAAATTAACAAATTTAATTGATTATAATTTAAACAATACTAAAATGAGAGCAGTTTTAAAAATCGTACTTTACCTGTGCTCAAGGCATAACCTCGAGTAACACCAGGTAACATCCGCTAGTATATTATATTTTTTTAACTCCTACCCCATCGACCATGAGAATTTGGAAAAAAGTTCCACTAAAATACCTGCAACTAAATTCATTAACGAAATCAGGCAAACTATGAGGAATTTGGCGTGACGTTACTCACTTTTCAAATATAATATAAAATTAACGGTTATTCTTTTTCACGCTTTTTTTATAAAATTTACTTAACTTTATTTAAAGTTATTAAAATGCAAAATTTCACGCACTTTTGAACGTCAGAGTAGAAAAAATAGCACTAAATGCTTTTTTGTCTGGCGTGGCGTTAACTCAGCATATCATTGAAAGAAAATAAAAATTTTACCGTTAATTGATATTTGTTGGCTCTTTTGCATTTATTTTGTGGTTAGTTGCTGTTGTAGCAAAAGTTTTGCATAAGAGTGCAATTGCACAATTACTCTTAGAAATGGAAATTGTAAAGAGAAAATGCTCATAGAAATAAACAAAACTGATCAAAACTTTAACTTTAACTTTAACAAAATGGAAAAAAATTTAACTCTTTAATTCAATTAATTTTAAATAGTTCTCTTTAATAATACAAGTAAAAAATAAATGTTGGTTAACTTTTAATTTCTTGGTCACGACAGACTTTTCTGCGGAAATGCCCATATGTCATCCAATTTGGGCAGGAAAATATAATTTTTCAAACAAAATCTTTGCAGAATAAATAAAGTTAATTTTTTTTAATGTTACAACTAGCTAAATAGTAGAAAAACATTGCTTGAACAAGTGAAAAGCTTTTTGGTAATTCCGTTTTGGTTTTGCTATAGTTGAGCTTATTATCTTTTCAAAGTTAGTGGACTGCATAAGCCACAGAGACTACTGATGAGCCCGAGTAGAGTACGACGAAACCATGGTCTAGTCTGCTTAGTTTGTTCTGCAAAGAACATTGTTGATGTAGCAAGCTGTTTGGCTTCATAAATTTTTTTGCTTCAAGCTCTTAATTTAATTTTTGAAAAAAATAGTTTTTAAGAATTATAAGCTTAAATAAACAATTAAAGTGCCACAATTTTTTAAGTCACAACATGTTTCAATTTATTTTTTGCACTTTTATACTAACGGCAACAACATGCAAATGAGAATTATGTTGTTCGGATCCTCATTTTTTTGATGTGCAAAAACAACAACAACAAAATTACCTGTTCTACAAACAAGCCCAAAATTACACGTATTAAGCACAAATTGACTTGTTTCTCGAACAACTTCTGGCATAAACTGTGAACATGAATGGCATGTTTTAAGATGGTATTGCGCTCTATTGAGCTGAGTTCAGTTACGAACGCTTTGAGCTTGATTTTAGCCCATTTTTTTCTCTGCGTGTATATATAGATTAAGCAGAGGTATTTGTAATCATCTATCCAATCTACTATATTATTTTATTTTTTGTTTTTTTTTTTGCTAATCTCTAAGTCAAATAATTGATCTAAACTGGCGTTATAGTTAATCAACATTTTGCTAATTGTACTACTTCAAATTTTTACACACACACATATTTGTCAATCACGTATTGTCATCGTAAATTTTATCATGGCTTCTATATAATTTTTTTTTTTTTTTGCCAACAATTATGTCTGTCAATATTTGGTTTGCTTAGTTGCCACAACTTATTCGTGCTGTGATTGAGTTGCAATTCGTTGTTGTGTAAATAAAGAAAGAATTTTTTTCTAGTTGTTGTTGTTGCTGCTGTTATTATTTGCTAATAATAATGTCAACATCGGTGCCGCCGTTACTGTTGCTGCTAGTGTTGTTGTTGCTGCTGTTGATGTTGTGGTCGTTGATAAAGCGCTGCTTGAATAACATGCTGACAAATATGAGGCATACTTTAGGGCGCTTTGAGAATGTGTCAATATAGAGCAGCTACAATGTAGGCTTTACATACATGCATGTACGTGTATATGCGTTTGTGTGAAGTGTGCAATATTGTGTGTCAGTGCATAATATGAGTACCCACAGGCTTCTACTGTATTCTACCAAAGTGGTATTTGAAGCAGTTTGATGGCTTTCAAGCTTCATATGCAAACTAGTTGCAGCACACAACTGCTACGAGTACGCTATCGTATGTCAATAACTCTTAACTTGTTCTTGTGGTTGCTTTTCATTTCACAATGTAATCACATGTTGTTGTTGTTGTTGTTGTTATTGTTATTGTTTTCAAACAGCTTACCAACCCTAGCTACATAATTAGTTTAATAAGTTGGAAAATCTGATAACATCAAATTTAATTTCATTAAAGCTTTCATGTTTCACCTACGTCTGTTTTCTCCCATCATCATTAATTTTACTAGTTTTACGTTGTAACTCATGGCAACATGGTGTAAGTGTTACTAATGATGGTTGAGCAGATTGTAATAAGCGTTTGGTTTTTGTTCTTATTAGCTTGAAGTTTGAGAATAGAAGAAGAAAAAGAAGAAGTACAAAATAAGCAGTTTTAATAAGAATTGTCGTGGCAACTCGATGAAACCGGAGTATTGCAAGTGTTCGCCATGGCGTATGAGTAATTGTTAAATGAATTAAGCCAGTCTTTGTGAATTTGGTATCATATCGGATATTAGCTTTAAAAATAATTACTTCGCAAAGGTTGAATTACATTCATGGATCTACCAATTTGATGTTTTTTTTATACCCTAAACCTGAAAAGTTAAGGTATATTAACTTTGTGCAAACGTTTGTAACGCATAGAACGCAGCGAGTCCGGTATAGAAAAGTATATATATTCTTGATCAGCGTCACCACGTGAGTCGAGCTATCCATGTCCGTCCGTCCATCCGTCCGTCTGTCCGTCTGTGTGTTGTCCGTATACACAGTATAAGAAGAAGGAGTTGAGATAATTTGATAAAACTTGGTGCACATGGTCACATGGACCCAACGATCTGTACAATTGCATATTTTTGGAATTCGCCCACAGACACGCCTACTTCCCATTCAATGCAAAAATTGAAAACTGCATTTCTTAGCTCATAATAAGCCTAGAACTGTAGAGATTGGTAAGTAAGTGTTTTGTATCATTACAAAGATGTTTTCGAAAAATGGGTATCATCCGCAGAAGGACACGCTCACCTCCCCTACAACTTGAAAACACAATAAATAAGCCTCTGTTTAAATTACAGAGATAAAATTTGGCACGTATATTTTCTATAACAAAACAAAGATGGTTTTGAAAAAAAAAACATCATCCGCCCATGGACCCGACTACCTCCCATACAACCCAAAAATTGAAAACTGGATATATTAGCTCATAACTGACCTACAACAAAAAAATTTGGTGTGTATGTTTTTTGTATCAACACAAAGATGTTTTCGAAAAATGGGTGTCATCTGCTCACGGAAACGCCCACCTTCCATGCAACCCAAAAATTTAAAACGTAATAAATAAGCCTCTGTTTAACCTATAGAGATCAAATTTGGCAGGTATGTTTTTATAACAAAACAAAGAAGGTGTTGAAAAATGGACGTCATCCGCTCACTGACACACCTACCTCCCATACAACTCAAAAGTTTAAAACTCAATAAATAAGATTATGTTTGTCATAGAGAGGTTCAATTTGGTATGTATGTATTTTATACCAAAAGTAAAGTGTGTTCAAAAATTGGGAGTAGTCCGTCCATGAACACGCTCACCTCCCATAGCGAAAGCACAATAAATGCATTTACTGTGAGCTACATGAATAAAACTTGGTATGTGTACATTTTTCATCAACATTTAAATTCATATAAAATAAAAGGCTTCATCCGCCTACGGACACGCCCATTTTCAATAATATTATTGTATTTTGAAAAAGTAGGTTTAGGGTATTTCATAGTCGGCCTAGACCGACTTAAGACTTTCTTTACTTGTTTTTTCTATTTTTAAAATTTAAGAAGAATTAGAGTAAGAATAAAGTTTATAGCAGGCATATTCTTGGTTCCAAGACATATTAGAAGTCAGAATTCAGCGTAATAGAGGTACCTATGCCAGTACCAATATGAACATGAATGACAATTATTCGTGCAGAACAGATTGCAAGGACTCGAAATCGAAAATGTATTGCAGCGAAAGAGCTTGGAATACATTTTACTTAATGAAATCAGAATTATAAGAGCAGAACAACAGAATTTGTATTTTTTAACTGTTCTATTTTAACCCTCAACAAATTTGACAGTTTACAAATGTGAGCTTTCAGGCTTTGAGGCAACGTATAGAAAATCATTTTAAATTTTTCCAACTTTATTTAAAGTTATATCTGGAGCCCTTCATTGTGACGGGTGTTACATTTGTGCGCATTAAAACATCCATACATTAGCAAACATAAAAAGTTTTTGCAGTCATCATAACTGACTTTTATGGTTGTCTATTAGACGGGATCGAAATTGAGATTCCGCCATTGGGGGTTTCAAAAGTTTGAGGAACTCATAAAAATTTCTGCATTTCTTTTTTAAATCGAAGAAAATTCTGCAAAGCAATTTTGATGCTTCTGAAGGTTCTTTTTGGTAAAAAAATCCAAGTTTTTTGCTTGTAATTTTTTATTTTTCACAGAATGCATACCCACATCTGCTAGAATGTTAAATTTCTTACTCATACTAATACTTTTACATAAAAAAGTTTTAAAAATTATGTTTCATTATCACTCTTATTGACTACCAAATATGAAATTTTTTGCTATTTTCAAAAACATATTTTTTTTTAAAACCACTGTCAAAGACAAATTTTTCATTGGAGTTACGTGGAATTGTTATTGTTGGAAAGGTTTTAATTTCTTCGTTCTTACAAAAACAAAAATCTGTTTTTTTCCAAAAAGGACCTTCAGAAGAATCAAAATTGCTTTGCGGATTTTTCCAATTTGAAAAAAAAAGTATAGAGAAATTATTTTTACCAGTTCCTCTAACTTTTGAGAACCCGAACGGCAAACATTTTTTTTTTCTCCATGCAACAACGATCCGGCCTATTGTCTATTTATACGTAAAAAAACTTTTAAAATCATGGTCAATTTTTGTACAATTTTATTAAAGCATATGTGACAGGTGTTACGATTACTTATTCAGAAACTTCACTTTGAATGTTTGAGAAATAATGTGAAAAAATTATTTACTGTCAATTGAATAATATTTGACGATTAACACTGCATTTAAAAATAGAACTACGTTTCAGAAAGTTTTTTATTAAATATTTTAATGTTTGACGGGTAATATGATGTGACGGGTGTTACCAAAGAAAAATTAAATGGTAAAAAAGTCGAGTTGTATTATGAAAATAAAAATTTGTACATGAATCGTATTTTTAATGTTAACCTAACCACTACAGTATATTATATTTGCAAAAAAAAAAGAGGAAGAAGAAAGTTTTTTTGTTATAGTCGAAAACACAATAGAATTCATTAGAATAGAATTTAAATTTGTTCGCCTTTTTACAAGAACTTTCTTTATTATATTGATGTCTTCTCTGAGAACATCCACGTAGATAAGGTTAATATTGGATGTATGGTATAGCGAACAACAGAACTAGGAGTAAATCTTTTAACAGAAATAATAGAGTTTAATACAATATCTAGAAATATCAGATTTTTGCTGATATTAAACTTAATTCCGTTTAATTATCGTGGAATGTTCCGTCTATTATTATCATTATAATTATATTTGTATCTATTTTTTCATTGAAGTCTTCTTTGTAAATACATAAGGACGTACATATATATGCATATCACTTTGCTACCGTTACCCAGTAATCGTTAAATTTTGAAACACAATTTCAGTACCTAAGAGAGCAAAGAGCAACAGAAGATTTGATGTAATGATAAATTGCAATTTGCACGTATACAAACACATACACACGCAAACACTCTCACTGCCACACTTTTAAACTTATTATGTAGAGTAAACCACACATGCATGTGTGAAATATCTGGAACTAAAGAAGACTGCAGGTGAAATAGCATGAAAAGGTTATAACATGTTCCACAAAGTTAACGTTCATCTTTTAAACATGTATAAACAGTGACACACGCAGATACAAGCACCCACAGGATGTTAAACTAAGAACAGACTCTTCTTTTGCTTGCTTAATCCTTGCTACGTTTGCCGCAACGCAGATGTGCGTGTTGTTGTTTATGTTGGTATTCCAGTATAAACAGCTTTTGCTGCTATTGTGGTTGTAGGTGCAGGTGATGCTGTTGCTGCTGCTGCTGCTGCAATTGTATTAAATGCGGTAAATGTCAGTGTGTATCGATGTCTGAATGATGCAATGTATGCATTGAAGATAAGCAGCCTGTGTTGGATATAAGCTCACGTGTCAATGATAGAACATACGTCACATCAGACATATCTTAAAAGTTGTGTTCTATCTTTTTTGCTTAATCTATTGAAATTATGAACATTTTAAAAAGTTTAAAAATATGTTTTTTTTTTTAAAATAGCTCTTATATGTGTATATATTAGCATATAAGAGCTATTTTTAAAGCATCGCTTATTATTTTATTTATTAAAAATGTGTCGTATATTCGGAAGAATTATGTTATTCTAATGAATACTAAAAATCTTAATGATGCAATAATGTCTTTATGATTTTTGTGTTGATGTTTTATAAATTTTTTATTGCCCGATTAACACAATTGATGTGAACTTGTACGGTTACGCTACACATTTTTCTTATTTTAATATTTGTGCTTATCGTTATTTTATGTTATGTAAAGACATGTTTTTATTCTCGTACGGTCTTTAAAATTTAATTCATAATGCTTTTTTTCATGAATTTATGAGCAATATGACTTCTTTATATGGAACATGTCTTTAACGGGGGACATGACATTGGCCGTTTTTTTAAAATGATTTTTTTTTATAATTTTGTATATTAGTAAATTTTCTTAAAATTTTAAGAAAAAATTCTTATTGGTTTAAAAGTAACAGCCGGATTAGTGAGAGCGCATTTTTATTTTTCCTTGCCTTTTTCTTTGTTCACAAACTTTGAACGCGTTTATCTCGAAGCCATGTTTTTCGTACTGGTTGCGGCACTAGCGGGTTAATTTTTTTAAGATTTTTTTTTTTAATTTTTTTTAATTTGATTCGATCGTATGACACCAGCTTTTTTTAAATTTTTTGTCGATTTTTTATGAATTTTTAAAGTCAATATTTTTTTTCGAAAAAACACACTTTCAAATTTGGAACTTCACAAAAATTAAAAAAAAAAAATTTTAAATAAAGCTCCTGTCATACGATAACCAATTTTATGAAGATTTAAAAAAAATCATTTTTTTCCAGATCGGACAATTGTTGCGCCAGTTTGGAGCTATATTAAACCATGTTTGAGTTAAAAATGTATTTTTTTTTAATTTTGTTCTTGTAATTTACAATAATAAAACAAATTTTGGAAAAATGTTTGTTTTTGATTGAGTTATGAATTTTAAAAAAAGGTCTCTTTTCTCTGCCGTGAAAGTTATGTCCCTCCTTAAAGTATTTTATTACGATTTGATTTATTTTCTCTAGGGAAGCCCTAAAAATGCATTCACAAACTCAACGCTCTCTCAAAGTATACCACTCAGCTAGGATTTTTATAGCTTTCTGTTGAAATTTTCAACTAAAAAAAAACTATCTACGCTGATTAACATATTGTTATATGGAACAACTTGTTTTACCGTCGTTTTTTTAAAGTTTATTATACCCCCACGCGTACTGCGTAGGGGAAGAGTGGCATGAAAGAGCCAGTTTTAAGAAAGTTACAAAATATATAAAAATAATTAATAAAATTATAATTCTTGTATCAAAAGTATTTTCTCATTACAACAATATTCTAAGATATAACAATATTCTTGGACCTGTAGCCATTTATAAAAAACATGAAATTCGGCTCTTTCATAACACATGGGCATTGAAAGAGCCAACCAAAGTTTTGAAAGAGCCATATTCTTATTACAAGACTTAACACGAAAAATAACGAATATTTTATTAAAAATATTAATTGTTATTATAAAAACTATTGTTTTTACAAAAACAAATTAAATAAATAAAAAAATTCAAAACTAAAAACAAAAAATTGTTAAAAAACTTAAAAATATTTTTAGCAAAAAAATTAAATCGCTTTGAAGAAAATCTATAATAATAAGACCTATTCCAAAAACAAAATAAGAGGTTTAAAACACTTAAAAACATTTTTGACAAAAATAATTTAAACTTCCTTTACGCTTCTTCATACCACCGCAACCCAGCTCTTTCAAAACATTTTGTCCAAAGAAACATAACCTCAAAAATTAATGCAAAATAAATATGTTATTGGTAGGCCTTATATATCTATAAAATTATAGTGTTAGTATTATTAGTGTTAGTTCATATTACTGTTAGTTTTAAAGGGGAAGACGTCACAAAACAAATAAAATGTTCTGAAAAACTTACTTAATGATTAAGAAATCCAAAATACGATACACCATCGTCGTTTATTATCAGTGAACTGTCAAATGTTCGAGGGTGCCATATGGCGAGTAGTGCTTCTTAAAAATTAATATTTAAGAAGCATTCGTATGAAAACTACCGCATAAATCAAGATGGCTCTTTCAAAACTTGGCTCTTTCATGCCACTCTTCCCCTTAGGGGTATATTAATTTTGACATGACGTGTGTAACACCCAAAAGGAGGCGTGGTAGGTATCAAAAAGTATATATATTCTTGATCAGCATCACCACCTGAGTTGATTTAGCCATGTCCGTCTGTCCGTCTGTCCGTCTGTCTGTCGACACGATTACAGCCGTAATTTTGAAGATATCGTAATGAAATTCGATATTTAAGCTTTTTTTTAAAAAACTAAGGTCAAGTTCGAGAATGGGCTAAATCGGATGAAAACCACGCCTACCTCCCATACAACCCCAAAATTGAAAACTCTGCAAAGAAGCTAATATTAAAGCTACAATACTGAAATTTGGTACATGTATATTTTATGTCAAAACTAAGATGTCATAGAAAAATAAGCGTTATCCACCCACTAACACGCCCACCTCCCATACAACCTCAAAATTGAAATATCTTTAAAGAGGCTAATATTGAAGTTACAAGACGGAAACTCGGTATTTGTGTTTTCAATGTCAAAAATGAGGTGTGTTAGAAAAATGGGCGTCATCCACCCACTAACACGCCCACCTCCCATACAACTCCAAAATTAAAAAATCTATAAATCTATAATTCTATGTCGAAACTGAGGTATGCTAGAAAAATAGGCGTCATACACAATCTAAGACGCCCACCTCCCATACAACCCCAAAATTTAAAACTTTATAAAAAGGCCAAAAAGCTCTCCAATTTAAGATTCTTCCAACCTTAAGAATCGGCCGTGGGGGTATTTTTACTTCGGCCAAGTCGAAGATATAGCTTACTAGTTATGTTTAATTACAGTTTATTATTTACTGTTTGTACAAAAATAGACTGCAGTCTTATGCTCACAGCATATATATATGTTGCAAGAAGTACATGAAGAATATGCTTTTCGCACCTGTTTTGCGCATATTTGGCATCTGTTCCTAAAAGTTGTCTTGCGTTTTTTCTTGCAAGGACTTTCTGATTGTAAAGCATGCGATTGAGTCCTTGTAACAAGCTATTGTGAAGGCTCCCCTCTCCGGAATGAAGTTCTACACAATATTTTGGGATTGACCAAACTTAGTCCCAATTGCTCCAGAAGTATTCGTCGCTTATATATACTATTGTCAAGCAAGGTTTTGTTGCTTGAAATTGAATTATGTTTATTATTATGAACTTTAGCCGTTTGGAGTCGGCATAAAACATGTAGGTTCAGTTCTCGGTCAATTGTGTGCAAACATTTAATAACACACTCAACACAATTGATCATAAGAAGCTCGGTCAAAGTCCTTTCAAAGGGCTGAAATGGCAAATTTGTTTTATTTTTTGTTTAATAAATATTTATGTGAAAATTTCCACCTAATAAGTATTGCCGCAAGCGGGAATTGAACCCCAGCTGTTGCTCCTGAGCATCGAATAATAGTCGGAAGCGCTACCATTAGTCACATAATCGTGTCGGCACACGATAAAAAGGCAAAAAAAAAAATGTAATTAATATTGAACACGTTTTGCACCGTCTCTAGTATATCACAAACACAAACCATGTCTTTCAAGCATTTAATTTTCATCCTAAAAGTATACACCGAAAATGTATTTCTTTAAGCTTCATTAGAAAATCTTTACGCATATAATTGCACACGCGAAATTTTGGTGTGGAGAAAAAGCAACGGGATGACAGATACACACTTTCATTGCTGCAATATAACAGCTTTAATAAATTTTCTTTTCGGATACTTTCTCTCTTTATTTTACACTTAAATCTCTCTTATTCTTTACTTTTTAAGAAAGAATCGCTACACGCAAGTTTTTTTTTTTTTTTTAATCCGAAGTTGCTTTTCGCCTGCCAATATTACTTAATTGTGATGAAAAGTGCTCAAGACATTGATAAGCCTTTACTTTTTTGAGATATATTGAACCAGTGATAATTTGTTATGATTGCTTGAAAAAATTGCTTGAGTAAACCGGTCACTGTCGAATTTCTCTTTTGTGTTATTGGCTTGTACTGGTCAAGCCAAAGTTTTTGCCATCTTTAGTAGGTTAGACAAGATGTAAGATGTTGTCAGATGTGTCAGAATGTTAACAAATAATGTTACGTCCTTTTAAGTCCATCACCAAGTCAAGTACTACTCGTTGACCTTGATTGCTCTCTGGTGCTGCACCTGATAATTTACCAGTATAAAATTGCATATTCCATGCAAAGTTTGTGTTACAGTTACAAAGCGTCCATATCTTTATGGAATACTTGGCGTGCTTGGATAGAATAAACTGTTTGAAGAGACATTTGCCTCGGAAAAGTAATAGTTGCTCATCAACTAAAACGTTTTCATAAGAGTTGTTGCTGTTAAACCCATTTATCCCATAACTCTCTTATGGGAGCAAACTTATTGTGAGCTCTACGTTCTAGCCGAATACTTTTATCATCAAATCTAACAACGCGTGTTATCATCTTGAATGTTTGCTTGGACATCATAAAAAGGAAAATTGGTTTTTATGTGAAGTCATTTCACTAATTATCCAGTGATTTGCCATTTTATTAATAAACACCGCTTAAAATTTAAAGACCAAACAACATCCATCTTCTTCCAACCACAGCCAAAAACTTGAAAGCTTTCGGTGCTGGTTTTTTCAATAATGATCTTCAACGTTTATCAAGTGAAATATAGCTCAAAAGCATCTCGTATTAATGATGTACGGCATGTTGAAAGTCTAGTTATACGGACCTTACCCAAAATAATATTTTCGGCTGTCACTTTTCCATGGAATTGGGGAGGTTCCGTGGTGCATAATATGGACATATTCTTGATAACAATGTTTGACTTAGTAACACTGACTGATTGG
Source organism: Tetanocera ferruginea (assembly GCA_958299015.1). NCBI lineage: Eukaryota > Metazoa > Arthropoda > Insecta > Diptera > Sciomyzidae > Tetanocera > Tetanocera ferruginea. Next base: position 118,976,134 of record OY282642.1, on the reverse strand, counting down.
CTTATTCATTTTCTCCTCCTTCAACGCGTCCGTCATTGAAAAAATCATCTTTTTCAAAAACATTCTGGACAAAATTTTCCTCTGACTCTGATGCAAAATCATCTGACTCGTCACTTTCTTTGAGAAATTTTTCAGTGTCATGTTCACACTGATGTATCGTAAAAATGCATTTTGGAGCCTAGCCAATGTTGCAATCATCATACCTTCATCATTAGTTGAAGACACAGCTGCGGCTGCATTCTTAAGAGCTCTAATTCGCTGCTAATGTCCATGAACGTGCTCTGCTACTGAAAGACATGGTTTGTGTTTGTGATATACTAGATATGGACCAAAACGCGTTCATTATTAATTAAATTTTGTTTGCCTGTTTATTATGTGCCTATGTGGCATAATGGTAGCACTTCCGACTCTTATTTGATGCTGAGTTGCGACAGTCCGTGTTCAATTCCCGCTTGAGGCAATAATTTTTATGTGAAAATTTTCATATAAATATTTGCTTTTGATATTATTTAAAAGCTTCACAAATAAAATGACCTTGAACATTTTCATATTAATTTAAAATGTTACCCACGCATCACGAATAAGAGACTTTGAAATTTCACTCGCAGCCAAAGAAGTTTCACTTCAAAAAACCAACCTATACATTGTGATGTGTGTGTTGTTTTTAAATATTTGTAGAAAATTTATTGAGAACTGGACCTATATGTTTAACACCTACTTCGAACATCTAATATAATTGTTCTCTAGAATCTTTAAGATAAAACTTTTTCCCGATGTGAGGATTGAACTCTAGGTTCGTTGGCTAGCAAGCCAAGATAGTTTTTAATTAAAACGGCATGAAGGTGATTTATTTTTTACATTTTATTGTATTCAAGAATGATTCGAACTAAATCAATTCGCTTATTGGTTTATGAAGCAAAGGTTTTTTTTCCCAAAACCTGCTGCAAAGGTATAACAAGGGCCAAATTTAGTGTCCGACCGATTATTTTGCTAAGGCTTCGGTAATCGGCATAATCGGCCGATATTTGGACCTTTGGCATCGGCTTCGGCTTCGGCCGACATAGCCGATTATTTTTGCCGAATGTTTTTGCTTTGCTAAACAGTTTTTTTTATAAGTTTTTAGAGTTCATAAAAAATAAAATAAAATATGTATGGCTCAATAACGCCTAAACGACTGGACCGAATGTAAAGAAATATGGTATGAAAAACGAACCCAAACGAAGATGAACCGAAGGCTAAAGTCCAAAAGCGAAAACGAACTTCACTACAATTTTGATTCGCTGGTACTTTTTTTCCTACGAATGAAATTTAATAGTTTCTTCACAAAAGTTTAATGTTTTTTTATGAACTTTTGTTACATTAAAAAAAATTTAAAGTTTTGGGGGTGTTTGTGTACTAATTGAGACCTATCCAAAGATATACTTTTTTTCACGATCGGGTAAAAACTGGTGAAGTTATACAAAAAAGACCATTTGGGGCAGATTTTGGGTTCACAAAAAAAAAAATTGAATTGTTCTGAAATCCTTTCAACATAAGCATTCATATTAGGGGCGGTGACCCACCTTAATACTCATACCTCATATAATATAATGCACGAATTTTAAAATGCTTTATCCTTTTAATGAACCATAAAAATCGCTTTAACTTTTATATCATCAGAATCCTCCTATTACGTAGTCTATTTAAAATTAATTTCAAATTTTTTCACCCGTGCCCATTGGAGATACTTGACCCCAAATTTGGGGTAAATTTGAGATTTCTTATTTTTCAAAGCGATGTAACCCAAAAAGTTTATGATCTAGTCACTTTAAAAAATTTATATTTTAAGTTCTTACTAAGACGTACCTAATACCAAAAAAATAGGTCTGCCACTAACTTTTTTCTATAAAAATTTTTTTCAAAATTACCAAAAATTACGATTATTTTCGGAAACTTTAACGTTTGTTTTTAAATTAAGTAACATCCCAATTAATTTTTCTGATATGCAAGATAATAGCTTAAGGTATAATTTATATTATTTTTATTCATTTATAACTGTATGTTTAATAGGAGCTGAGATATGATCATTACCGCAAACTCTGTAAAATACGAAAATCGCTCGTGTTGCATGGAAAACATGGTCGCCATTTTGTAAATGCAACAAAAAATTTTTCTAAGGTGCCGAAATTCAGTTCTAAGGTGCCGAAAAATTACGAAATTAATGGTAAAAAAAAATTTTTTAAAATGGTTGACCGACCGAATTTGCTATTTTGTGATCAATCTCGGCGGAATGAACCAGTTAGAATCAGTTAGTAGCTTTATCGACTGGGTCAAAAATTGATAACATTTTTTCTACGTTATCCTGACGTCAATAAATCAATTACAGAAACATCAGAATTTTGTAGAAAAACTCTTATATTTATTTAATTCGAATTTAATGATTTTATACGTTTTTTTGTACTGAAATTGTAAATGACTATATAATAAAAGCAAAGAATAAATTTTTATAATTTTTTTGACTTAAAAACATTTGTTTGTTATTCGGCTTCGGTTTCGGCCTTCGGCCGATTATTTACATTTTGCCGAAGAATCGGTTTCGGCTTCGGCAAAAATTCACATTCGGTCGGAATGTTTGTTAGTAATAAACCTTTTTTTAAATTTCTTCCAATTAAGAGCACGTTCGTCTTTGACTTCCTCCTTCTACATATTTAATAAATCTGTAACAAATCTGTGAAGTTGCTTTGTCACGCTGAGCTGGCACACCTGTATACAATAAAATCTGCCGGAATTTATTTTACGGATTACTTTTTCCCATACCAAAAAAAAAAAAAAAAAATCAACAAAAATAACGACAAAGCATCTTCAAATAATTATAAATAATGTCTTAACTTAAGTGATTGCTTCCCATAAACACATCAAATATTTTGAAATTAAAATTACAGTAACAACAACATGCGTTGTTAACAACAACTGTGACGTACATGCCGTCCCCCATGTGTGTGCGTACGTTTTATATGCAAGGTGTGCGTCAGGTTTCTGGTTGAGTGAGCGTGTGTGTGTGTGTGTGTGAGTGCGCAATATTACTGGAACACTTGAAAATTTATGAGCCAATTTAAAATTTGCAAACGAGTGTGATAAACAGTTTTATTCTATTTCATGGCAACGGCTGTTGCAGCTCGTGGTGGGAGACAAAATATTGCTGCTACACGACAACAACTGGTACAATAATAACATCAAAGCTGAGACATAAAAGAAATGCAATGACACTGCATGGTTACGTTTTGTATGGGTGTGGGTGGAGGTGTTGCTATTGAGTTTGGTTGTTGATTTCTTAGCTGTTAGTAGTGTTGGTGTGCGGAAGCAACACTTAAATGCAGCAATTCTGTTGGTTATTTTATAGTTATTGCTTTGTTGCATCTGCTATGTTGTTTGTCTCCAGTGCAACTAAAGAAGCTATAAGTAGAAAACTGTTTACAAATATTACCTGTTTATTTTAAGAGTAAAAATTTCGTTTTACCACACAACAAAGATAACATTCGTGTCATAAAGTTTCAGGGATTTGTTTTTCGTATTAAAATCTTTATATTCGATATGCTGAGGAAGGATGATTCAAGGATATACTGCTTAGTGATTAAATCTTTTTATAGTAAGCAAAACATTTGCAGCAAGGCTGCAAACAAAATATAACAAATATTTATGTATATCGCTGTCTTTATTTCGAGATATTCTTTTAAATTTTTTTTTTTTTATGTAGAATTACGTCTTACGTCAAATTATTTTCATGCAGATGCAACGTTTTTGGTTAACACTTTAGGGTATACCTACAGCCTTAAATAATCATTGTTCAAAGATATTATATATATAACAATATCAGATATTTTTTGAGCTTAACGCAGGCGTGGATTTAGGTGGGGGCTAGGGGGGCTGCAGCCCCCAGCCCCGAGCAGGTAGGGGTCCCGCAGTCGCTTATATATGAAGTGCTTATTGTAAAAACATGGCTTGTAATATAACAAATTTTTCGAAGTAATCGACCTTTAAAGTTTTAAAACAATGTATATTTGTAAGAAATAGTGGTAATGCTTAAAATTTCTTTTAGGTATAGGGCCTAAATTGAAATGCTAATGGTGCCAATATTTTAAGCGGATGTTGATAATACATCAAGAGACGTAATGAACATAAAATATGAACTTTTGAAGTAATGTGGCTTATCATATTTTCATATATGGGCATCTCCCAAAAAAGGTCCACCAAAAGTGAAGAAAAACATTAAAGTAAAGCACTCTAACAGCTTTTAACTTTATTTTTTTTTTATTTTGATTAGTATTTCTGCTATGTAACTTGAATTGAACTTATTATGATGTATTTTTATTAAAATTTATAATGAACATCTTTACTGTATTTTACTACTGTGGAAAAATTTGTCGCGTCCATGATGTCGCGTCCGTATTCATGCTATATCTATTTAAAAAAAGATAAGAGATAATTCTTTTATTTCATAAGTCTACGAATAATAGTTATACTTTGACCTCCATTAACATGTATATTATAAATAAAAAAAAGTTCTCAAAATTTGCTAAATTTTGCATATTTCTATACGAGCTTAAAAAACTTCTGTTTTTTGTCGCGTCCGTTCCATTGAATGATTGCTTATTACTTTGTACTAATTTGTACTAAATCTCGCCAATATTTTTATAAAATGTAGCACTCTTTCGTCGCGTTAGAACACTTAAATGCATATCGGCTCATTTTGTTTCTTTCTTGTTTTTCGAGTAACTAAAACCGTGCGAATGTCGCGTCGATCAGTCTTAGACCGTTATTCGAAGTGGTCTCGTAGAGACTGAACTGACCGACAGTGGAGCCAAAGATGCCTTCTTTTCCGACTTTCGCTTTAAAATTTCCGAGAACTATTTTCACGTCATGGGCCGGGCAGCAATCATACACATCCTCTTAGCTCGCGTAGAAGGTGTCCTTGACAGCATCGTCCTTTTCCTCCGTCAGAGCATGTGCCCAAATTAGGCTGATGTAGAAGAATTTCGCCTTGATGCGGATTGTCGCCAGCCTTTCGTTCACAGGTGTGAACCGGGAAACAAGATGGCGTAGTTTCCGACTTACGACGAATCCGCATCCAAATTCGCGCTTCTCTGCATGGCAGCTGTAGTAGATATGGCATTCAAAAAACGAAAAATATTTATTTCGTTTCGGAGAAAACGATATAAAATTTTTTCGTTTTTTTCCCAATCAACCGTTGAAAATAACGTTAATTTCAACAAAAAAATTTCGTTTTTTTTTTGTATCAGAAGAAATTTTTTTTAGCATAGGAGAAAATTATTGAAAATTTTTCGTTTTTCAACGAAACGAAATTTGATTTGATAAATTTTTAACGTTATTTAAAAAACGAAATAATTTTGATAATTTATTTTTCGGTCTCAACGAAACGAAAAAATTTTGTTGATTTCGTTGTGCATGTCTGGTTTCAACGAAACAAAAAAAATATTTCGGTTACCGTTAAAATTAACGTTAACGTGCATGCCTGGTGCATATCCATAAATCATTGTCCGTTTTTCGTTTGCGGTGGTCGTCAACGTAGTGGGGGTTCATATCCGAGGCTGTTTTGGTTTTCATTGGGAAATTAGTAATGTGGTTGGGACCCAAACCCTAGGTACATTCCATTTTTAACGTTTTGTAGCGGTCTTTTTTAAGATCTTGTAACGGGTTCTAGCTTGCTGTTTCCAGGAGACAGCACTTGGAGATTTTGAGTCGGCTTGAGACGATTTCGACATGGTTAATACTGGCCTCGCCAAGTTGAGGCAATCAGACGTTGCTATGCTCCCTTGACTCCCGAAGGTAAAATAAAATTAACTAATAAAAATGAATTAATAAAAATTAAAATTTAACTTAATTTATTAATTTACAATTATCAAAAAAAAATTCTAACTTTATAATTATAAATTCAAATCATTAAAACATAATCTATAAAATGTTGAACTACTAATTATCATTAATTAAAGAATGCCTCAGCGCCAAAATGGCTTTATAGAGGCGTAACTGGCAACTATTATTCTAATTCAAACAATGTTGTAATACATTTTCTAAATAAAAAAACAAAAATAAAGAAAAAAAAAAATAATTACAAAAAGCAAAGTAATACTAATTAATTATACTCTTAGTTTCTTATTTACTAATCGAATAGAAATATAATAGTACAAATAAATTATTGAGTGTGTCCATTAGAGTGTATCGACTTGTATGGGAAAAATCTGACCCCCAATTCCGGTACCAAAATTAAATAGTACATGAAAAATCGTTTCGATTGGTGTACTTTTTTTTTATTTGAACCAATTTTGGCGTCCCCCGAAATGCATTTTTGTGCATTTTATATCAACTTTTGTACTGGAGACCCATAAATGGTTGATTTAAAAAGAAAATCAAGCTTATCAATCAATTCCTTTCATATAAAAACACAGAACTGCAAATTTTCATCCCTGTTGACAAATGCTCTAACGAGATAAAACAGTTTTTTTCAACGTGAATCTACTTGTTATTTAATATTTGATATGTTTTTATATATTGTATGAAAGTATTTTTAAACTTTTGTTGTTTTTTTATTGCTTACTGCAAAAGTAGCGTATTTTTAACTATTACAGTTAACCAAATAATAACAACAATTTTTTTAGATCCTGTAAAGGACTCAAAATCCCTTTTTGTTTCGAATTTCAGTCTTTTTGAAAGGCCCTCCAACACAGAAAACATTATTCCTTTTCTTCGTTCTGCAGAAGCAACAGCCACTGACGCCTCTGTGAAGAGCTTAATATGCTATAACTTGCTAAAAGTTTAAAAATACTTTCATACAAAAAATAAAAACATATCAAATATTAAATAACAAGTAGATTCACGTTGAAAAAAACTGTTTTATCTCGTCAGAGCATTTGTCAACAGGGATGAGAATTTGCAGTTCTGTGTTTTTATATTAAAGGAATTAATTGATGAGCTTGATTTTTTTTTAAATCAACCATTAATGGGTCTCCAGTACGAAAGTTGATAAAAAATGCACAAAAATGCATTTCGGGGGACGCCAAAATTGGTTCAAATAAAAAAAAAAGTACACCAATCGAAAGGATTTTGCATGTACTATTTTATTTTGGTACCGGAATTGGGGGTCAGATTTTCGATACACTCTAGTGTCCATACAGAAGAAGCGAGTCTATATTTTCAAGTAAAAACTTTCTTAAGCTTGTTTTAAAGGTTGGGATCCGTTCAGTAGATTTTATTGAATTTGGTAGCTTATTAAACTCATAAGGTCCCGCATACTCTATCCTTTGCTTTGAGATTTCAAGTCGGCATTTAGCAGTTCTAGGGTTTGTACTATTACGCGTATTAAAATTAACTTGATTTGTATAAAACTGTTAATTATGATATCCAAAATTATTCAGTGTTTTATAAACATACATTAAAAGTTGTTTTTTATACAGTCCAAATATTGGAAGAACTGTTCGTGAAAACTCCTTATATGAATTTATTGTGGAATGCCTAACTGGAAGATTAAATACTATTTTTAAAGCGCGATTTTGTACAGATTGTAGAGAGTTTAATTCTTGGCTCTGTTTATAAGCGTAAAGAATAGGTAGATATGACAAATGACTATGAATAAGTGATTGGTATATTAAAAGTTTGACGTCTGTGGCTAGCTTATTTTAAATTTATAGAGTATTCCAAGTGCAGAGGAAATTTTAGATTTTAACATATAAATATGATTGCTCCATGACAGGCTGCTGCAGAATTGCATTCGTAAGTATTTGACTGTGTTTGTTTCCTTTATTTCATTTCCCTCTATAGACATACTTAATACTTCACTTGATCTTCGTGGTTTGAATCTGATAAAATTAGTTTTATTCGTATTTGAAACCAATTTATTTAATCTAGCAAAATCCGAAATAAAACCTGCATCATATTCAATTTGTGTTTTAAGAACCGCCGCGTGTTTATAAGGGTAAAATAAACAAATATCATCTGCAAACATAAAAAATTTCCAATTCAGATTTAAGTTCTTAATGTTGTCAATACAGATTTTGAATAATAGTGGCCTAAGTACACTACCCTGAGGAACCCCACAATTTATAGAAATCAGATTTCTTTTGGAGCTACCAATTTGAACATTTTGTTTCCTATTTGAGAGAAAACTCCTAAAGATTTCCAATTCATTGTTTCTGAGTCCAAGTAAGTAAAGTTTTTGCAATAAAGTTTGGTGATCAACTAAGTCAAATGCTTTGCTGAAATCATAAAACATCCCCACTACTCCAGAATATCCCTTGTCCAAACCATCACATATAAAGTTTATTACATTTACTGTAGCTTCTTCCGTACCAGAGCCTTTTCTAAACCCAAACTGATGAGAGCAGATAGCATTTTTAGCATCTAAATATCTTACAAATTGCTCGCAAATCAACTTTTCAACAATTTTGTCTATTATGGACAAAAGGGCATTAGGTCTTAAATCATTAATGTTATATGCTCTACTTTCTTTTGGAACGGGAATAATTTTGTGAATTTTTAAAACTTCAGGATACTTTGAGAAATCTATCATATTGTTAAAAATATTTGTTAAATATGGTGAAATTATTTCCTTGCACTCATATATCATCCTAAGTGTAAAATTATGAAAACCCGCACTTTTTCTAATATCAAGTTGTGATATTACTGCATCTATATCATTTACATGTAATTTATACAAAACAAAAAGATAATGTTCTCAACAGGTTAATATTGTTACCATCTTTTTGCATAACATTACTACGTAGTGGAACAACAGATTCCAAAAAATATCTATTAAAGACCATAGCTTTTTACTGATCACTATTTATTGGTTTCCCCGCATCACATATAACCTGCAAAGGTGATTTTTTTTTTCTACCGAGCATGTCATGAATTCTACGTCTACTCTTACAAGAGGTGCAGGTATGGGGGTGGTCCATGGGTCCGGACCCGTTTAGGGTAAAATAGCATTATTATATATTACTACTTAAACGGAATCCTACGTCAACTTTTATGATAAAGGCTTTTTGTCAGCTCAGCAGCTTTTACACGAAATATTTATCCACTTTTCCAGCTATAAAATTCCATTTTGTGCGGAACTCAGATTTTGTAGATACTGATATTCCTTTCTTTTTTAAAGCTTCTTTAATAATGGACCATTATTCCTCTATTGGTTGCACTTCTGGACAATTCGGTGGATTGTTTTCTTTTTCAACAAAATCGATTCCGTTATCCTTATCCAATCGTGTCTCTGGAATAATGACATTGGGATCTTACAAATGATAATAGACAATTTTTAAGCATTCTTCTGTAAAAATTTCACCATGTATGGTGTCAGTTGTAAAAAAGGTGCAGAATTTTCACCTTAACATATTGTTTGCCAAACTAGATACTTTTTAGGAAATTTGGATTTTATTTTCTACTTTTAATGATCTGAAGGGTCTCCACGGCTGCGTGTTGTGCGAAAATCTTGCCCTGCGATGGACCGGAAGTAAGCAAAACAATAAGTTCCTTCATCCATTATCACATATATAAATAATGTCAATTGCTTTTGCGTAAAGATGTGTTTTCGCAGGTGAATTTTGCTTTGCATTCCGATCTAGACTTACATATTTGGTCTTTATAACACTTCAGTTCATTACGGTGCTTTATATATTGTAAAAAATTTTGCAATTTTTAATATTCATTTGCGACCGTGCATGTTGAAATAGAAGGATACTTTCTAAAGCCTTAATGACCTTTTCAGCCACTTTTAGGCATCTTTGGTCATGATCACCACCACTTCCAAATTTTCTTTCAATAGGCAGACGTTCGTTTATGTTTTCAATGACGTTTCTTACCTTAGAATATGTTAATTTTACGGTTTTTTCATTTAATCGTATGGAAAGTTTTTTATTTTTGTTATATCCGTGCAAAATAAGTTTTCCGTGCAAAATAAGTTTTCACAAAACTGTGACCAGTGAAATAAAAATTTAAAAAAGGTCTAATAATAAATTTACAACAGCCTGTTTCAGATAAATATTTTGTTAGAACTATTAACTTGGTGCCTTTATAATTATTCATATTTAAAATGGTTCAATTTTATTTATTTCACCCTTCTTTCTTGATTTTTTTGTCAAGCTATAAATTTAAAGTAACATTTAAATTGTACACTCTAACATTAATAGCCACTTTATGACAAAATTCATAGCAATAATATATTGTCACGTCTTTTACATTCTTTATACTTTTTATTATTTGCACACATTCAAGAGCAAAAAATTTAGAAAAAACACTCAATTACAAAATGTAAATATCATAATTTAACAAACAAATATTACACTCATGCAGCAGTACATAAATTGTCGTAGAATGGCAGAAATACAAACCTAAAATAGTTGAAACAACTGGCAACACGCAGTGTTAGAATGTTGGGCCACCTAACATCGTCATTGACTGCCTAGCATGAGTGGCAAATTCCAACAAATTGACGTTAATTTCTAACTCAACACATACAAATGCCACAGCAGCAGCAGCAGCAGCAGCAACCACAGACAGGAAAAGGAAATGTCCACCATGTTGTTTGCAAGAAAAGCAAGTAAAGTTTCATGTTAGTTTATTTTATTCTTTTATTCTTCTCCTTTCTTAACAGTAGATATGTATTAAATTACCCGCAGGCGACAAACACATAAAACGACATATATTGTATTTTTGTGAACGTCAGCAGAGTGCGGATGAAAGAGGAAAAGTTTGTTTATGCTTTATTATATCTGCTTGCTCTGCTGCTCTGTTGCTGTTCAATGTATGTTTTTGTTTTTTTTAACAGCTATGCCTTTTTTGTTATGCTAAAAACATAACATGCGAATCATATATTCGAGTTGAAATTAGATTAAATATATTTTTAAAGATATCTCTAAGTATATAGCAAATTCATAGTTATTATTAGGTTGATAAAATGCAAATTCATTTGAGATTCATAATCAACAGAGAAAAAAATGTAATTTTTATTAAAAACCTAAAATAGTTATCAAACTTCAAGCTCAAATCCTTAAACTATATGAAAGTATGTTGCATGAAAATACCTCACAACTTTAAATTAATTTTCAGCTACTCAAGGTAGACGATGAAGTTGTTATAGCCGCAATAAACTTGCATAAAGTAGACCATTGCACGTCTGAGAACATTATGAAAAGGACCACATTTTGTGCAGCTTTAATGAATAGGTTAACAACACTTGAGCGGAAGTTGATATTTTGTTATTTGCCACACTTAGTTGCATGCTGCACGGAATTTTCTAAAGAAAGAATGTATAAAGCTTGCAAGCAAATTTAATTAATTTTAATTTTATTATAACGGCAGTTTTGTTGGTCAGTTCTAGTAAGCATTGTTTATTTGCATAAACCAATTTCTTGTGTTCAGTCTTAATTAGCATGACCACAGCATTGCAGGAACGAATTATTTATATACTGTTATTCATTAAAAGAAATTCCTCAAAACTATGCATTTTTGCTAATGATTTAAGATTAAAACTAAATGCTACATTCAAAAATACCTATCTTTCTTTGATAAAAATTTCTCCATTTTCGATAATAGCAATTTTCTCTTTTTCAAATAAAATCTTCTTCAATTAGAATAAATTTTCACATTTTCGAAGAAATATTTCTCCACTTGTAGGAAATGGAAATATTTCAATGTCTCATATAACACTTTACAACAACACTGAAGTTTTTAAAAATCCCAAGAGGTATCACAGCGGTTTCTAGAGGTTTTGGGTCCACTGAATTTGAATCTGAAGTCAGAATGTTCGGGTCACCCTAGGTTTTCGTGCTACAGGAGGAGTCAGAACCCTAACCACCCAATGTTAATGAAATTAATATGACGGACCCCTATATTTTTTTGAGAGGAACATTTTTGGTCTTAGAATCCATCTGGTGATGTTCCAAAATTTGAAAGTGTATATTTTTGAAAAAAATATTGAAAATGATTAAAACATCGATAAAATTAAAAAAAGCTCATGTCAAACGATAGCGAATCAAGTTTAAAAAAATACAATAAAAAAAAAATTTCGTCAAAAAATTAACCCGCTACTGCCGCAACCAGTACGAAAAACATGGTTTCGAAATAAACGCGTTCAAAGTTTGTACGTAGGTACAGCTGCCGTACGTAGGTAGCGCGAAAATTAAAAATGCGTTCTCACTAATTCGGCTGTAACTTTTGAACCCGCAGGAAAATTTTCCATGAAATCTTAAGAATCTTAAGAATATTTACTAAAATACAAAATTATAAAAAAAGTCGATTTAAAAAAACGGCCAATGTCATGCTCCCTCTTATTATATATCAAAACTGATGATAAGATGGGCGTCAACAATTCACTAACACGCCCATCTCCCATACAACCACTAAATATAAAACTCTGTAAAGAGGCTTGTCTTTAAGCTACAGAAAAATTATTTTGACACGTTTTTATTTTATGTAAAAACTAAATCTTGAAAGAAAATTCGGCGTCATCTGCCAGTGGACACGACTAACTCCCATACAATGGAAAAATTCAAAAATCAATAAATAAGCTAAAATTTATTTTGGTATGCATGAATTTTATATCAAAACAAAGATTTCTTCGAAAAATGAGTGTCACCCGCCCACGGACACACCTACCTCCCTTATAACCCAAAAATTTAAAACTCAATAAATAATCTTATGTATAACCTACAGAGATAAAATTTGGTTCGTATGTTTTGAATAACAAAATAAAGATATTTTTGAGAATTGTGTGTCACCCGCCCACAGACACGCCCACCTCCATTGCAAATCAAAAATTTAAAACTCCATAAATAAGCTTGTGTTTGTCGTACAGAGATAAAATTTGCTACGTATGTATTTTATAAAAAACTGGAGATGTTTTTGAAAAATGGATGTCATGGACACGCCTACCACCGGTACAACTCAAAACATTTAAAACATCATAAATGAATTTATGTTTAACCTATAGAGATAAAATTTGGTATGTATGTTTTTTATACCAAAACTACGATGTGTTAAAAAATTGGGTGTTATCCGTCCATGAATACGCCTGGCTCCAATACAACTCACAATAGCGAACACACTATAAAGGCATTAATATGAGCATTAATGTGAGTTACAGGAATAAAACTTGGTATGCATAAATTTTTCATCAAAATTGAAATGTAAATAAAATATGGGCTTCATCCGCCCACGGAAACGCCCATTTTAAATAATATTATTTTTTTTAAAAATAGGTTTAGGGTATTTCGTAGTCGGTCTAAACCGACTTTAGACCATCTTTACTTGTTAAATATAATTTGTTGTCAAAGAGCTTGCACCAAATTTTGAGCCGAATTTATTTTTATACTCCCACGTGTAGAGCGTAAGGTTTCGATAGACAGCTGAAATTCGATATTTAAGCTTTTTTCTAAAAAACTAAGATCAAGTTGAAGAATGGGCTAAATCGGATGAAAACCACGCCTACCTCCAATATAACCCCAATGATGAAAACTCCATAAAGAAGCAAATATTAAAGCTACAAAACATTAATTCGGTACTTGTGTAATCTATGTCAAAACTGAGGTACTTTAGAAAAATGGGCTTCATCAACCCATGAACACGCCCACCTCCGATACAAACCCAAAATTGAAAGCTATATAAATAGGCTTTTTTCGAAGCTACAAAAATAAAACTTGATATTGATTCATTTTATATCAAAACTAAGGCGTGTTCGAAAAATAGGCGTCATCCACTAACGAACATGCTCACCTCCCATGTAATCCCAAAATTGAAAACGTTTTAAATAGGCTTCTGTCGAAGTTACAAAAATATAATTAAATATTTATTCATTTAATATAAAAATTAAAACGAATTAGAAAAAAAGGCGTCATCCACCCACGAACACGCCCACCTCCCATATAACCCAAAAATTTAAAACTCTAAAAAAGACTTCTCTTTAAGCTATAGGAACAAAATTTGATACCTTTGTATTTCACATCAAAACTATACTATGGAAGAAAAATGGATGATATCCGCCTGCAATCACATTCACCTCCCATACAACCCATAAAAATACAACCATAAAAACTTTATAAATAGGCTACAGACCTAAAATTGGGCATTTGTGTATATTATGTAAAAATTGAGGCGTGTTAGAAAATTGGCATCAACTACTCAAGAACACGCCCACCTCCTATACAACCCCTAATTGAGAATTTTATAAAGACGCTTGTCTTTACTTTGCAGGAAAACACTTTGATACTATCTATCAAAGGTAAGAATGTACTTTAGACGCCATCAAAACAGTAAAACTTTTTGAAATCAAATCAAAATGAGTCAAAGATACTGTTAATGTTAATGAAATATTATAGAAATAACATTATTTGATATAAAAGTAAATTAAAATTGTATGATCTTATCAGAAATAGTTTTCAGTTGATGTCCAATGTTCGCAAACGATGTGCGGTTTGGAATTTATACCATCAGGGCTAGAAAACTTAAACTTTAAACGTGGATAGACACCGGATTCTTATAAATGTTATACATTTTGGGAGAAAAAGTAACGAATTTTATCTTGAAAATAAATCATTACCTCATAGTAGTAATAATCCTGGAGCTTTTTTCTTTTAATTTTTGCTAGTTCTGGCACACATCCACTTTTTGATTGCATTAGGGATAGCAATTCATGCTCTAGACGCTAGTTTTCTTAAATCACCAGACCCTTTTCAAAATCTTCCCGGTCCTTCGAACATATTTCCATGATGTAATGATTTCGATCTTAAAAAATTTTAAAGAGTGCAACATGATAAAATAACTTCATCGGCATCCTCTTATTTTATCGTAAAACATTTTTAGAAGATCTTAAATCTGGCTGATAATATGTCGAAGGCATTCTCAACTACACGGTGAGCACGACTCAATCTGTAGTTGAATATTCTTTCTTCTTTTGAAATTCCATTTTGAGGGAACGTTTTCCAAACATTTTCTGCTAACGAAAAGGCTTCATCTAAAATAACTGTTATTTTACAATTTTCAAATGAAAAAATTGTTGAAAGACTTTTTCAAATATAGCATTATGTTAAAAATGTCCTCAGCCTCATGAATAATAAGTGCCTTTTAAATTTTCGACTGATTCTGTAAAAGTTAAAAGTTAACTGTTATTTGTTACCTTGTAGTTGTTCGAGGAAAAAAGAAAAAAAGATTACTTTTGCATTTTATTTTATCAGTCCAAAATAGCAGTTATTTTGTGAATTTAATTTTTTCGGTCAAAAATATCAAGCAATTTTGTGTTTTTTTAAAGGCCGCTTGACAGATTGAACTGTTGACACCATGTGTAAAATGTCTCACCGATAAGATGAAAATAATGGTATTAAAATTATTTTAGTTGGTAAAATGACTTGAACAAATATAATTTACCTGCTATTTTTGACCGAAAAAATAATCGGCATAAAATAACTGTTATTTTTGACCGATAAAATAAAAGTCAAAAGTACCTGCTATTTTTGCCTAAAAAAACTATAAGGCACAAAATAACTTTTATTTTTGTCGGAAAAAATAAAAATTAAAGAGATAAAAGTTAATATGTAACACTTTCGACAAGAATCATAGCCGGTACATTCCCTGGATGCACATATTGAATCAATAGATTATTATTCCATTCTGTATTGATTGAATTTCTTTTCAGATACTTTCTCTCTCTATTTCACACTAAAATCTCTCTTATTTCTTACTGTTAAAGAAGTTTCACTTCTGCCACGTGAACGTTGCTACATGCTAGTTTTTTTTAAAAAGAAATCAGTTTTCCGTAACATCCCTCCGTCAGATATGCGTTCATTTGTGCCTTCATGATATAAATTAACTGGTAATTTGCATTGATAACAGCAAATAATGCGAAACTCAAGGTCCTTAGCAATTCTCGAAATTCCATCGATTTTTTAAATCATCGGTTATGGATATCCTCTCATTTTCAAAAAGTTTTAAAAACAAAAAAAAAAACCCATTGGTTATTACAGCCCTTGAAAGGACTTTGAACGAGCTTCTAATGATCATTTGTGTTGTTTGTGTTATTAAATGTTTGCACACAATTGACCGAGAACTGAACCTGCATGTTTTATGCCGACTCCGAACGGCTAAAGTTCATGTTCTCAAGAAACTTTAGATGGCATTATTTTATTCTCTGAGGTTTGCCATTGTCTGCAGAGAGGTGGTGACCGATCAGAAACATTTTTATTGAAAAACTTTACGCCGCGACTTGGTATCGAACTCGGACTCCGAGCATGCTAAGCCACATGCTTAACTTGCATGCCACGGTCACCACAAAAGAATTTAACTAACTAGAAATAATTTTTACCTTTATATCTTTACAAGATATCAATCAGTTGTATAGAAGCAACATCCCAAATTAAGGCTCGGACATTCCAGTACAAATCCGTAAATTAGTATCAAAATTTCAGGATCATCAGAGGATCGTTCTTCAATTTTTTCTTGTTTTGAAGATTTATTGAATTTTATTGAAATGTTTTTTAATGTCTAGGGCTTCAAACCCGACGCACAACCTGTGTTTGAACAAAAAACCCTTAGCTCAGGTTAGCCGTAAAGCTGGTGGTTGCTTTTTCGCTGCTTCTAGGGATACCACATTGAGGTTTGAGTCGACTAGAGACGATTTCGATGCTGGTCAAAAATTGATTTTTTGTGTTTTTTGCTTATAAAATTTTATTCCATTAATTTTGACAATCGTCCAGTAAAATTTAGCACATGTTTTTTTAGTGGGTTTGAAATCTTTGAAGAAAGAATGAAAAATTAAGATAACTTAAAAAGTAATGTATATCGATTAAATTTTAGAAAAACTTTTTAATGGCTTACTTTATGCTTTAGAGCATATAAAAAGCATAAATAACCATTTTTATCTAACCTTATAACACCTGGCATATTCAGCATATGGCATCATAAAACATCATAACAAATTGTTTTGTGTTTTTGCAGTTTTAGTTTAAGGATTTATTTAAGTATCTTCTATAATTCATGCTTCAAGGCATGCGGATTATAAATCAATTTCACATCTGGCGTACATTATTTATTTCTAAAGTAACCGAAACAAATTACATGCTTAACACACATATTTTTCATAATTTATTGCATACTTTAAGACGTTAGAAGCATTTGCTGCATTATTAAAAATTATTTAAGCAAATAAATATATATGAAATTATTCATTGCATAAGTTTTGCCAGCTAGTTCAATTAAACACGTTTGTCAATTACAGACACTAGACATGTCATCAAGGCAGAATAGCACCGACGGAACAAAGATGACAAAGTGCTGAATATCACAGCTGCATAAATGGCCAAAGGCAGCCAAGAGATCAACAAAAACAACAACAAAACAAGACAATAAGGCACACACAACTTATATCTGAACAAAGCAACAACAGCAGATAAAAAATAAAGCAATTCAGTGGAAGGACTTAAAGAGGCTAACGACGACTTAAGCAAAAACAAACAAACTCATTATTCTGTCAAATGGACAAACGGAACAACATAGAGACAAAAGAAAAGACAGCCAGACAACAGGATATAAATGATTGTTAAACAAAACAACAGCATTTAGGCAAAAACAACTCTTTTCTACGTCAACCCGAGCTCAAGCAGTTGATGTTCTAAGAACTAAGAAGAGATCTATAAAGTGAACAACTACAACAGGTTGCCATGCAACAGACGTTCACATCCACTTAAAACAGTACACATCAACTTAGCAGCACTGCAGGCAAACGTACGTGACGTTATCAGTGAATAATACAGGCTACTGTAACAAACGTGCCTACCTCAACATAGATACCAAAGAGTCACAGCTTTAATGCCTACTCAGGTAGCTCTGAATGGCAATCGAAAAGATTAACTGACTGTGTAAGCTTTTGAAAACTAGCATTTAACCAAGGACGAAGTACAACATAAATAAGCCAAATGAAGTGTCAATGCTAAAAAAACACAAAAAAAAAAAATGTAGCTCCCCCCATTTTATAAGCCTTACACAAATCTGAATATGTTTGAGTACTTTTTGCTTCGTCAATCTAGTCGATACACTTTAATGTGAAAGCTAGCAGCATGGACACATCCATTAATGCACAGGAGGTGAGTGGGGCAAAAGCCACTTCCTTGCCTCATACACAAGCTAATGGCAGCACTCAAAGTTTATCTAGACTAGATAAGGATAACCAGCAAAACTTGCAAAGCAATAATAGCCACGCGCGGTCACAAGCCGGAGGACATGCTCTTGGCCCTAAACCTGCATCGACTACGCCTGATGGTCAAGTGTTACCTCCGGTCTATATAAATATGTCACCGCCAAACGCAGACGCAGAGTTACAAAACAACACAGAAAATGCTACAGCAGCACCACCATCTTTAGCATCCTTTGATTGTAGTTTACCCGCTACAACTTTTAGCAGTCCTGTCAACAGCAGCAGCTTAAATAGCCGCACAAACAAATCAGCGACTGTCACACAACATGATGTTGATGAGGTTGCGCGTCTGTATACGGAGAAACCAGAGGCTTTTGAAAAGTGGTTAACAGAACGTGCACCGGCGGAAGCATTAAGTCGACTACATGAATTCATCGAAAGTCGGAAGCAGCCACCGAAGCGATTGTCAGTGACGTCGGACTTGTTTCAACAATGGATGGCCTCATCGCCACTACAAGTAAGTCTTAAACTAGCAACAAATTCAATTAAATTCACTGAAATTATTCATTATTATAATATTTATTCTAAAGAAAACTAAAATAAACAAAGAGTTGCACACAATGTCTATAAAAAAAAAACTTGAAAGCAGTGACCGTAGCGGTTATATAGTTTTTCTAAAAAAGTTAAACATTTCAGTTATTCCCTCAAAATATTCCACAAAATGTCCCACAAACCGGTATATCTAAGAAACTATGTATTATAAAATTTTAAGGATGAAAACATGGCACCCATCTGACACAAAATAGGCGGGCCACACCAAATTTTTAAGAAACATTCAAGAGTTTTAATGTTTTTAATTTCCACGTTCTAACCTAAGTTCCTTTTTTTTGATGAAAAATAGCCTAAAAGAAATGGAAGTTGCAAGCTCGTCAGCTGATGAAGAAGCGGACTTTATGAACGAGACGTCCGAAAAGTTTTCTTCGAAATTGTGAATCATAAGGAAAAAATGCCTTGATAGCTCTTCCTTGGCTCAATAAGATTACTTGTGTTATTTGTGCTAAACCTGCTATGCAAGTGTATGTCGAAAGATCATTTTCAGCTTTGAAATTGATCTAAGATATAATTTGTCTGAAGAAAAAAATGGCTGGCAGCCATAATGATGGTGAAATTACATCCAAATATTGCACCAAAATATTCTGCTTTTTTCAACAGCGAAGATTCGCAAAACAGCACCCAACGTTTGGTTGAAGAGTTTTCTTTTTAATATTACCTAACTTATAGTATAACATTTCTCAATGGTATAATTTAGACTTTTTTAACGTCTACATTTCGACCGAAGACAGTTGCAAGGAACATTAGTAAATATTTTTGTGTTTTTCCGGTTTGAAAAATAATACGGAGAATACAAAAAGAGAGGCATTTCCTGCCCATTTTTTTTGATTTCTCCAGTCAAATTTCATTACCCCAGCATGAACCGTATTTAAGATATATAGATTTGTAGGACATTTTGTGGGAAAAAATATCTCGCAAAATATTACAGTGAGGGATATTTTTCATTTTTTGCAAAAAGATCGTTAAAAAAGCGGTATTCTTCAACTTTTATTTTTAAAGTCAAAATTAAAAATACAACCAAGGACTAAAGACGGCATGTCCGGGGGTTATTCTATCCACTTGAAAACAGGAAAAAAGTGTTTTTAAATAAATACAAAAAACGTAATAATATTATTTCCTGTGTAACTGTATTTTGTAAAACAAAAATTAGTTTTTAGTTTAAAAAAAAATGTTTATGTACTACTTACTTATTTATTATAAGTATTATAATAAGTAGTTATTATCAGGGTATATTAACTTTGTGCAATGTTTGTATCGCATAGAACGAAGCGAGACCGAAACAGAAAAGTTTATATATTATTGATCAGCATCACCTCGTGAGTCGAGCTATTAATTTCCGTTCGTCCGGCCGTCCGTCCGTCCGTCTGTGTGTTGTCCGTAAATACAGGATAAGAAGAAGGAGTTGAGATAATTCTATGAAACTTGGTACACATGGTCACATGGACCCAAGCATCTGCACTATTGAATATTACGGAATCCGTGTACGGACACGCCTACCTCCCATACAAGGCAAAAATGGAAAACTGCATAAATAAGCTCATAGTTAACCTACAACAATAACATTGTGTGTGTAAGTGTTTTGTATCAACACAAAGATGTCTTCGAAAAATGGAGATCATCCAATTACGGACACGCCCACCTCCCATACAACCCAAAAATTGAAAACACAATTAATAAGCGTCTGCTTAACTCACAGAGATAAAATTTTGCACGTACGTTTTTTATAACAAAACAAAACTGATTTTGAAAAATCGAGAACATCCACCCACGGATACGCCTACCTCCCATACAACCCAAAAATTGAAGACTTGATATATAAGCATATAATGAACCTACAACAATAAAATTTAGTGGGTATGTGCTTTATATCAACACAAAGATGACTTCGAAAAATGGAGATCATCCGCCAACGGACACGCCTTCCTCCCATTCAACGCAAAAATTGAAAACTGCATAAATAAGCTTATAATTAACCTACAACAACAAAATTTGGTGTGTATGTGTTCTGTATTAACAAAAAAATGTCTTTGAAAAATGGTTGTCGTCCGCTCATGGACACGCCCAACTCCTATACAACCCAAAAATTGAAAACGGAATATATAAGCCTCTGTTTAACCTACTGTGATAAATTTGGGACGTATGTTTTTTATGCCAAAAAAAGATGGGTTTTGAAAATGGACATCATCCGCCATGGCCACGCCTACCTACCACACCACGCAAAAACTTAAAACTGCATAAATAAGCTCATAATTAACCTACAACCATAAAATTTGGAGTGTATGTGTTATGTGTCAACAAAAAACTAGTAAGCTATATCTTCGACTTGGCCGAAGTAAAAATACCCCCACGGCCGATTCTTAAGGTTGGAAGAATCTTAAATTGGAGAGCTTTTTGGCCTTTTTATAAAGTTTTAAATTTTGAGGTTGTATGGGAGGTGGGCGTCTTAGATTGTGTATGACGCCTATTTTTCTAGCATACCTCAGTTTCGACATAGAATTATAGATTTATAGATGTTTCAATTTTGGGGTTGTATGGGAGGTGGGTGTGTTAATGGGTGGATGACGCCCATTTTCAAAACACATCTCAGTTTTGGTATTAAATACACAAATACCGAGTTTCAGTTTTGTAACTTTAATATTAGCCTCTTTATAGATTTTTAAATTTTGGGGTTGTATGGGAGGTGGGCGTGTTAATGTGTGGATGACGCCCATTTTTATAACACACCTCAGTTTTGACATTAAATACACAAATACCGAGTTTCCATCTTGTAACTTTAATATTAGCCTCTTTATAGATTGTTCAATTTTGGGGTTGTATGGGAGGTGGGCGTGTTAGTGAGTGGATGACGCCCATTTTTCTATGACATCTTAGTTTTGACATAGAATATACATATACCAAATTTCAGTATTGTAGCTTTAATATTAGCTTCTTTGCAGAGTTTTCAATTTTGGGGTTGTATGGGAGGTAGGCGTGGTTTTCATCCGATTTAGCCCATTCTCAAACTTGACCTTAGTTTTTTTAAAAAAAAGCTTAAATATCGAATTTTATTACGATATCTTCAAAATTACGGCTGTAATCGTGTCGACAGACAGACGGACCGACGGACAGACAGACGGACATGGCTAAATCAACTCAGGTGGTGATGCTGATCGAGAATATATATACTTTTCCATACCTACCACGCCTCCTTTTGGGTGTTACACACGTCGTAACAAAATTAATATACCCCTTACGCAGTACGCGTGGGGGTATAAAAATGTCATCGGAAAATTGGTGCCATCCGCTAACGGACCTCACGCCCATCTCCCATGCAACCCAAAAATTGAAAATGCAATAAATAAGCCTATGTTTAACCAACAGAGATAAATAAAATTTTGCACGTATTATTTTTTTAAACCAAACCAAAGATGAGTTTGGAAAATGGACATCATCCGCCCACGGAAACGCCTATCTTCCATAAAAACCAAAAAGTATAAAACTCAATAAATAAGACTATGTTTGTCATGTAGAGATCAAATTTGGTATAAAAAAACCATATTGGCCATTTCAGCCCTTGAAAGGACTTTGACTTAGCTTCTTATGATCAATTGTGTTGTGTGTGTTATTAAATGCTTGCACACAATTGACCGAGAACTGGACCTACATGTTTTATGCCGACTCCGAACGGCTAAACTTCATGTTCTCAAGAAGCTTTACATGTCATTATTTACTCTCTGGGGTATACCATTGTCTGCAGAGAGGTGGTGACCGATCAGAAAAATTTTTTAATGAAAATAACTTTTCGTCGTGGCTGGGGATCGAACCCAGGCTCCGAGCATGCTAAGCCACACACTTAACCTGCATGCTACGGTCACCACGATCAAATTTGGTATGCATGTATTTTATAGCAAAACTAAGGTGTGTTCAAAAATTGAGAGTAGAATGCCCATGAGCACGCCCATCTCCCATAGCAAAAGCACAATAAAGGCATTAACTATGAGGTACAGTAATAAAACTTGTTATTTGTAAATTGTTCATCAACATTTAAATGCATATAAAATATAGGCTTCAGCCGCCAACGGACACTTTCAATAATATAATTTTTTTTTTTTTTTAAAAAAGTAGGTTTAGGGTATTTTATAGTCGGCCTAGACCGACTTTAGACTTTCTTTACTTGTTTTATTTCTATTTTTGAAATCCAAACGCTTAAAAAATCATCCATTATATCAACTAAAATATTTCAGTCAATATGGAATAACGGAATATTGTCTATTGTACTTTAGTACAATTTAAGACAAATACAAAAATATTTCGAGCTAATTTTAACCTAGTTGATTACCCTGAATGTTGTGCTGTTAGTTTACAAAATTTGTTGTAATTGATTTGTTGTTGGACTTGCAGTATCATTTATTAAATAGTTAGTTAGTATTTGAAATTGTAAAATTGAACCAACGTGCTCTTAACGTAAAATCCTTTTTGCTTACTAAATGTAAATAATAGCTTAAAAGGTAGTATAGTAAAGTTGCTTCCTGCTTCTTCATTACACATTTAAGACAACAAACAGAAGATGCTACACTATCTCAGCATAAAGACATTGTTGCTCTGCAATACAACTGCAAGGATATTTGCATAAATTTGTGCAGGTTTAAGCTGCAGTACTTAAGCAAAATTTGACAGTCATTCGAAATTATTTCAATGCAAATTTGGAATTGAATTATTTATTTACTTACTATGTTCTCTGATTATTAAAGGAACAGGATTGGATAATACAGTTATTTCATTTATTACCAAAATTTACTTAATATATACACTGAATTTAAATCCTTAAATTAAGAGAGCTAATAACAGAAGTAAGCTTTGAGCCTTAACTTTGCTAGCTTCAACTTTTGAACACACATTTCATTTCATTGGTTGTAGTGCAAAACAGTAGAGTAAGTATCAGTATATATTGCATGAATACTGCTTCTGTTTATTTGTCAGTGTATTGCTTTTACTGCGCCACTATTATGTAAAACAGTCTGTGAACAATTTTTGCAAGACTAGCAACGCAATTGAAGCCAATGTAAAATAAGAAATAAACCTAAACGAGCCACTTTAAAATTGAACTTGCAACAGTGCTCTTCAGCATTTTTTTTTTTCCGGCATTTAGCTAGTACTTTTTGTATTTTTACATTTTATATTTTAGCTTTGCATGGCAATATAACTGCGACATTGAAGCCGAGAGAGTAGCCCCTCAAGTCATGTTTTTACGTTTGTCCTTTTAAATGAGTTTTATGCTAGAATTTACAAGAAAGTTAAAACATATTAAATTTTAAGATAATTGTATAAAACACACAGATAACTAATATAAAAGGACATTCTCTATATTGTATATGAATTTTCAAAAATTTAATTTAAACGTTGAAAAAAATATATATCGCTGACCCATGACTTACTTTTCGCAGAAATCTTTGTTCATAACCAAGGATTTTTGTAAAAAAAAACGTATGCTGCTTCTTGGATACTTTTATCCTTACAACAAACACACTTCACCTTTTCACTTGGCGTATGGCCTTTAGATTTCTTCAATATATTATTTTTCCTAATCCTTTCAGCATTTCAACAACGTATAGCATGTCAAGAATAATATTTTCTTATTTGTTGAGATTATGTTTTTTGTTGTTATAAATATCACATTAAACACAATTAAAGACATACAAAGATATGCAAATATATGCTAGAAGATCAACTAGAAACATTTCGTTATAAATTAGGTTATAAATAAATCGCAAACTGGCTATCGAAAATCAGAATATTGAAACAAAATATATGATTAAGTGTCAAATTGTTCACCTCTGGGTAACTTTAACCAGTGTATATTTTCAACTCTTCCAATAGTCTCGTATTGTTTACCTCTGGATAGCGAACTTATCCAGAGTTTCTCTAAATAATTAAGCAGCGAATAAAGTTATTCATAGAATAACTTAACCTGTTATCATGAATAACATGAAGCATGTTAATTTCTTTGATAGAAAATATTATTGAAATTTATCTTTTTTGCTTGTCAGTTATATTTTGTCTATACTTTTTTCTGAAATAAAAAAAAATTGGCAGCAGTAGAAAAATGTAAAAATACGTAAACATCAATTTTTGTTCTCGTGTGTTAAAGTTGCTTTTAATAAGAATAGCTCTAGTTAGGAAGAAGATGATTTTTACCAGAGACGCCAGTTCAAGATGATGGATCGGATTCATATGATTAAATGGGACGATGAATTTATCGAAAACGACGCTGGCGCAAGTGTAACCTTCGTCAAACTTCGAAATTCGTAGCCAGGGCCGGCCCGAGAATTTGTGGCACCCTATGCCAAGGGTTTATATTGCGCTCCATATTTTTTTAACGCGCTCTGGGCATGCAAAATATACACTTAACACGCATGTCGTGGTCGCCATATAAACAGTTCGAAATTAAGGTTCACTTTTTCAAATTTGTGAATTGCGCATTCTTTCCAAAAAAGGTGAAATTTTCAACTTAATTCAGCGGAAACAATATAATATATTGTAATGCAAATTTCATCTAAATAAGTTGAATAAACTAAATGTTGATAATTTAGATCTAAAAAAAAAAGGATATAATATGAAATTTTCAACTATTTAAGTAGAATATTTAAAATTTTAAGTCAAATTATTCAGCGAAAGGTTGAAAAGTTCAAAAACGAAAATTATAACTGAACAAATTGAAAAATTCTACAAAAAACTTGACTTTCTCAACCCAAGTACTCAGCAATACAATTAAAAGACTGATTTTTCAACCAAAAAAGTTGAAAAATTTAACTAAAAGTAGACTTATTCAACTCAACAAGTTGAAAAATTTAACAGAAACTCTTTTTCAACGCTACTAGTTAAAGAACTTAACTTAAAGTCCAATTCTACAACCGAAAAAGTTGAAAAATTTAAATAAAATTTGACTTTTTGAACCCTAAGGCTGATGCCGGAGTGAACGCTGCTTTATCGCTACTCGTAGCTTCAAATCTTTGCCTGTGTTTTTCTATGGAAAAAATTCTAAAGGTGTCAGAGTAGAAGCAATCCTTTAAGCTACATAAAACTATTTTCAAAGATTCAAGCGTTCAATAGATCTGTGAAATGATTTGTATGAAATTTGAAGCATAAAACTGGATGATTCAGCATTTCTATTATTAAAAAAACGTTTTCACTCTGACCTAAAAAAGCATTGCTTATAGCATTAACTAGCAAAACTTCAAGTATGGCTTAGCTTGTAGCGCTCACTCTGACATCAGCCTAAAAGTTGAGATATTCAACTGAAAGGTTGTTTTTTTTATTCCTATAAGTTGAAAAATTCAAATAAAAGTTGGTCCCGAATAATTCTTTAACACTATCCTAAATAAACAAAAATATGAACAATTGATAATTTCTAAAATATTATATTTATTGATACATTATTATAATTCCAAAATTATAGTTAGCATGATGCCAAAACAGCGTTTTTTAGAAAAAGTTTTTTTTACTGTTTAAGATGGTGAAGATATATATATAGTTGTAGCAATGTTTGTTCAGGGACTTGGCTGTCATTTTTATTCGTGGTAATTTAGAAGCTTTTTAAAGGTTATTTCCGATAGAGCTCAATTTTAATATTTAAACTAACCAATTTGTATTAAAAACTTCTAAAAAATCAAAATTGACTGTAAAGCCCATATTTTGGTAAGACATTCTAAATGTCAATTCTGACTTTTGGATGTCAAAAATGCTGATCCTTAAAAAAAATAAGAAAAGCGACGTCTTCTGAAGCTGTTTCTACTAAATTTATTTGCTGACCAAATAGAAGATTTCATCACCTTTTCAACAACGTTTTTTTTGTTAAAAATGATTTTTAAACAAAAGAGATATTTAAGAAAAAATGTTTAAGGTAGGTGTTTTTTAAATAAAAATCTATGTATAACAAAGAAAATTTAAAAGTTTTTTTATAAGTTGTTTTCTACGCTATGATTCCGCACATTAAACGCTTTCAAAATAATTTCTTGCTTTCACACGTCTTTTTTAAGAGCTGCATCTTCATTTTCAGCTAAACGTTTCATGCATTCCACTTCATTCCATTTTGCATTGCAGTCAAAGTATTTTCACACCAATTTTGTGCCCACGTTGAAATTAATGTTTTTTTAATGTAGGTCATTTTCTACCAAATCGAAGATATTTTGTGTACATTTATTTGAACGCCACTTTGATTTGTTGACACCTAGCTAGCATATATTTCCTTGTAATGAGACATATCCTAATTTCTTTTTGTCATTGCAAAAATATCCTTTCAGTTTATGTTATTAAAAATTTAATAGACATCATCAAGTAGTCTACTTAAATATTTTTTTATTGTTGATTCTTAAGCCAAAATTAAAGCATATTTATAAACCAAACGTAACTGTACTTAAACGGTTTAAAAACTGAAGTTCAAAACATAGGTACAATATTAAAAATTTAAATTCCACATAAGATTTTATTTGATCACGTATACATAAATATACACATTGAGCGTTGTCCCCATGGGCCTAAAACAACATTTAATCCAACTTTGATTCTACTCTTTGCCTAATGTTGAGCAAAAAACAATTGTTTTTTTAGTTGTTTTTAATTTTTTTTTTCCAAACCTTACTTCATATTAAGGTTAATTTCTCAACAATGGTAAGGAAAAACTTAAAGCCACTCGGTGAATTTTTTAAAAATCCATCAATAAAAATTAATTTATGATTAATTTTTGTAGGCATGGAGCGGCTAGGTTGGCATTTGGTGCAGAAAAAGGGTCAAAAACATACTTTTTTTGTACTGAATTTTTTTTTTAGCTCATTTTTCTGCAAAACCATTGCAAATATCGTAAAGCCACTCGGTGAAAACTTAGATATCAATTAGCTTAACAAATGTTGCTTAGACGACTCTTTCTGATTCCTTCTTATATTCATGGCATTTTAAATATAAAAGTGCAATTTTCTTGTATTTTTTAAAACAACTATTTTTATAATTTGTATTTTAAAACTTGCAGTATAGAGCATTATTCTGTAAAGAAGATATCCTTTTTAATAATACAAAATTATAAAATGTTTGATTTTCTACGACGAAAATGGATAAAAAGATTAAAAACACAACACCTCCAAAAAAAAAAGATTTTTTCAAACATCTAGATATCAGGCACCCTGTATGCAAAGATATTTTGGAGTACTACGAAATGAAGCTAAATGTATACTCTTTTTAATGAATATAGTTACACCTTTGTATCTTAAAGTTAAAAAAAGTTGTTTTTTTGGCATCATGCTAATTATAGTTGATAATTTTTTGAAATTGTAGGTACTGAAATAATTTGAATTCACTACAGTAGGCTGCATAAACAGAAAAAAATTTTAATGTAGAAAATTCCATCATTCATTGCAAAAAATATGTTATAAACATTTTCAATAATTTTTTCAACCTATAAAGATGAAAATCTGGACTTAAATAGTCGAAGAAGAAAATTTTAAAGATGCTTAATTCGTTCTTTGGGTTTACATACTTCTTCAACTCAGCATTGAGGAAAAACGTTGCGAAAATAGTTGAAAAAGCTTGCTAAACAAATTTGAAAATTGGCTGGAAATAAACTGGGAAAAAACAAACCAGTCGTTAAGATATCCAGACCTGTTAAAATGCTATCCAGAGAATAAAATCTGAACAACAAGAAATTTTTTCTTGGCAATTTAACTGCTGGTTAAAGTCAGCGGCTTAGATAAGTTAACGGCTGGATAGCCAGATACATCCAGAGGTAAACAATTTGGCTCTAAAATTTTTAAGTTTTAACATAACATTTCACAAAAACTTATATTCCCATAGAGCCAAAATGGATTGTCCCTACTTACATTTATTTTAAAATTCAGATCCAATAACGTTTTTAAAAAAATGTATATCATGACTTTGAATAAATTTTGGTTTGATTTGCCCAAATGCAAGAATTCTGTTTTTTCACGAAATTTACTTACTTACTAGGTGGTCATGACAACCCATGGTTGGGTTACGGCCGACTTCATCAGCTCTCGCCAGGCGTCTCTGCTTTGCGCTCGCGGTTTCCAATCTCTTTCGCTAAGCGTACATAGGTCTTCCTCGGCTTGTTCAATCCATCGGAGGCATGGTCTTCCTCTTCGTCGTCGACCCTCGGCTTTCGCCTCAAACACCTTTTTTGCTGGAGCTTCTTCGTCGCCTTGTCTTGTCGCCTTGTCGCCTTGTCTGAAACCTCGTTCGATATTAAAGGTTTCGGAGAGGTCATTTCCTACCTTGACGGAGCTGCATATATTGCTCAACGTCATCTTGCAGAGCCTTATCAACTTTGCAGGTACACCGAACTCAGGGGCCTTACTCTTCAACGCGATTCGAAAGCTAAATTGTTCGAATTCGGAAATTTGACACTCTGCAATTCGACTTTCGCATTAAATATTTTGACATTTCTTCTATTTCTTCACACTGATTTTCGCATTTTTAACGTTTAAAAGCCAGTTATGCTATCTTTAACTGAATATTTGTTGAAACGATAAGTTAAGTCACTGTCACTAATGCGAAATAGTTACATTTTGAGATTTAACTTTCGAATCGCATTTAATTTTCGAATCGCATTGCCTTTCGAATCGCGATACAGAGTAAAGCCCCAGACATTATTGAGTACAGGTAATCCCGAATCGGGCTATCGAACGCAGCTTTATAATCCACAAAGAGATGGTGGGTATTGAGGGTTGCCAACTCTGAAAAGTACAAAATCTGGACGGAGCCATCAAAAACGCGGGCTGAAAAACGCGGGACAACATTCGAATTTTTTATTTTGTTAAATATTTCCTTTTATTATTTGAGAAATAAAGGGTATCAACGATGCCTTTACACTAGGGACGGGCAGCAGAGCTGCACTTTTGCAGCTGCGAGGGCAACGCTATTTTAAGTACCCCTTGTCAACAAACTTACAGGAAAGGCGGGTTTTTTTATTATCACTCTCCGGCATTCAAGAAAGGAACCCCACTAGGAAAAAAGCTCTAACTATTAGCGAAAATGGATGCTGGTAATGATTATATTTTTTATTTTGAGGGTGAATTGTAGTAAATCAATATGAAAATACATTTTTTGAATTAATTATTCTAAAATAAGCTTTTATTATGCCAATTTATATATATATATATATATATAATGCGTGATTATTATGTTTTTTTCCAATTACTCGCATATTTCCATCAGGGAATGTGAACGACTTGCTTTGCTTCTGTTGCTTCTCTTTTTCTCTCTCTTCGCTCAATTTTTCTCTCCTTTACCCGTGCTATGACAACCCCCTTCACCAAGCACGCTTAGCACGCAGTCAGCACGCTCTGTCGCACTGTGCAAATGTTGGACTTTTGCCCATCTCTACTTTACACCATCGCTTGGTTCCTTGATATTGCTTAGATCTCTTTCCAACTCTTGCCCAATTCATGAAAAAACCAAAAAATAAATCCAAATCGTTTTGATAAATAAAATGTATGAAAAATAAATGATATAGCCTCACAACGGGCCGGCATGTCAGCAGCTGACTCGAGGAGCAAAAAGTCAGCACTTATTTTTGTTGCTGTAAGAGCGATCCGAACATGAAAAGTGCTCAGCAACGGTTCTTATTAAAGTTTTGTGTTTAATAAGAAGTGCAATTATAAAAAGTGACTGAAAAAATTAATAATAAAAAATGGAAAAAAAAGTTTGTGGTGTAAACAAGAGGCATATGAAATGCCTAGTTGAAAAAAGCTTAAAAACGTGTTAAAGAACACTACAAACCAGAAAACATTGATAATTCGTATGAATTTGATGTGGCCTTGAGTGAACTTGTCGCTAACGAGCATTTATGCGATCAAATTCATGAACAATATTAAACAACAACACCACAAATCAAACTAATGAAATTGTTTTTCCAGGAATCCGGACAAATAAAAACCGATTTTACAGAAAATGGTTTAGAACGGAGATTGAGGATGTGAACAAAGAGAACTAACAACAACAATGAAATGCATTTTTTTATAATTTTTAACTTTATTTTTATCTTTTAAGCTTTATTATTTTAACAGCAGTATTGATGGTTTCACGTTCCCTTATTTTGGACGATTTAAAAAATCTCTCTCGCTCAGTTTCTCTCTCCCTCTTCAGCTCTCATTTTGTGGTAAGTATAATAAAAAAGAATGCAACAAACTGCTGACACAAAGCATTCAAAGAGATGCCTTTTAAAGCAATTCAAAGTCAGCTAAATTAAAGAGCTTTTTTCCAATGACATGCAATGTTAAAATTACAATGGAGTGTCATACGTGGAGTCAGCGCTTTCAGCTGACTTGCAAGTACTCCAAAAGGCCTTTCGGAGTGCTTTTTTTCCCGTTGGGCTGTTTCAAAAGAGAAGAACATTTTCGCGCATGTTTGAGAATAAGAAAATAATTTGGAGAGTGTTCTTCATTCTGATTGGTCGACATTAAAAATAAAATTGAATTTTCTCTGAGCAGAAAAATAAATGAAAAAAATTAATGTATATTCCTGAATTTTGCTGATCATCGCAACTGCGCTGCGGAAGTACTGAATTTTATTTTTCAAAATCAACCAATCAAAATTAAAAACAAAAATTGAGTAAAAAAATATTTTGTCATCCGTAATTTCATTCAAAATTTTTTCTTGAGAAAATAATTTATTTTTTATTTAATTTTTATTTTATTTCTCTCTCAAGATGCAGGTTTCTGCAGGCCGTCGGTGCAACACCGTACTTGTGCGATCATTTGTTCTAAATGTTTGCGCATTTAAATATTAAGAAAAATAGTAAAAAACAATCAAAAACAGCATAAAGTTCAGCGAACAGTATAAAAATAGCAAGAATCTACGCTCTAAAAAATTTTCTGCATCGAAAAATGAAACTAAAAAATGTTCTTCTCTTTTGAAACGAGCTATAAATTTATTTTGATAATAAAATTAAACAGTTTAGGAAACTGTGTTTCATATCGAATTGGAAATTTTAATACAAACAATCTTAAGTTCTCAAATGCAGGACAAACGGTGCTAAAAAATTAGCTGAAATGCGGGACGTCCCGCGAAATCCGGGACAGTTGGGAACCCTAGGGGTATTGGTTTAATTTTCGTGGGTTTTTCCCAGGATTTGGCGTAGTGTAAAAATCTGGTCTATGGTGGACTTGCCAGGACGAAAGCCACACTGATAAGGTCCAATCAGTGTTTTGGCATGCGGCTTCAATCTTTCACACAATACGCTCGAAAGAACCTCGTATGCGATGGAAATAAGACTGATACCTCAGTAGTTGGCGCAGATTGTCGGGTCTCCTTTATTAAGTATAGGACAAAGCACACCGAGATTCCAATTATCGGGCATGCTTTCCGCTAGCCATATTTTGCTGTTGATTTAATGCATGCATCTTATCAATTTAATAACCACATGTTGCTAACTCTCACTACACATGACAACTGGAATGCAACAATTCAAGTAACGTGGGTAAATATGAAGCTATGCACTGATGTGAGGTTATACCAAGAATCAAGGCAATAATTGAATTGTTCAGTTTTACAGAAAGTTATGAAAAATAATTAACTATCAATTTAATTCAATTATATATTAATATATTTCTATATAAGGACAAAGGAATTGGAAAAGGCACTTTCAAAAATAATAGTAAATTAACATGAAATTGCCACTGCATTCACATTTTTTTACAATGTTTTGTCACTTTTGAAATTTATTATAAAAACTTTTTAACAAAAAACAAAACCTACTTCAAAATCACTAGAAAGTAAAAAATAATTTTAAATTACTTTTACTATTTATTTCTTGGTCAAATTTGTATTTTTATAATAAATATATTTATTTTTTTATGATAATAAAAGCTTCAAGTCAGCGCTAATCATTGACGTAAAATCATGATTTTTTCGACCTCCCTACTCTATTTAAGACTTTTTTATTTGTAAATATCCTGCTTGGGTGACGCTGTATTAATTTGTAATCTTAGTTTTTCTTAAATCTTAATTAAAATGCTATATGTGTGTTGCAGCTGCACAAAAAATGTGATTATATTAGCGCCGACTTCGAAGCTCTTATTATCATAAAAATATAAATATATTTATTAAAAAAATACAAATTTGACCAAGAAATAAATAGTAAAAGTAATTTAAAATTATTTTTTACTTTCTAGTGATTTTGAAGTAGGTTTTTTTTTTTGTTAAAAAGTTTTTATTTCTTTCTTTTTAGAGAAAATGATGTATATTAAAAAAGTGTATAAATTAATTAAACACCAATTATTTATGCTCATAATATGGAAAATGCTTTTATGTCGTTTCTTATTCTGGTCTTTGTCAGTATGTTTATCAGTACCTACTCTTGTATTTTTATCACTACCCCAATGTCAATATTGACTGAAATATAGTGTGTTTATAATATTGACACGCCTCTTTGTTGAGAATATCACACTCTTTGTTATAGTGTTTTCAATAGTTCTACCCATTCTAACAATGAATTTTACCACCCTTAAGTCAATATGATACAGTTGTTTACACACTGCCACACCCCTTAGTCGAATAACGCCCAATTCTTCGGTAGTAATTTGTAATAATTGTGCCTACGTCTGTACTTCTTCAGTTAGTAGTGTCAGTATTCGATTTAGTGTTTTCTAATATTGCCACACCCCTTTGTCGAATGATGCCCACTTTATTCACAATAACTTGTTATAAGTGTGCCTACCTCTATACTAAATTTCAGTACTCTAGTGTCAATATTATTCGCGATACAGTGTATTTTATATATTGCCACACCCCTTTATCAAACAAGGTCCACTGTATTGAAATTAATTGTTTTATAACTGTGCCTACCCCTGTAGTTAACTTTAGTACTCTAGTGTCAATATTATTCGAGATACAGAGTTTTTCTAATATTGCCACACCTCTTTGTCGACTAACGCCCACTTAATTGACTGCTATTTTTTACCTACCCTTGCATTTTTTCTGTGAATTTTATTAACTCTAGTACTCTAGTGTCAATATTTACTGAAATACAGTGTTTTTCTTACAGTGACACGCCCCTTTATCGAATACCGCCCACATTACTGACAGTAATTTGTTATATTTGTACCTACCTTTGTACTAAATTTTAGTATCGTAGTATCAATAGTAATCGAGATACAGTGTTTTTTTAAATATTGCCACTCCCCTTCTCGATTAACGCCAATTTTTTTTTTTACAAAAATTTGTAGTAATTTTTCCTACCGTTGTAATAAATTTCTGTACCCTAGTATCAATATTATTCAAGACACAGTAATTCTCTTATATTGCCACACCCCTTAGTCGAATTACGCCCACTTTTGTTATAGTAATTTCCAATAATTGTACCTACCTCTGTACTTAATTTCAGTACTCTAGTGTCAATTTTCTTCGAGATACAGAGTTTTTACAATATTGCCACACCCTTTTTTAGAATTACGCCCACTTAAGTGATCGTCATTTTTAATAATTGTGCTTGCCCTTGTAATTTTACTGTGAATTATATTACCGTAGTGTCAATATTTACTGAGATACAGTGTTTTTCTTACAGAGACACGCCCCTTTTCCGAATACCGCCCCCTTTCATAAACGGGCACCTCCGCGTTGATAATCTCTATATGTGGACAAAAAATTACGGCAATCGGGCAAGTACTTTAGGAGTAATCGATGTACATACATTCACAAAAAAAAAAAAAAAAAAAAAAAAAAACAGAGAAACCAACCAACTTGAGAACCTCCTCCTTTTTGAAGTCGGTTAAAAATAAGAGCACTGTACAATAATGTGGTCCAAATATAAACAGAATTCCAACTCAATTAACAACTAATTAGCTTAACAGCATCAGAATTAACAAGAAAACTGTACGAGTTCACTTCAAGTAATTCATTAAAGTCCAATTAAAATTAAAAACTACTCTATAAAACAACAAGAAATGTAATCTTTTACTCCGAACACAATTCTTTTGTGTATTGATGTTAAGTAAAATGGTTGAAAATTTTCAACGGAAAAAAGCATGGAAGCCAAACTGTGTTCATTATGACGTGAAAATTTAATAAGTCCGATATAAAAAAAAAAAAAAAAAAATAAAAATAAGCAAAATAAAAAAATAATAAAAAGGATACTTAAAAAAACTAGGTGAAACGCAATTCAGCAATAATAATTAACCTCACGCAAACGGTGCAAGACCCTTAATTAAATGTACAAACCTAACCTTTTCCACATGCTTTCGAACAACTTTACTAACCAAAGCACCCACAATTTTTTTTTTTTTTTTGTTCCAAACCATCTTAAAGGTGACTCTTTAAGTATGTTCAACTTTCATGGCACCCACTTATTTTGTTGGATATTTTTTAGTGCTTATAAGCGACGACCATAGAAACGCACAAAGTGCACGCAGGTTAAGTACTAGAGGGCAGTAAATAACGATTGTTAGTACAAACAAAAGTATGTATCTAATACTATGTTCGATTTGTGAAAATATTTAAAGAGCAATAGGCTAACTTCTAATTTTTGTCGGTTTAGTTTCTTTTGTTTTATCCTGACAATCGTAACATGTGCTGTCATTTTATACAAAGAAGAGTTTAAAAGGAATGATATTCAAGTGATAACCAATACTGCATTTAAATTTAAATTTAATTTGAAATGCAATGAAGCGAAGAGTTTAAATATTAATAATTAAAGAAAATTTTAAATACATGGCTTAGTGTAAAATATGCTACACTTCAAATTAAACTAAAAATCAAAACCATGTATTCTAAAGTGTATTTAAATTTTTATTTGTACAATGAAACTTTAACAATTTGATGCAGACTTAATTGAAGGAGAGCGCAATGAAAAAACTATAACCGAACTTCTGTGAAAAATTTAGTTAGTTGTATTTTTCATACTGCCTGAAATATTTGAGCTTTCAAACATTACATCAAGTATTTAATAAGTGACTAGTTAGCCTAGTAAACGCATTTAAAGTTTTTAATCATAAATTTTAATCATATAAAACATTCGTATAGAAGTTGAAGACGTCTCTTTTAAAGTTGTTTATCAAATTTTCCCCACAAACTAGCTTTTGGTTATCATTCATGAAAAGTTAATGCATCTTGAAGCCAATGAAAACCGTTTCTGTTATCTTTAAATATAGCCGCAGAGCAATGAAGTTAAAATCAAAAATTAAAGTTACTTAACTATTCCACACAGTTAAAAAGTAGTGGGTTAAACAATAAAAGTAATTGCAAAAAAAAACAAAAAAACATTTTATGTTATACAAAAAACAAACATAAATTTAATATGAACTCAAAATAAAAACCAAAGTGTAATCGATCGACATAAAAAAAAAAAATCAAATGAAAATGCGCCGTTTCATGGCTTTTCCTTCAGATGCATTGTATTGGCAAAGCACCACAAAAGCATGCAAAGAGCACGTTAAGAAAATCACCGCATAAAAAGTTGTAGCAGCCATTTTGTTTGTCAGTTTTTTTTCCCTCTCTGCATTGTCATAAATAACAAGTGAAATACTTGCAAAAAACAATAGCCGCGTATGTGTGAGTATGAGGAAAATTTATGATAGCGAGATATAATATTTGCACGACCGCGAAAGAGGGCAATGGTGGTAGGTGATGTGCAAAAACCAGAAAGAGTTGAAGTGCTAAAAGTGCAAAATGGGTTTAATACTACGGGAATGCAGTAAAATTCGCTTGCATAAAAGAGGCGAAACAAAAGACGAAAGAAAAAAGTTACTGAACAAAAGCCAAAAATAACTTTTCACTAGTTTGAATTAAAAAAAAAGTTCGCTCTATAAAAACCCACAATTTTACATGGTATAAAAACAAATTAGTTTGCAATTTTATAGCTGCAACCGTGAAAGGCATTGTTGTTGGTTCTTTATTTTTACACTTTGTAACCACAAAAATTTTTATTTTAAACAATTAATATTGCGGTGGATTGACAGAGATATGAACAAAAAAGCCACGGTAGAATTTTTTTACATTTATTATAGCATTGTTTTTTTACATTTTAACGAAAACGTTGATTGAAACGCTTTTTTGTGGAGTACTTATTCATAATATTTTATGTTGTTTTTTTGTTTATTGTTCGCAAATTCAACCTTTTACATTTCAAAATAACTCCATTGATCTTTCAGCATTAGATATTTATAGTGCAGTTTCACTTTCCTCACAATTATTGATAGAAAAAAACCCAAACAAAAAAAAAAAAATTACCATTTCAGCCCTGTAAAGGTCTTTGACCGAGCTTCTTATGGAGACTGTGTCGTGCATTTGTACACACATTACATGTTTGTACCAGTGATGTTATTTGATAATTTTGGAGGGGAAGGTTTTACTCTTCTGGAAGTACTTTTTCGGACGCAAGAGTACTGTTTGTTAAACTACATACAAACAGGCGTAGGGAAAACAGTTGAAACCAATTTGCTCCCGTGTTTCTCAACCGATATTGATAATTGTTTTTTAAATGAATTAGAGTGCAGAGTAGAAGTGCACCATATATTTTGTATCTATAATTATAAAAAGCCAAACAAAAACTTGGTAAAATTTCGACCCCAGGCGATACTTCTAAAGGGTGTCCCAACAAGAACGCAATTTTTAAATGTGGCAACACTGGAAGTGTCATTATTTAACATTTGACTAATTGTTACTGTTTGCTAGTAGAAGGTACGAGGTTAGTAAAAATGGAGCGCTACACGAATGAACAACGTATTCTCATTGTGAAATTGTTTTTCCAAAATGGTGAAAGTTTTGCGGCTACAGTTCGCAAATTGCGATCAATTTGGGGCCACAATAATGCTCCAAAAGAGTCAACTGTAAAGAGATTAATGGATAAATTTGCCGAAACTGGGTCTGTTAGTGATGTAGAGACAACAACGCGCCTTCGACCAGGTCGATCGACCGAAAATGTCGCAGCTGTACGTGATGATGTCGCTCAAACTCCATCCACCTCAATTCGACACCGAGCTCAACAAATTGGTTTCTCCAAATCCACTATGCAGCGAATTTTGACGCAAGATTTGCATCTTCATACATACAAAGATCAATTGACTCAGGAACTGAAGCCAGCTGACCATGGACAGCGGAGGGAGTTCGTTAATTGGTTATTGGAGAGACAACATGAAAATGCTGATTTTGCCGCTAAAATCATCTTCAGTGACGAGGCCCATTTCCATCTTGATGGCTTCGTCAATAGGCAGAATTGTCGCATTTGGTGTGAGGAAAATCCTCGAGTGATTCACGAGAAGCAAATGCATCCTCAACGTGTCACTGTGTGGTGTGGTTTTTGGGCTGGAGGAATCATTGGACCTTTTTTTTATGAAAATGAGGCAGGTCAAGCGCAAACAGTCAATGGTGTTCGGTATCGTGAAATGATAACCAGTTTTTTCTTGCCTAGAATTGAAAAAATGAATGTGGAGGGCATGTGGTTCAACAAGACGGCGCCACATGTCATACAGCCAGAGAAACAATTCAATTGCTGCATCAGTCATTTCCCGGTCGTGTTATTTCGCGTTTTGGAAATCAGAATTGGCCGCCTAGATCGTGCGATTTAACACCATTAGATTTTTTTTCTTTGGGGTTTTTTGAAGTCGATGGTTTACGCGAATAAGCCGACGACGACTCGAGCCTTAAAAGAGGAAATTGGACGCTGCATTAATGAAATACCGCAGCATTTATGCAAAACGGTCATTGAAAATTTCATTAAAAGATCGCGTGCATGCCAGCAAAGCCGCGGCGGCCATCTGCACGATATATTGTTACATACATAACCTCATTCTGTCTACTTTACGATATAATAAAGTTTCATGATTTTTTTTTTTAAATATCTGTGTTTTATATAAAATTTAAAAATTGCGTTCTTGTTGGGACACTCTTTACTATTGAATAAGCTTTTGTTTTGTTGCTGATACACTAGCGGTGGGACAGTGATACATGGAGATCTTTAGTAGCGGGATGTTGATACCCAGAAACCTTAAATTTTGTGAGGTTCGACAAAAAATCGCTTCTGAAAAAAAACAAATTTGGGAAGGTGTGTGGTTAAGTTGTGCCTCATTGGTGTTAAAGGTTAGTGGGAAGTGGAAAAATTTGACGAAAACTTCCATAACTACCCAAGTCTTGCCCCTCGAAGGATGTAATGTTCGACCGACCCCAAAATGTTTCAGGAACATACCTGCCCCAATCTCCAACCCCTAAGGGGTACCCAAACAAAATTGATATTTTTGGAAAATATGACACCACCGCTTCCAGGGTGCGTCTAGTAGGGTAAAATGTGTGCCTGACCACCATTTGTTTTATGTTTCCAAAATTTTATCGCAAATACCTACGCTGTATTTCCAACCCTTAAAGGGGCACTTACATATTATATAGTTTTTTTTTAAACTTGTTTTTTAAAATCGGCTTCCATCACTCCTAGAGTGCCTTCCAAAATGCTGAAATAAGAGACCGACCCACATTAACTTTTCTACTCCGAATTTTTATGCTCGATACAAGCAAAGCATAGAATGTATACCTGTCGTAAATAAGAAATAAGAAATTTTGTAATTATTATTGTAAGACAATTAATTATTGTAAGACAATTTTAATCAAATTAATTTCTTTTTGTCAAGTGATGGATATGTATTTCTTTCGATTTACGGCGACGACTTGAAGCAAAAATATTCTTTCCTAATATTACGCCTCTTTTGGTGCCTTCGTTAACAACGTGTAGATTACGAAATATTTCTTGCGCTTGTAGGTAATCTTCGCGCTCAGTCCAGATTTCAGGATCGGTAGTAATCAAATCAGTTGATAATCTAAAGTGTGCGAAAAATGTTGCTATCTCAGGAATGACGTAATGACTGAAATCTTTTTTTCTAATTCCTGATTCACTTTATTTGACTGAACGAATACGTACTTGATTTCCGTTGCTGCCGATTTCCTCGCTATCATCTTCCTCGTCTTCTTGGTTGCCATCAACGACATTATCTGCCTGTTTAACTTCTATCATCTAGCTTTGTTCATCGCCAGACGATTTGTTCATCTGAAAATTTTTTGATCGGATAACCCAAATAAATACTGTTGAACTTCTCTTTGTGAATGTATTTTAAGAGAACAATTTTTTCGGTCTCAACATTCAGAACAAAATCTAAACCATGCTTAACGTTTACTTGTTTTATGGTAAGTGTATCCGAAAGAACTTTTCTTTGGCTAAAAGGAGTTGGAGACTTTCGAAAATAGAAAGGAGGTAAAAAAGTGGATATCCACTGCAAATATCATCCCTGGTTTGTACACAACTTATCGAGAATTTGACGTACATGTTTTATGTCGACTCCGAACTGCTAATGTTCTTTTTTTTGGTTGATTTTTGTTCATATTTAAATAGCTTCTGCTCGTATTCGTTAAACTTATTTTTTTTCGTTAGTCTTTGATTCTTTGCTTGGTTTGCTTTTGGCTTATTCCTTGATTTTTGTTGAAGGAACTTTCAAAAGCATAGGATCTATTTCAGTAACAGATACGAATGCTTACTAAGTTCCATCAAAATCGGTTCGTCCGTTTTGACGTGAATGAGCCAGACATAGTTGATTGAATAAAGCGCCCTCTTACGGAAGTTTTTTTAAATTTAAATTAAAGCCTCAATTCTGTTGCAGGGTCAGGTTATTTCACGTACCAAATTTAAGTAAAATCGGTCAAGTCATTTGAGAGTTATTGAGTATTTAAAACGCACTGCTTAAAGCGCCCTCTTGTGGAAGTCTTTGGAATTTTTATAGCTTATATTTTATTTTGAGTGCAGTAAAAAATTTCATTGAAATCGGTGCAGGCGCTTAAGAGTTATTGAGTTTTAAAAATCTACTACTTAAAGCACCCTCTTGCGGAAGTCTTTGAAATTTTTTATATTTTATGTTTTATCTTAGATGGAGTTGAACGTTCATACCAAATTTCATTAAAATCGGTCGAAGCGTTTAGAAGTTATTGAGTATTAAAAAAACACTACGAAAAGCCCCTTTTGCGGAAGTCTACACTGAGGGAAATATGTGTTAAAATTAAATGAAATTGTGTTCATGTTTAACGAATTTGTTTTTGAAATAGAGCTTGAAACAAATTCATTAAAATTAAACACAACTGTTTTTAACGTTAAGTTCAAAACAATAGTTTTTGTTTTTAAAACAATGTTTTTGTTATGAAAAACGATTTAAAATAAAAATTTTTAAATTTAAAACAAATGTTTTAAAGCATAATTTTTTTCCATGCCATTTTTTTAGCTTTTCTGAGTTTTTGGCATCAGATTTATAATCGACTACCCTCGGGACCCTCCGAATTCCAATTGTTAACTGCATTCAATGAAGCTTTCATTTGAAATATATCAATTTTAGATAATATTAATTAATATTAGTTTGTATTTTATCATATGGTCGATATTTGTCTAACCAATTTAAATAATTAAAAAATTGTCACTGTATTCAGATTTTTGTTTGCTTTTTCAAAGAAATGATGAGAGAAAATTAAAAAAAGAGGAGTTTAAAGGTAGTTGAAAATTAAGCAAAATTGTTTTAAATTTTATTTTGTAAAAACGCAAAAGCGTTAAATTTCTATTTTAAAATATTTTGTTTAATTTTAAAGTATGTTTTTTTTTCTCAGTGTATGGAATTTTTTATATTTTATGCTATATCTTGGTCACAGTTGTACCTTCATACCAAATTTTATTGAAATTGATCCAGACGCTTAGAAGTTATTATACAGTGCCACGCCCACAGACTTGCACCCACTTTTACACATCCCCTATGATCTTCCTTCCTATAAAACGAACTCGGTGTCAAAATTTCAGCTCAATCGGGTAAACGGTGCATGAACCTATACGGAACAGACAGACAAACAGAAGGACAAACATTTGATTTTATATATTAGATAGAAGAAGATAAGGAAAGTCTAAAGTTGGTATAGCTATACTATGAAATTCCTTGAACCCAATTTTTCAATATTTAGTAGGTTTCATAGGAACTAAACAACAAATATAAATATAGTTTTTGTTTGCTTAAAGATCCATGTAATTTTCAATAGGTATTTATCTTTAAAGATTTTACGATTATGGGTTGCATGAGAAGTGGGCGTATCAGTGGGAAGAAATTCATATCTTGTACACATCTTTTTTTTATGTTATAAATAAACATAAAAACAAAAAACAAAAAAAAACAAAAACAAATTGGCCATTTCAGCCCTTGAAAGGACTTTGACCGAGCTTCTTATGATCAATTGTGTTGTGTGTGTTATTAAATGTTTACACACAATGACCAAGAACTGGACCTACATGTTTTATGCCGACTCCGAACGGCTAAAGTTCATGTTCTCAAGAAGCTTTACATGGCATTGTTTACTCTCTGAGGTTTGCCATTGTCTGCAGAGAGGTGGTGACCGATCAGAAAAATTTTTTATTGAAAAAAACTTTTCGCCGCGGCTGGAGATCGAACCCGGGCTCCGAACATGCTAGGCCACACACTTGAAACTGTCGCCCAGCTTGCTGCTCAAGTGCAAGACCTAACTGCCAAAAACGAAGAGAAAGATTTGCGTATAACAGCCATGGAGCGTAAAATCAACGCTCTGGAACAGCAGTCGCTCAAGGAAAACATCGAAATAACGAATCTTCCACTGAGAGATAATGAAAACACTAAACTCATTGTGAAAGAATTCGTGAAAAAATATGATGTAGACCTTGCTGATAGCGACATAATCGATGTTTTTCGCATTAAAAACAAAAACAACACCATTGTTGCCAAATTCTCCTCTCTCAGCATTAAGCAGAAGATTATGCAAAAAACAAAAGGAAAACGCTTAGACAGTGGTACACTCGAAGAAATTCCTAGCGAGCACCGTGCGCGTGTGTTTATTAATGACCAGCTGACCGCATCAAATCGCCGCTTACTATGGCTAGCAAAAACAAGAGCGAAGACCGCAAATTGGAAATTTGTATGGGTACGAGAAGGACGCATACTGGCGAAAAAAATTGAATCGGCATCTACTTTCCAAATTTCCGCAGAAAGCGACATCGATTTAATAATTTAAATTATTAATATTAAACACATAAAATAAAATAATCTTCAAAATGAACACAATTTCAACAAAAACATATATAAACTTTCAAAACATAAATAAACAAACATTCTCAAGTTATCACCTGTCCTGCATATATTTAAATATTCGATCACTACGGAAAAATTTCACTCCCTTTCTTGCCGCTATCAACAATATAATAACATTAATAGACGTTATAATACTTGTTGAAACTAATGGCGTTTTCGTTTCTACCAAAAAATGTTGCCTTTTCATTGCCCTTGCCTTTTTTCGTGTTCGATTCTAAAATAAGTGCAAACGGGTGAGTAAATTCTGTGTTCGTTTCTAAAAATGTCACACTCACAGAGGGCAAAAAAGGCGCATTTTCTGCCTTGCAAACTTTCTCAGGGTAGATGATTGCCCTGCATATCAGCTGTTTTTAAAACGATAATATTGTGACATGCGTGCGTTAGACAAGGATGGTTATATTCGTTTATTTAAGTTGACATTTTTCGAGTAGGCAAAAACATGCACTTTTACAGGGTTGCGGGCAACATTGAAAACATTTTGCACTGCGACAGGGCAACATTTTTTGGTAGAAACGAAAACGCCATAATATAACAGATGACGAAAATAATTTGTTTTATATAAAAGGTTTCAACGCAGAGTTTTTTAACCGTGCAAACAGCAGAGGAGGTGGCATCGCAATCTACATAAGAAAAAACTTGGCATATGAACACGCATTACACCCTACCATTGTCTCATATGAATGCCTCTCTATTAATGTATGTATAAATAATCAGCCAATAATACTTCAGGCAATTTACAGACCGCCATCGCAAAGCATAAATACGTTTATTAATGAACTCGACCGAAACATAAATATTATTGATGGAAGAAAAAATATAATTATTCTAGGCGACATGAATATTAATTTAAATAACACCCACTGTAGCTCAGTTGCTCACTACCTCGAGATGCTGTCGTCGAACGGTATCGAGAGCGCGAATAATAACAACACAAGAGAAGACGCTAGCAGAGAAACAGGCAGCAACATCGATCATCTACTTGTCCGATGTAAACAAAGCAACATTCATGCTGGGGTTATAACAACAACTGTCTCTGACCACTATTCTCTTCTGTGCGGAGTAACTTTTAACAACAACAACAACAGCAACTCAGTACAACAGAATCTATATGCATGTAAAAAAGCCATCAGTGAAAATAGGGTAAGTGCACAAATATCCGCCACTAATTGGGAGCAAAAATTTGAGACATCAAATATCGACGA
The DNA here is from genome assembly GCA_958299015.1 of Tetanocera ferruginea. Taxonomy (NCBI): domain Eukaryota; kingdom Metazoa; phylum Arthropoda; class Insecta; order Diptera; family Sciomyzidae; genus Tetanocera; species Tetanocera ferruginea. Next base: position 118,932,053 of record OY282642.1, on the reverse strand, counting down.
TATTTATAATAACATACAGCAAACATTTAAAAATATATACAAGTGTTCGGAAATTAAGGCAAAAATACCTAAAAAAAGAAAACCTAATCCGTGGTTAACCGAAGAACTTATAAAGTGCTGTGACAATAGGGATAAACTTTATAAAAAATGGTTATCGAAACCAAAGAACAAAAACATTGAAAAAGAATATAAACAATTTAGAAACGCATTAAATAAAAAGTTAGAACGTGCAAAAAATGACTTTTATAAAAAAAAACTTTACGAAAACAAAAATGATATAAAAAAAACATGGCAAATTATAAGTGAAATCATCGGGAGAACAAGTGTTAGTTTGGATGAAACATTAAGAAAAAACTTTAAAAACGAAGAACTCGACTCGGTCACAAACAAATTTGCAGTCAATTTTAATGAGTGCATTAAGCAAACTATCCACGAATGTAACATCAGAACTATTCAAACTACAGAATTTAATGTGGAAAACTCAATATTTATGGATAATGCAAGTGAAATCGAAGTTTTTAATATAATTAATAGCCTAAATATACAAAAAGGCCCGGGCCACGACGCGATTCGCTCAAAAGATTTAAAAAATAATGCTTTTGTTATGACTCCTGTAATAACAAAACTCATTAATATGAGCCTCGAACAAAACAAGATTCCACAAGCACTTAAACTGTCAATAATTAGACCAATTTATAAAAGCGGCGTAAGATCCGATGTCGGTAATTATCGGCCAATAGCAATACTGCCAATTTTAGAAAAAATTATTGAAGAAGTTGTGTCCCGTAGGCTCAAAATATTTATTGAAAAATACCAAATCATAGAAAACAACCAATATGGCTTTCAGAAAGGAAAAAACATTAATAAACTTCTTGGCAATTTCGCGAATGATATAAATGGAAACCTAAGCAAAAACCACCACAGCTTAGTGCTCTTCGTAGACTTTAGCAAAGCATTTGATACGCTTTCGCACAAAACACTGCTTAAATCATTGTATAATGGCGGACTTCGAGGAAACTGCTACAAATGGTTTGAAAACTACCTTTCATTACGCTCCTATCGAGTAAAAATAGAGGATAATTTAAGCGACGAAGTTGCCATAAAGCACGGCGTTCCTCAAGGCTCGAAACTGGGACCGCTTTTGTATATTTTATACGCAAATGGCATGCTGAGGGCACTCAAAAACAGCAAAGCATACGCCTACGCAGATGACACGGCCATAGTAGTTGCCCATGCGGATGTTGAAATCGCATCAAAAATTATGCAAGACGAACTTGACATCATAACAAGATGGTCACATGACAATGGACTGACAATTAATGCTGCAAAAACAAAATTAATGCATATACGCCCACCACACATCCAACGTGTTGAAATTAATATAAAATTCCACGAAACAGCATGTCTGCATAACCACCAAATCGTGAGTAACCCAGATGACAACTGCCAAACTATCATCGAAGCTGTCGACGAATATAAATACTTAGGCGTTGTAGTTGACTGTCATTTCAAATGGCATGCACATATAAAGCAACTGCGAGCTAAACTGCGCAGAACATCCTTCATGCTGCATCATCTTAGCTTTGCGTGTAGCTACGCCGTCCTAAGACAGGCATACTTCGCGCTCTGCGAATCATATATGCGACATGGCATCACAGCGTGGGGTACATCAACGCACTGTCGTGATCTACAAATCAGTCAAAATAGCATCCTAAAAATACTTGCAAAAAGAAACCACCTCAGCCGACTCAACAGTACCTCTCCAATAAGTCACCAACTTCAAGTCCTAACGGTTGAAAATCTATTCAAGTGCGGCCTATTGAATGAATTTTTCAATGATTTTCGCTTCAGAAACCCTATTCGACATGAATACAACACGCGACGCCGACTGGAAGGAAGATTTGAAGTGCCAAAATTCCACAACAACTATGGAAAGCACAGACTTGATGTTATGATGCCAAAAATATTAAATGAACTCCCACCAAACATCGTTAATATGAACAACACGCAAAAACAACATAGAAATAAAGCCATACAACTTTTCTACAACAGCAGATAAGCCTCAAACAAGCGGCGAAAAGCAGCAACAATAACAACAAACAGCAACAACAAAGCTAAAAAACTATTCTGCAACAGCAGATAAACAAGCGGCGACAACAACAAACAAGAAGCAGCAACAACAACAACAAGCAGCAACAACAACAACAAGCAGCAACAACAAGCAGCAACAACAACAACAAGCATCAACACCAACAACAAGCATTAACAACAGCAACAACAACAACAAGCAGCAACAACAACAACAAGCAGCAACAACAAGCAGCAACAACAACAACAAGCATCAACACCAACAACAAGCATTAACACCAAAAACAAGCATTGAAAGAATCAATAAAAACAGCAACAACAAATTAAACAAATTAATCAAACAAATTAATTAAGAAAAAAAAAAACAATAGCTGCAAAGAAATGTAAAACATTAATCAAGATTTAAACCAAAAATAAACAACAAACACACAATACCAAAGAGCTCGTGCCTAACAACAGCAGAATCTAAATCAAAATTTAAACAGAGACAAAGCGAACAAAATCAACACAAATTTCTCTCAAACGAAAATATGAAAACATAAACAACAGAAAACCGGTTTTAAAAATAGTCAAAACATAAACAAAATACGTAAAATCAAACAACAAACATCATCAACAAGATCAACGATAATTTTCCAGAGCTAATACAAAAACAACAGCAACAACAACAACAACAAGCAGCTGCAACGACAACAACAACAAAAACAACAGGCAACAACTAACAACTAAAACCAAAAGCTAAAAAAATTAAGATTATAAGCAAAAATAATAACAAATCACAACATCAAATCTACAACAAAACTAGAAAAAAAAAAAAAAAAAAAAACTGATATACATACATATAACAAAATCATTTACAGCAACAAACAAAACGAACCAAAACAAACCGCCAAGAAGAGCTTGTGCATAACAAAAACAGCATCCAAATCAAAACAAAGCTAAAGCGAACACAAAAATCAAAACAAAAAATAGCTCGTGAACAACAAAAACAAAATCTGGAAACAAAATTAGAAAACAAAAACAGAGCGAAGAAGAACTCAAACTACTCTCAAGCAGAAACATAACTAAACAAATACAACAGAAAACCGGTTTTTGAGAACAAAATAGTCAAAACATAAATACATAAAACCAGTCTTGTTTGTTTAGTTAAGTAAAGCATGAAGTAAATTATAAAACATCGAAAACATTAAAAATAGCAAATAACTAAAAATAAAACAAAAACAACTAGCATCAACAACAAGATCAAAAACAAATTACCAGAGACAACACTATACTAAAGCAACAACAACAGCAAATACAAGCAGCAACAACAACAACAAGCAGCGACACCAACAACAAGCAGCAACAACAACAACACCAATAAACAACAACAACAACACCAATAAACAACAACAACAACACCAATAAACAACAACAACAACAACAACAACAACAAGCAGCTGCAACAACAACAAACACTACAATAAGCAGCAGCAACAACAACAACAACAACAACAACAACAAAAACATCAAGCAGCGACAGCAAAAACAAGCAGCAACAATAACAACACCAATAAACAACAACAACAACAACAACCAACCAACAAAAAGCAGCTGAAACAGAAACAAAAACTACAATAAGCAGCAACAACAACAACAACAAAAACATCAACAACAAACAAAACTAATCAATAAAAAACAACCAAGAAGAGCTCGTGTGCACCAACAACAACATCCAAAACAGAATTGTATAACAGAGACAAACCGAACAAATAATCAAAACAAAATACTTTCAAATGAAAACATGAAAAACAATAGAAAACAGGTTTCTTAAACCCAATAGCCAAAAGCACTTTAAACCAAAACAAAAATATGCACAGAATCTAAAAAAGGAAAAAAACTATGCCAAAAATGAAGAAGAGCAAAAAATGAAAATTATATATATTATTTTATTTTATATTATTATTTTTAATGAATTTATTATATATTAATTTTTTTTTTTTTAATGAATTATTTACTTATATATAACCTATAATTATGAATTATTTACTTAAGTTTTTTACTATTCCAATTTTTTCTCGCAGACAAGCCTTGAGGCTTCGCGAGATACAAGCTAATGTAAACATTAATTGTAAAATGAAATATGGAATAAAACTCAAACTCAAACTCAAACTTAACCTGCATGCCACGGTCATCACCATAAATAAACATACCAAGTTTTATTCCTGTATTCCTGTGCAGGCCTTACAGATCTAGGGTATGAAAACAGGTGCCATCCACTCACAAATACGCCCACTTCCGATATAACCCATAATTGTTAAACTATTTTAATTCGTATTAAAACTTGAGCTTATGTTTGATTAGGAAAGCGTATATACAAAATTTCAACACGATATCTTGAAAACGATATCGTGTTTTCGATGGGTTATGAAGGTTTAATAATTTTGATGACGTCACTTTGTATGAGAAGTAGATATGATTTGTATCCAATTAAGTTTATTTAAATTTAAAATTTAAATTTGTCAAGAATAATATATGTACCAAATTTCAGAACGATATCTTGAAAACGTTCAGATTTATGAAGGAAAGAAGTTTTAAACATCATAGTTATATGGGAGGTAGACGTGGCTTTTATTCGATTTTAATCATTCTCGAACTTTACCTTTATTTTTAAAAGAAATACTTGTATACCAAATTTCAATGCGATAACTCTTAAGCTCTGGCCTTTATTGTGTTCACAGATAGACGGTCATCTATTCAGTTTTCGATGCTAATCATTTATGTATATTGATGCATATCTGCAGGCTCCTTTATGGGCATTACAAACGTTATGACACCAATGTTATACATAAGTAGCATACTGCATGTATGTGTGAGGTTATAAGAAATATGAGAACTGTCTCAAGCCTACGGAAATGTCTTCAAAATAGCTTCTTCGGGTTACTGCAAATTTATCAATTTTCTAACGAAATTTTTACAAATTTTTTTCCACACACCATTAGAACGACAAACAAAATAAAAGAATTCCCAGCTAAATCCGTTGAATCGTTTGTAAGTGATGCCATTACCAATGAACACCATTTCATTTTTATTACATAGAAGATATTAAAATATAAAAGACGGTTTAGGAAAAGCAAAGGACATCTGGTGTCCGATTTGGTTTCCATGCTGCATACAGTTAAGTTTTTTTTTTTTTTATACCATATAAACCATGCTCATGTTGCATTCTTTAGTTTTCATAACACTATTTGAAGTATTTCTATATGTTTTTATATTTTTATAAAATATATGTACATTCACAAACTATCTCGAATAATATAATACAATGGAAAGCATGACATTTCAACGTCATGTCATAAATGCCAACGAGTGAAGGAAGCTCGGCATTTGAAAAGCATTCATCAAATAATAGCTATTGTCAGGTTTGTGGCAACAATGAGTGCAAATAAATTGATGTTATGTGTGCAGACGTTGTTGTGTTTCAAACAAAGGATGAGTAAATTTTTAGCAAAATATCGATTATAGAAAGGTAAAAATTCAAAGCAATCACTTTAAGTGAACTTTTTCTTCTACTTTTAAATGAACAACATTGTTCTGACATCGTGATGAGAATATAAAGTTTAAAAATGATATCTTTTGTTCATTTCATATATTTTTCAACTTGAAAAGCAATTTAAAAATATAAATATTTATCAAAATAGTATAACAAGTATTTAAGTTGTTATATGAACATATAAATTTTTTTAAAAAATTTTTTAAACAAAATGTTACGAATACGACAAACAAATATTTATACTAGATCTAGTGTAGTTTAGAATTTAAGAAATTTGAAATGCTTAATTTAAGCCAATTTGAATTTTAATTTAGAATTCTATTATATTTAAAATTTTAGAATTTTTATTCATTCTTTAATGTATAGAATTCAGAATATTTTAAAACTCTATACTTTGTACAATTAAGCCAAAAAATGTATCATATCTTCAACTTTTTTTTTCAAAATAAGCAAAACACACATTTTAAAAACGTGATATTACAAAGTCCGTTATTCGGTAACTAGACCTTGCACTGGCCGAACATTTTTTACACACGTGAGGGACTTAAGCCACTTCAGACTCTCCGAGAAATCAAACCTGCTCTGATAGAGCCTGTTCTCATGCATCTTACTTGAAGCAGCGCACAGTGTTTCGTTTCATACAAACAAGACGGAGAAAAATATTTTGCGAAATTTTTTAGTAGTTCTTTATATTTAAGGTATAGGAGGTATTTAATGGCGTTTTCGTTTCTGCCAAAAAATGTTGCCTTTTCATTGCCCTTGCCTTTTTTCGTGTTCGATTCTAAAATAAGTGCAAACGGGTGAGTAAATTCTGTGTTCGTTTCTTAAAATGTCACACTCACAGAGGGCAAAAAAGGCGCATTTTCTGCCTTGCAAACTTTCTCAGGGTAGATGATTGCCCTGCATATCAGCTGTTTTTAAAACGATAATATTTTGACATGCATGCGTTAGACAAGGATGGTTATATTCGTTTATTTAAGTTGACATTTTTCGAATAGGCAAAAACATGCACTTTTACAGGGTTGCGGGCAACATTGAAAACATTTTGCACTCCGACAGGGCAACATTTTTTGGTAGAAACGAAAACGCCATAAGGTATTTATATAAGGTAAGGTTAAAAAAAACAATATTTCAGAAATGTTGGGCAAGCTTACATAACACCTTTAACGCAAAGTTTTAATTATGATAGAAGAAATCATAGCGAAATTAAAAGAAGATGTCAAGCATATGATTTCGATGATTGTGATTTTTGACAAGTGCCAAAAAAATTTGTACGCCAGCGGATATTTGGGCGTGGCAATTTCCTTACAACTTAAAGATATTTTGCATTACATCTTAGAAATAAAAAAACAGTAGGGTGTCCAAAAGAAATAATTTTTTGAAACAATTGTTTCATTTTTTAAAACTTTGATACAAGCAGTGCTAGGATACGAGCCGACGTTCTCCGTATGACAGTCTAGCGCACTTCCACTGAGATATTGATAACGATAAGATAAATATAGCAAAACATATTTAAAAACTATTGCTTAGAGAAGAAAGTCAGAACACAAAAACATTTCAACAGCACAAACAAATTTTGAAACTACTGTTAATATTACAGCAATTGAATTTTGATTGTATATTAACTTTATGCAAACGTTTGTAACGCACAGAAATTAGCGAGTTCGGTATAAAAAGTATGTATGGGCATTTCTACCGTAACTCACGCGACATGCGTACGTCATTAAGCATCGTTTTCTCGGAAGTTTATATAATTAATGAAAAAAAATTTCTAATATACAAATATCTTAGAAGAAATATATTGGTATGATTTGCCAAAATTGTAGTTCCTGTAACTAATTAAGAATAGAAGTGGTAAATATGGGCGTAACTCACGTGACAAAAAAGGAAGTGAGTTTTACAAGCAAGTTTAGTTTGTAAAAATTCAGCAAATTTTTCCAAATACCTTGTTTTTGTTTTTAATTTTTAAATAAAGGAAAAACAGTGAAGTTTCATAATAAGCCCTCTTTACTGATGAACTTTGCCTATTTAAAAAAATTAAGAGTTTCCAAAAAATCTTTGCCATAACTCACGCGATATAACCCACGCGACAAAATTTCCGTTAAGAAAATGTCTAATTAAGAAGACCAAGAAAGGTTTTTAAAAATAGTTTTATATTATTAAATATAGAAAATATGTATTCTATTACAACAAATAACTTCTGATTTCAAAGAGTTAAAAAAAATTTAAAAAGCATAAAATTAAAGGTGAAACGTCTACACTTTACTTGTATACATCTTCGATGAATACGTTGCAGCGACTTTAATACAAATTTTATGAACAAATGAAAAGAATTGATAACTTTTTATACCCACAATATTAAGAGTATCGACCATTGTACAACAGTATTTTACTAGATTAAAAATTGGACTTAGAAATACATTAAATTGTTCAGCAGTGATTGACATTTTCGAGAAAATTACCAAATATTCAAGATAGCGACACCTCGTGAGTTGAGCTATTCATATCCGTCTGTCCGTACGTGCCTCCGTCCGTCTGTGTGTTGTCCGTAAACAGACGATAAGACGAAGGAGTTGAGATAATTGCATGAAACTTGGTATACATAGCCACATGGACCCAAGGATCTGCACTATTGATTATTTTTGGAATCCGCCCTACACTCGAACACGCCTACCTCCCATACTACAAAAAAATTGAAAACTCCATACTTAAGCTAATAATAAACCTACAAACATTTAATTTGGTTCGTATGTATTCTATGTCATCCGCCCTCTAACGCGCCAGCCTCTCATACAACCCAAAAATTGAAAAATCAATAAAAAAGCTTATGTTTAATCTACAGAGATAAAATTTTATACGTATTTAGCTGGTATTTCATACCAACATAAAGATTTTTTTTGAAAATCGGACGTCATATGCCTACGGACATGACTACCTTCCATACAAACCAATAAACTGAAAAACTGGATCAAGCTTATGTTTGTCTTACAGAGATAAAATTTGGTACGTATGTATTTTATATCAAAACTAAGTTGTGTTCAAAAATTGAGCCTAATCCGTCCTCGAACACGCCCACCACCCATACAACCCACAATAACAAAAAACCTATAAAAGCATTAATATGTGAGCTCTAATAATTAAACTTGTTATGTATATATTTTGCATGAAAATTGAAATTTTTATTAAATATGGGCTTCATCCTCCCACGGACTCGCTCATTATCAACACTTCTATTGGATTTTGAAAAAGTAGGTGTAGGGTGTTTCATAGTCGGGCTAGACTGACCCTAGCCCTGAATTTTCTACTTGTGTTTTTCATTAAATTTTAATTTGAAACTTACAACGTGGAGAAAAAAAAATGGGCTAAAATCAAGCTCAAAGCGTTTGTAACTGAAATCAGCTCTATAGAGCTCAAAACCATCAAAAACAAGCTATTCACTTTCGCAATTTTTGCCAGAAATTGGGCTTGAACAGTTTTTTGATAAACACTTCAATTTGTGCTTAATGAGAGTAATCTTGGGCTTGTTAGTTGTTTTTGCTCATCAAAAAATTGATCAACTAAACGACGTACTTCTCAGTTGATTTTTGTTTCTGTTAGTATAAAAGTGTATAAAAGAGCAGAAAATAGATTAAAATATTATATTTTCCTGCAGGAATTGAATCAGATATATCTAACTTGCGCAATGAAAATACAATTTTTATTATGTGTGTTTGCCGTCCTTTTTTTTATTTTTTTTTTTTTAAATAAAATGTCTTAAATTTCGTATTTATATTAATTTGTTGGCATTTGACATAAATTGGGCTCAAGTGAGCATATTAATTTTTTTATAAAAAAATCAAAAAATTGCTTATATTAGACGCATGTGGGTATATTAACCCAAATATGCCGACCGTACTACATGTAGTACACCTGTTTTTTTGCAATGTGCTGCATTAACAGTGCTTTAAATATGATAACTAATTTGTTGTTGTGCTTCAAAACATAGCGGTCATATAACGGTCAATAGCTTTGTCTATTCCAATTCTTTAAGTGTTTATTTTAGGATCAAAGGTTTCAGTTTTATGAAATTAGCATAAGTGTGAAGATGTCACGTGACCGATGAGAAAAAGTTCTATAAGCAGTTTTTATTGTTGTTGCGTTTCTGTGTTTTTATATTGTAAATTGTTGTAATAATTAAGACGTAGCAAAAATAGATGTGGAAAATTAAATTATATGTGATATTAGTTGTTGTGTTTGTTAGCGTACTACATGTAGTACGTTCGGCATATATGTGCCAAATGTAGTGGAAACAAAAATGTTTTTTACAGCTTTCTTACGTTAAATAAGATAATATCCACCTTATGAGAAAGTGATGAAGAGAGAAAAGCTTCTACAAATTGAACAACAAACCTTATAAATGAATATAATCGCTATGTGGGGGGGGGGGGGGGCGTTGACAGAGCAGATGAAAATATCAGCTTGTACCGTGTCTCTATTTGTGGAAAAAGTCGTATTTTGCTATATTCATACACTGCATTGACCTTGCAGAGCATAATGCGTGGCAACTTCATAGAGATATGGGCGACATAATAGACCATCTAACTTTTCGTTGGCGCATTGCCACATTGCCCCATTGCTAATTTCAACTTAAGGGAAACCCTTAGCAACATTTCCATCTGGATCATCATCTGACATCAAATTTGATCGAAAGGATCCTTTGTTTACTGAAAATCTCACGTCAAACAGAAAGCAAATATGAACAGCTTCGTTGTAAATATACCCATAAAAAACCACACTACCTGCTGTATTAAATGTAATGTGCCACTTCATGTAAAGTGTAATGTGGGTTACCATAAAAACAAATAATTTTATATTTTTTATGTAATACTTTTCATTTTATAGTTTTTCATTAATTAAGTAGGTTCATAAAAAGCGTTGAATAGTAAAAGATTTTAATTAAATTACAATTAACTAGTACTTTTTGCATCCATATGTGCTGAGCGTACTACATGTCGTATGGCTTTAAAATTCTAGTAAAAATGTATTTTTTATACCCTAAACCTGAAAGGTCAGGGTATATTAACTTTGTGCAAACGTTTGTAACGCATAGAACGAAGCGAGTCCGGTATAGAAAAGTGTATATATTCTTGATCAGCGTCACCACGTGAGTCGAGCTATCCATGTCCGTCCGTCCGTCCGTCCGTCCGTCCGTCCGTCCGTCTGTGTGTTGTCCGTATACACAGGATAAGAAGAAGGAGTTGAGATAATTTGATGAAACTTGGTACACATGATCACATAGACCCAAGGATCTGCACTATTGAATATTTTTGGAATCCGCCCACGGACACGCCTACCTCCCGTACAACGCAAAAATGTAAAACTGCATAACTCAGCTCATAATAAGCCTACAACAATAAAATTTTATATTTATGTGTTTTATACAAACACAAAGATGTTTTCGAAAAATGGACGTCATCTGCTCACGGACACGCCCACCTCCTTTACAACTCAAAAATTGAAAACGCAATAAATAAGCCTTTGTTTAACCTACAGAGCTAAAATTTACCACATATGTTTTTTTTAACAAAACAAAGGTGGTTTTGAAAAGTGGACAATATCCGCCCACGGACACGCCTACCTCCCATACAACGCGAAAATTGAAAACTGCATAACTCAGCTCATAATTCGTCTACAACAATAAAATTTGATATTTATGTGTTTTATACAAACACAAAGATGTCTTCGAAAAATGGACGTCATCTGCTCACGGACACGCCCACCTACCATACAACGCAAAAATTGAAAACTGCATACATAAGCTCATAATTAACCTACAACAGTAAAATTTGGTGTGTATGTGTTTTGTATCAACAAAAAGATGTCTTCGAAAAATGGGTGTTATCTGCTCTCGGACACGCCCACCTCCCATACAACCTAAAAATTGAAAACGCAATAAATAAGCCTGTGTTTAATCTACGGAGCTAAAATTTGGCACGTATGTTTTTTATGACAAAACAAAGGTAATTTTGAAAAATGGAAGTCATCCGCCCAAAAAGTTTAAAACTCAATAAATAAGGTTATGTTTGTCATAGAGAAATTAAATTTGGTATGGATGTATTTTATACCAAAACTAAGGTGTGTCCAAAAATTGGAAGTAATCCGTCCATGAACACGCCCAACTCCCATAGGAAAAGCACAATAAAGGCATTAACTGTGAGCTCCAGGAATAAAACTTGGTATATGCAAAATTTTCGTCAACATTTAAATGCATATAAAATATAGGCTTCATCCGCCCTTGGAGACGCTCATTTACAATAAAAATTTTTTGTTTTTGAAAAGTGGATTTAGGGTATTTCATAGTCGGCCTAGACCGACTTTAGACTTTCTTTGCTTGTTTTATTTCTTTTTTATTTTATAAATAATAATAAATTACGCATTTTGTTTCAATAATTGCATCAATAAAAAAAAAAATAATTCATTCGTCGTTACTTGAAAAATAACAACCAATTTATTATTTAGCATGTCAAAAAGCAATATAATCGAAAATTTCCCCAGTGGCAAAGAATTGTGTGAACGAAAATGGAAAATATTTCCACTCCAATATTTGTTTACTTTTTTGACAACAGCGCATATAAGTGGGCTGCAGTCAGTCATACATGAACAACTTTCAACGCGCAACATATTTTTAGGGGCGCAAAAGAAAAAAAAAAAAAAACAATATAATTATTTTAACAAACCGTAACGTTATATGTCAGTCAGGTTAGCAAGACCAGAGTTTTATGGACAAATATACGAACAGTATATTTTTATAAAGTAAAGGTTAATAATTTGTAGCTGATGGAAAATAAAACACACAATAATTTCAAACACCAGATGGCGCTATTGCATGTAAAAAAGCTATTTTTAGATTAAGCTGTTTTGTTTGAAACTAATACGGGCTGGTGCAGGTAAGCTGTCAAACAACTTTAAGATAATTCAATAACAAGAAAAAGCTAAGAAAACTTTGAACTTGTGTTTTCTTAGTCGGGCCTATTGACATCCTGAAAAAGTCAGTTAATAAAAGTACGTCTCTGATAAAGAACAAATATTTCCTTGACTGAAAAAATAAAATTCTGATGCAAATCAGCTGTCATTGCTTTGTGGTATAATTTAACACCTTACTAAAAAATAATGGTAAAAAAAAAAATAAAACATTTCAATGTTGCCGTGCAAACACAAACAAAAATGAGCGCACAAGTTGAATGAGTACTACAAAATAGTATGCAGCCGACCATTAATAAACTTTCGTCATGCAATTCTTGCTTTCTCTAGCCAATTAGCGAACCAGTAGTAGTAGTAGTAGTACTAGTTTTTGTAGCCTACTTTGTGGCGAGTGCTTTGAATTGTTTGATTATTTTTTTTAATTTAATGAACCTTCATTTTTTTTTTTTTTTTATTGCACTGCAAATTGTAGCTATTTTCTCTTTTCGTTATTTCCTTATGGCACGAACATCACGAAAAGCTATTTAATTGTATGCCTCTAATACTCGTTTATTTTCGTAAATTAAATATTGTTGCCTACTTTCTGGCTGGTAAGCAAGTAAGCTTGCAAATTAGTACAAATTAATTTGAGCACCTGCTTTCGTGTCGAACTCGACATTAGTTGGTGTTTGGTTAAGTATTGGTTGTATACGTGCTTTTCGAATACTACGAACAATAACAACAACAACAACAACAAAATTAACTTATCTCGCATTGTCATCATTGCCAGCATTGTCATCTTTGGCAATTAATTGCGCTACACACAAACAAAATGTCTCACTGCAATTGAATAGACAATACAAAGATTTAATATAGCGGTAAAGCATCAAATTTATGACAGCATATAACAAACGTTAATTGTTCAACAACAGACAATGCCTTTAAGATTACTTATTTATGATAACAATTAGATGTTTAAATGTTTAAACAAGCGTGTTCATAAATCATAAATTATAAACGGTTATTTTTGATAGTAGTATTTCGAATATTTAGCAAACAGTGAAATTGTTGACGGCTCGACACATGCTCGCAAATTTTTAAACTTTAAGAATTCTTCATACCTGTAGGTGCCAGTTTTCAACAAACTCTGTTCGCAATGCGTTAACTTCTTTTTGTTTTTTCCTAGTTCTATATTTTTTTAAATTTCTTAAAGCAAAATATTACGAAAAATCATTGCTAGGGGAGGGTCCTTAAGTTGACATATTCTTTTCTTTTGTAGACTTTAATTTTGATGTGGTTAAAAAAGCGAATGAACGCATTACATACAGCTGCTACAAACATTGTGTCAAAAATTTGTGAAACAATTTAAATTGTGATTTTTCTTCGTGGTGATAAATTTAATAAAATTCAGCGAAAACTTAACTAAAAATTTTGTTTGGAACTCATTTTATATTGAAAAACAAGTAAAGAAAGTCTAAAGTCGGTTTAGGCCTACCCTAAACCTACTTTTCGAAAAAAAAAATCCGAAAAAAATCCGAAAGCGGATGAAGCGTATATTTTATATGCATTTAAATGTTGATGAAAAATTTACAAATACCAAGTTTTATTCCTGCAGATTCCTGCACAGTTAATGCCATTATTGCGCTTTCGCTATGGAAGGTGGGCGTGTTCGTGGACGGATTACTTCCAATTTTTGAACACACCTTAGTTTTGGTATAAAATACATGCATACCAAATTAGATCTCTCTATGACAAACATAACCTTATTTATTGAGTTTTAAGCTTTTTGGGTTGAATGGGAGGTAGGCGTTTCCATGGGCAGATGACGTCCATTTTTCAAAACTATCTTTGTTTTCTTGTAAAAGACATACGTGCCAAATTGTATCTCTGTAAGTTAAAAAGAGGCTTATTTATTGCGTTTTCAATTTTTGGGTTGTATGGGAGGTGAGCGTGTCCGTGCGCGGATAATACCCATTTTTTGAAGACATCTTTGTGTTTATATAAAACACATACACACCAAATTTTATTGTTGTAGGCTAATTATGAGCTTATTCATGCAGTTTTCAATTTTTGCGTTGTATGGGAGGTAGGCGTGTCCGTGGGCGGATGATGTTCTTTTTCAAAACCATCTTTGTTTTGTCGTCAAAAATATACGAGCCAAATTTTATCTCTGTAGGTTAAACAGAGGTTTACTTATTGTGTTTTCAATTTTTGGGTTGTATGGGAGGTAGGCGTGTCCGTGGGCGAATTAAGTCCATTTTTTCAAAAATTTGTTGTTTTGTCATAAAAAACATATTTCCCGAATTTTTTCTTTGTAGGTTACACAGGGTCTTATTTATTTCGTTTTCAATTTTTGGGTTGTATGGGAGGTGGGCGTGTCCGTCAGCGAATGACACCCATTTTTCGAAGACATTTTTGTGTTAATTCAAAAGACATACACACCAAGTTTTATTGTTGTAAGTTAATTATGAGCTTATAAATTGCGTTTTCAATTTTTGGGTTGTATGGTAGGTAGACGTGGGCGGATTCCAAAAATATTCAATATTGCAAATCCTTGGGTCCATGTGATCATATGTTCCAAGTTTCATCAAATTATCTCAACTCCTTTTTCTTATCCTGTATTTACGTACAACACACAGACGGACTGACGGACATGAATGGCTCGGCTCACGAGGTGACGCTGATCGAGAATATATATACTTTTCTATACCGGACTCGCTTCGTTCTATGCGTTACAAACGTTTGCACAAAGTAAATATACCCTGACCTTTCAGGTTTAGGGTATAAAAACACGCTAACTAGCGTATCCTGTAATGAATTTTACATATATTTCCATGTAAATTACTCGACCATGGCGCATATTTAGGCTAGGTTAGGTTATATTTTTGGTTACACGCAGAGAAAAAAATTGGCCTAAAATCAAGCTCAAAGCATTCGTAACTCAAATCAGCTCAATAGATCTCAGAACCATCTCAAAACAAGCTATTCACGTTCGCAATTTATGCCAGAAATCGGGCTTGAAAATTTTTTTGATAAACCAGTCAATTTGTGCTTAAAAAGTGTAATCTTGGGCTTGTTTGAAGAAAATTAATTTTGTTCTTGTTTTTGCTCATCAAAAATATAATCAACTGAACGTCGTAATTCTTAGTTGGTTATTCTTCCTGTTGGTAGAAAATAAATTCGAAAATTGTAAAATTTTAACCATGCTTGCTTGTCATCCTTTTTGTGTTTTTATACCCTAAACCTGAAAGGTCAGGGTATATTAATTTTGTGCAAACGTTTGTAACGCATAGAACGCAGCGAGTCCGGTATAGAAAAGTATATATATTCTTGATCAGCGTCACCACGTGAGTCGAGCTATCTATGTCCGTCCGTCCGTCCGTCCGTCCGTCTGTCCGTCTGTCCGTCTGTGTGTTGTCCGTATACACAGGATAAGAAGAAGGAGTTGAGATAATTGAATGAAACTTGGTACACATGGTCACATGTACCCAAGGATCTGCACTATTGAATATTTTTGGAATCCGCCCACAGACACGCCTACCTCCCATACAACGCAAAAATTTAAAACTGCATAACTCAGCTCATAATAAGTCTACAACAATAAAATTTGGTATGCATGTGTTTTATATCAACACAAAGATGTCTTTGAAAAATGTACGTCATCCGCTCACGAACACGCCCACTTCCCATACAACCCAAAAATTTAAAACGCAATAAATAAGCCTCTGTTTAACCTAAAGAGCTAAAATTTGGCACGTATGTTTTTTATAACAAAAAAAAGATGGTTTTGGAAAATGGACATCGTCCGCCCACGGACACGCCTACTTCCCATACAACGCAAAAATTGAAAACTGCATAGCTCAGCTCATAATTAGCCTACAACAATAAAATTTGATATGTGTGTGTTTCATACCAACATAAATATGTCTTCGGAAAATGGA
This sequence comes from Tetanocera ferruginea, assembly GCA_958299015.1. NCBI lineage: Eukaryota > Metazoa > Arthropoda > Insecta > Diptera > Sciomyzidae > Tetanocera > Tetanocera ferruginea. The sequence goes on along the minus strand of OY282642.1, from coordinate 118,915,553 downwards.
CGTCATCCGATCACGGACACGCCTACCTCCCATACAACCCAAAAATTGAAAACGAAATAAATAAGCATGTGTTTAACCTACAGAGCTAAAATTTGGCACGTATGTTTTTTATGACAAGACAAAGATGGTTTGGAAAAATGGACTTCATCCGCCCACGGACACGCCCATTTACAATAAATTTTTTTTTTTTTTTGTGAAAAGTGGGTTTAGGGTATTTCATAGTCGGCCTAGACCGACTTTAGACTTTCTTTACTTGTTTTTTTAAATAATATGTCTTAAATTTTATTTTTATAAAATATAATTATTCGTTGGAATTTGACATATTTTGACATAAATTGGGCACGAGTGAGCATATTAATTTTTTGATAAATAAGTCAAAAATCACATATATTATGTTCGAATAGGCGTGTTGATATTGTGATAAACAATCACGTTACGGCTTGATATCAAGAACATTATGGCTTAGCTCCGAATCACTCCCGAAATTAATTAGTTTGGGATTGTTTTGAGCTCAAAATTTTTCTCCGTGTAACTGATGTATGTAACAATGAAAATGGATATTGATTTTGTTACTGAAAATTTTCAAATTTTACCATAACCTGCTGCTATTACTTAAAAATATGTCTCTAATTGATCCATTAAGGATTGCCAATTTGATTTCGGATTCTATTTGTCTTAATTTTAGCAATAATAGTTAGTAAGCATTATTTTTTTCACTGAATTAATTACGTTGCTTTTTGTGCTATTGTTCTTTGATATCTCAGGATACAATTAAACCAATTCCTTCATTACAAACTTGTGATTCTTATATAAACTACGAGTTCTATTAACTTTTGTATTTTCCTTTTTTCGATAACTTTTACAGAAAAGTCGTTCGCTCTCTTCATCTACGGGTAAATCGCTGGTCGATTCACGACGCCATCTCATGGAATTGGATGAAGGTGAACTTTTTATGGAGCTGATACGTGATGTTGCCAATGAACTGGACATTGATGTTTTGTGCCATAAGATACTGGTGAATGTTGGTCTGCTTACCCATGCAGATCGCGGTTCATTATTTCTGGCCAAAGGCACACCAAACAATAGATACCTAGTGGCCAAACTATTTGATGTGACTCAGAAAACGGGTAAGTGGGATGGAGGATATGGGAGTGGTAAATAGTGGCAGCCAATGCGAGGTTGAATGATTTTCAATGGCATTGACGGCTGATTGAACTGACATGGACTGTTGAACGAAATATAAAAAGAAAAAATTCTATCGGACTAAAAAAGTAATGGGAAAAGTAATTTCAAGGAAACAGCATTGTTTGGCATCTCATCAAAAGGAAATTTAATTAGAGATTCTTTCAGTGGCTTCGCTAGAAAGCTATTTAAATTACCTTAATGGATTTTCAAAAGCTTTTAGGTTGCAAAAACATTGACAGCATTGATTGGTTTGTTGATTGTAGTTGTTTTGTTTTAGACTGTACACAGTATTGTTATAAAAATCTCTTGCTTTATTGGATTGATTAAAGAAATAACTTTTCAAAGGATTGTTTCTGATTGCAAAATTTTGCTGTATAAGTCTTTCGTGTATAAGTTAAAGCAATTTCGTTACTTTAAGCCATTTTTGAAAATTTTGACACTTGCTAAATTTTTTGTTGAAAATTTAAAATTTTTAAAATATATTCTATTTTATTAGTTATTACTATAGGTTTCATTTTAATTTCAGCTCTTTAAAATTGAGTTAATTTAATGTTTATTTATATCAAAATAGATATGTGTTTTAAAGTGTTCAATCTGTGCTATCCTGTGTTGTATCTGAAAGATAGAATTTATTTGTGCTGAGGTTTTTATTTTCAGAAATTAAAAACTTAACTTTTGCTACAAAACTTAAAATATTTGAATTTTTACTTCCCGGGTTAGTTTTAAAATAAAGTTAATTTCACACATTGGGCATATGTTTGTTTTAAATTTCAAATTAAAAATGGCGGATTGTAATTTATGCATTACAAAATCTTGCCACAGTCCACATTAAATAATAAAACTATTATTTTGCAGTTTTTATTAGTTTTATTTTTGCATTACATATATTAGCACTTAATTCCCACCAACACTCACCCACACACACACATATACAATTACACAGATATAAAACTCTCGCGTAGACAAAGTTGCCATTCATAAACTTTTGCAGTGTTAAAAGCTTGCGTGAAAAGTTATTAGCAAGTTTGAAACAAAAACTTTAACAACTTTTGCAAAAACTAAAACAACATTAACATTAGCCGCAGTAGCAAGAACAACAACAACAACATCTTGTTACACAAAAGCTGCAAAGTGATGTTTCTAGAAAATACTTTGATAACCTTTAGAAAAAAAATGTTATCTGAAATCTGAAAAGTATTTGTGGCATTTTTTTTCTTTTACTTGTTTTTATAATTCTTTAAAAATATTGTTTTTTTAGAAATGTAGTTTGAGCTTTAAGTCAATAATAAGTTCATGAAGTAATAGATTTTCCAATAACAACAAAGTACTTAACAAAAAAAAAACAACCAGCAGAGAGTAGACAATTGTTTCGTTGGTTCCTACCACAAGTTATCAATAAGCTTTACTGGCTTTTACTGGCCACTTAACTTGTTGTTGCTACCTGTTACTTCATAAATTTTTTAACATAAAACTTAAGCTATACAAAAGTTATTTGGCATCAAGAAAAAGCAAATTTTTCAAGAATTATGCAAGTATCGATATTTCTTATTTTGTATCTATATTAAAGCTGCTTAAAGCTGCTGTGGATATTTTATACAATACAGTTGAAAATAATAGAATTTCATAAACGAAGAGAAAAATATGGGCTAAAATTAGCTCAAAGCGTTCGTAAATTAAATTTTTTTGATAAACACATCAATTTGTGCTTAATAAGTGTCATCTTGGGCTTGATCTTGTTGTTGGTTTTGCTCATCAAAAACTAAGCAACCGAACGACATACTTCTCAGTTGATTTTTGTTGCTGGGAGTATAAAAGTGCAGAACATGCACTAAAAAATTTTATTTTCCTGTTCGAATTGGATAAAATATCTGATTCGGACAATTAAAATATAATTTTGAATTTGTGGCTGGCCCAAAGTTTATTTACATAAGGTTGCGTACATTTTTTGACTCATCCTTGTTTTAAAGATTGTCTCACAAATAACTGTCCTTTTGTTTTTTTTTTATTGTATAAAGATCAATGATGTTTTTCTAAAAATTCTTTCAGTTTATTATTAAGTGAACTTTACAAAATAAATGAAAATTTTCTTTACACTGAAGAAATACACTAAAAAAAAAAATGTATGCACTTTTTGATTAAGGTCCTCCATTAGGTTTTTTACCGACCTTTCGTTGACCTAAGCGTATGCCCGACGCCATTTACGTCGAAATATTTCGATGCTTTTTGCAGTTTGTTTGGTCTTCTTAAGATTTATTTTCATTAAAGCGCAATATCTTGCGATTGGACGAAATTCGAGGCAATTCGGAAGATTGGCTTCTCTAAGTAGCACAGTGGCATTATTGGCTTGGTACCAATCCATCGTTCTCTGGGCGTAGTGACATGTTGATAGGTCAGGCCAATATAGTACTGAATCTTGGTGCAGATATTTTCATGTGGTGCAGATGTAAATTTCGGTGTTGATTGTGCGATCTGTCATAAATTCCATAATTCGAAGGCCACATTTGCAAATGGCCTGCCACACCATGTTTTTCTTTGGAAATTTGGTGTGTTTTTCGGTGGTAAATTTAGAGGATGCTCCACCCCTTCTAACCGCAGTATAATATCCGTGTCCAGGTAATTGCTTGAAATCCGCTTTGCAGTACGTTTCATTGTCCATGATCACGCAATCAAATTTGAGCAGGTAATCGCGATACAGTTTTCGAGCCCTCCTCTTGGCTTCGGCGTCTTTTCTTCTGACCTATCAGGTACTTCTTGTACTTTTTAGTAGCTCTTTTATTTTACTAATGAGCATTTTATTTTAATCTGCAATAGTTGTACTTTATTTAGGTACCAAAAACGTTGCTATAGAGGTAACACTTTTTTATAAATAATATAAAAACAAAAGGACAGTTAATTCTGGGACAGTCTTTATGTAAACAAAAATATTTTAACGTTTGCAAAGTAGGGCTTTGTGCTAGTCGAAAAAAAATAAATATTTTTCAAGGTTTTATGCAGTTTTCTGTTATATTAAGTATAGTAGACCGGATCGAAATTTAGATTCCACCGGTCGGGGTCTCAAAAGTTAGAGAAACTCATTAAAATGATTTCTACATACTTTTTTTTCAAATCGGAGAAAAACCGCCGAAGCAATTTTGATTCTCCTGAAGGTCCTTTTTGGTAAAAATAACATGTTTTTGGTTTATAACTTTTTATTTTTCACAGAACGCATACCCACACCTGCTCAAATATTAAATTTCTTACTTATACCAATATTCTGATATAGAAAAAATTTAAAAATTATGTTTCATTATAACTCTTATTGACCACCAAAAATTGAATTTTTTGATATTTTTAAAAAGACATTTTTTTTAAAAACGCTTTAAAAGGCACATTTTTTTCTAGATTTACGTGAAAGTGTTATTGTTGGAAAGGTATTAAGTTCTTCATTCTTTTAGTGTATCGCTATAATCAAAGCTGTGTGCGAAATCTGACAGAATCTTAGAAATCGACTTTTGAAATCTTATAAAATGAAATATTTCTTATCATGAGTGTGACATTTTAAGAAACGAACACAGAATTTACTCATCCGTTTGCACTTATTTTAGAATCGAACACGAAAAAGGCAAGGGCAATGAGAAGGCAACATTTTTTGGTAGAAACGAAAACGCCATTAATTATCACCATAGTCCAATGCAATTCAAGTTTCGACTCACAAAATATTTATTTGGCCTCTCTTTCTTCATTTTCTTAATTTATATTGCTTTCATTAAACCTTTTTTTTTTGGGTATAATACTGAAATTCTTCAATCAAAATTAAAGTTATTTGTAGATCAAACTTAATGGCTTAATTTTATAAAGACATCCGAATTTACAGCTAAAAAAATAGGAGTAATAAAAGTACTAAGCTAAAATTTTAGCATTTAATTTACCAAATAGTACGACAAAAAACTACCCAATAGTGTTATATTCAGGCAACCGTGTGAGTTCTTTGCTCAAATGACTACGCACTTTTGCTCTCTTTTTCAAATAAGGCTGCAGAAACATCCCAATCAACCACTTAGAAATAGTGATTGGATTAAGCTTACATGCAATACAAAAAGTAAGCTTTATCCAAGCACGCTTGAAAAACACTTGCCCAAGTAATAAATTTCCAAGTTCCTTTGTATAACTATTGCGCAAAACACAAACAGCTAGTGATGTACAATAATACTTGGAAAGGCTTGCATACAGTAAGTGTTTTGCAATCATACTTAGAAAACGCTGACAACGGTAATAGTTTTACAACTGTTCAAAGTTGTGATGCTCTCATATATACATACATAAATGTATTTTATTTTCATTTTGTTCGCTCAGCAGCCATAATCCAATCGGCCAAACAAGCTTGGAATAAGCTTTAAACAAGCTTACAAGCGTAAGCCTCAAGCTTGGATAACGCTTTCATTTACTATTGTAGAACGCTTACATGTAATTGTAGGATAAACGAAAGTGAACCCTTGGAATAATATTCCTTACTTCAAGCTTAATCCAAGTGTTGTTTTTACAATTGGATATAAGTGTTTTAATAAGCTTTTTCCAAGTGTGCTACATTCAACAAATCAATTAGCACTCGCGAAAAATTTTTATTCCGTGGCTCAGTTGGTAAGCCACTGGTTTTTTGATTTGTTGTGATTTGGACATCCAAGGTTCAATTCCCAACCGGAACATTTTTATTTTTATTTATTTTTTATTTTCGTTTGTTAAAATTGAAGCATTTATTTATATGAAAAATTGCATCCCTTCAAAAATTTTTGTGTTTGCTACCCCAGGGATCGAACACGCGAACCACCGCATATGAGTCGGACACTCTAACATGTGTCCACCATCACATACAATTAATTTTCATTGGTCACATTCAGCGTACTCCACAGCTGGCAACTGTTACGTCAAAATTTTATGCACATTGATATAATAGGTGTGTTTCCGTACACAATGTCGAGTAAAAGTCGAGTAAAGTTCAAGCTGGGAGAGTAAAAAGAAATTTGAAAAAAAATGTCAAAAGTACGGAAACAACTTCTAGCTAGTTTCAAGCACAAAAACAGATGATTGCCTATCAAACGTAATCAATGCAAATTAAGATTTGTCTATTCATTACATTTTTTCATTTTAAAATGTATTTATTGTTATGAATTGAATTTTACTATATATAAATTTATTTTCCACCGCACAACATTAAAAACATTAAAAATGTCAAATTGAAGTTTGCTTCTTCTTCTTCATGCTTGTTCTTATAATGCTGGAAGAAATTCTTGCAGCACATTTCGAGCTCGAGAGAGCGATTTGTGCTTGTTCTTCTTCTCTCTTTTGAGCTAAAAAAAGTACGGAAACACTTGCAGCCAGGGTACACTGAATAAGGTAGTAGCAAGACGGAGAGCGTGACTGCCGTAAATGTCAAAGCGAACTGCTTGAGCTGTTGTTGTTGTTGCTGTTGTTTTTCAGCAGCCATTTGATTTTGACACTTTCGGATAAGCGAAAGAGAGCACAGTCAGTTTTGAGGCAACCTTGTTATTCAACCATGCTTGCAGCACGGCAGCTTGCAAGTTACTACAATCGAGTACGGAAACACACCTAATGTTGCGCATTAAAATGCATTTAAAAATAGAAAATTTTTTATTTGTCGGTAAAATTTCCATTGGTAGTTAATACAAAGCTTGACAACTTGATATTATCAACTTGACAACTTTTCTGACACTTCAATACCGATAACAGCGCTCCCTGATGTGTCGCTATGACAACAGTTGACACAGCTGAATGTGCCCAACGCATTACAATAACGCATAACAATGAACAGCTGTTTTTGACAGAAACTCATTTACTAGTAGTTGAGAAAATCAACACTTGTCAATGCTACCTGTATTTTTGTATCATGGTGCCGAAATGAGAAAACGTAAAAAATGTGTGCAACCTTATATAAATTAACTTTGGATCTGGTCATAGTTTTTTTTCGGTTGCTCAGACATCAACAGCCTTCCTTTGACATTTTGTCATCTTGCCTTGTATGATTAAAATTATTAAAATGTCACATCCCAAAATTTCTTAGATTTGACATATGAGAGCATGTAAACTTGTTGTATACACAATTCAAAAGGACAAGCATTGGACACCAATACCAATATAAATACTAAAATTTCATAAATTGAGCCCAAGTGAGCATATTCGTTTTTTTGACGAACAATCCAAAAATCACGTACATTATGCACAAATGAACGTGTTAATTTTTTTGATAAACAATCACATTAGGGCTTGATATCAAGAATGTTATGGCACTACCAAAATAAATTGATTTGGAGTTTTTTCAGTTCAAATTTCTCTCCGTGTTTTTGGACTAGTTTTTACCAAACTTTGGTTTCAGGGAATTTTTAATCCTAAAAGTACTAATTTTTATTCCATATTTTAGTTTAATTTTTTTTAATCCGAAAAAGTTTAAGTTTAAGACTATTTTTGGACTACAAATTTGCATTAAGGTAGTATTTTCAGGAAAAAGTATTTATGTTATTTAATAGCTGAATTACAATGCAGCAGTGGCAGTGGCAGCAGCTGTGTCAGTGGTAACGGCAGTGATCAGCTGTTTTGTATATTACTGGCTGCAAAAAACAATCTAGCAGTGGCAGCGTCAGCATTAAAAGCAGTGAATGTGGAATTTTTCTTAGTAGTTTAATTATTTGCATGTTGGCAGTGAATTTAGAAATAGGGCTAACCTCGGCAGTACTGTTTACTGCCACTGCTGCTATGTTAGTTTTACCATTGAACAACAAAAACAAAAAAAAAACAAATTGGCCATTTCAGCCCTTGAAAGGACTTTGACCGAGCTTCTTATGATCAATTGTGTTGTGTGTGTTATTAAATGTTTGCACACAATTGACCGAGAACTGGACCTACATGTTTTATGCCGACTCCGAACGGCTCATGTTCTCAAGAAGCTTTACATGGCATTATTTACTCTCTGAGGTTTGCCATTGTCTGCAGAGAGGTGGTGACCGATCAGAAAAATTTTTTATTGAAAAAAACTTTTTCGCCGCGGCTGGGGATCGAACCCGGGCTCTCGAGCATGCTAAGCCACACACTTAACCTGCATGCCACGGACACCAGTATGTTCCTTTTGAACAACAGTATTCCTAAAATAACAGCTGATCAATGCCATTGCCACTGACTACTACTATTACTTGAAAACTACTACTACTACTACGAAATTTAAGCTATATATAATTCTAAGTGTTGTTAAAGCATTCGAAATTTATTGTTAATTAAATGAAAAAAATTGTTTATTAAAATCTGAACCAAAATATTATTATATACATTATTACAGTAAACGGTGTTTAAAACTTTGTGGATTAAATAGTATTCCTTTTCGGATAACAATATATTAAACTTTTTTGGACTAAAATCTAATCCTTTTTGGATTATAAGATTTTAAACTTTCTGTGGATTAACAATTATTCCTTTTTGGATTAAGAAATTTTAAACTTTTTGCGGATTAAAAATAAATCTTTTTTGGATTGACAAATTTAAAACTTTTCATTGGATTAAAAAATAATCTTTTTTTGGTCGTATCCTATATGTAATCCAAAAAAGTTTAAAACTAAGTCCAAGATTTTTAACCGTGTAGTTGGCATGAAACTGTTTGTCTGAAATTTGGGGAAAATTTGACATTAGCTAAGATACTTTTCTAATTACATATTTTAAGAATTCCTTACTTTATACTATTAAAACTACTGTTTCAATATTTATTCCGTTAGCCCTACAAGATGCTGTCAAAAAAGCGCGTTCCGAAGAGATTATAATACCATTTGGTGTTGGCATCGCCGGCACTGTGGCACAAACTAAGGAAATAATCAACATCAAGGAAGCATATAAGGACGCGCGCTTCAATAGTGATATAGACCACAAGACTGGCTATAAAACCAATACAATACTTTCAATGCCCATATGTAACTATGAAGGGGACATCATCGGTGTTGCGCAGATCATAAACAAGACAAATGGTGGGTAAAAAAAAACACACATGTTTGTAACTTAATCATCATCAACAACACAAGACTCTTCTAACATAATGTTTTTCTATTCACAGGTTCACTTGAGTTTAACGAACATGATGTTGAAATATTTCGTCGTTATCTAACATTCTGCGGCATCGGTATACAAAATGCACAACTCTTTGAAATGTCCGTTCAAGAGTACCGACGCAATCAAATCCTCTTAAATTTGGCACGTAGCATATTTGAAGAACAAAATAATCTCGAGTGTTTGGTGACGAAAATCATGACAGAAGCACGCGAATTGTTAAAATGTGAACGTTGTTCAGTTTTTTTGGTCGATCTGGATTGCTGTGAGGCGGTGAGTGAACACTATTTGAAGAATGTGGGTTGTATGTTAACAAATTGCTTTAGTTTAAAAATAATTTCAAGAGACAGACTTCGACATAATAATAATGGTGTATTTCATACTGGACGTGTGCTTCACACTTTACGTATGCGTCAAGCTTTTAAGAATTTCTGTACAATAAATAACGCAAATATTTTCCACTCCAGATCCTTAAATAGAAAAGTCAAGTGCTGTGTGTTGCTCCGCACCGTGTATTGCTCAATCTGTATTTAGTCCTATTGCAATGTTTTCAAACATATATATAAGGAACAAATTTTTAGCCTGAAAATATGCATTGAAAATTTAACTGATAATTATCAGTGACGACTTTATAGTTTTTATTATAATACGTCTTAATATCAGGGGGTTGAACAGGGTTCCAACCCGTCATAGCACGTGTTCTTATACTAGTTTAGTTATTGGTTCCTTGAGCACACGTTCGAGTACTTGGTTTTTGAGTACATTTCAACATCAGCCTAATGTTTGGTTTTCATTACGTCATTTTCAAATTGACTTGAAACTTGAATTCTAAAGTATTGCATAAATAACATATTTTATGCAATTTTCCGCTAAAAATATGCCAATATATCAGCTTTGTTATGCCTCGCCATTATCAAACGAAAAAAATTTACAAAGTGTTGGTATATTTTACAAGACAGTCACCAACGGACCATTGCAAATGACTAGTGAAAATCAGACTTTCATTAATTTTCTTCCGAGTGAAATGAAAAAAATCCTTTAGAATTTTTATAGAATAAGTTTTTTCGTATTTTTGTGTAGCGTAAAAAAATAGTCAAGTTACGTGCTGTCGTTTTTGCATTATTTTAAACAATTCAAGTAACATTTTCTTATACTTTTCCAAGAAACGCCTTTAAAGCGATATGATTTCATTTCGTAATTAAATTCGATATTTAAGCTTTTTTATCAAAAATGTGAGAGCACGTTCAATAATGGGCCAAATCAGATGAAAACCACTACTTCCTTCTAATGAACGAGCTGTCAATAAAACTAATAATCTCTTAAAACTCCAAAAAATATCAATTCAATGATGGGGTTAATTAATTAATTGATTGATTAATTGGTAATGATGTGATAATTAGTCAGATAAGCTTTAATTTTTAACATGTGCAAACAAAAAAAAAAAACAAATTGGCCATTTCAGCCCTAGAAAGGACTTTGACCGAGCTTCTAATGATCAATTGTGTTGTGTGTGTTATTAAATTTTTGCACACAATTGACCAAGAACTGGACCTACCTACATGTTTTATGCCGACACCGAACGGCTTAAGTTCATGTTCTCAAAAAGCTTTACATGGCATTTTTTACTCTCTGAGGTTTGCCATTGTTTGCAGAGAGGTGGTGACCGATCAGAAAAATTTTTTATTGAAAAAAACTTTTCGCCGCGGCTGGGAATCGAACCCGGGCTCCGAGCATGCTAAGCCACACACTTAACCTGCATGCCACGGCCACCACTGTACGCTGAGATTAAAATTCAGCAAAACTTTTGAATAATTCCCTGACCACCCATAGAAAGTGCCGTCAACAAAATATCAAAACCTTCAAAAATCAAAAAAAAAAACAAAAAAAAAAACAAAAATGCTTGACTTGATAGGTCAAGTTGATAGTTTGTAGTTGATATTTAAAACTTAGGGGAAGAGTGGCATGAAAGAGCCAAGTTTTGAAAGAGCCATCTTGATTTACGCGGTAGTTTTCATACGAATGCTTCTTAAATTATAATTTTTAAGAAGCAATACTCGCCATATGGTACCCTCGAACATTTGACAGTTCACTGATAATAAACGACGATGGTGTATCGTATTTTGGATTTCTTCATCATTAAGTAAGTTTTTCAGAACATTTTTTTTGTTTTGTGACGTCTTCACCTTTAAAACTAACAGTAATATTATTATACTTTAATTTTATGGATATATTAGGCCTACCAATAACATATTTATTTTGCCGGAAAAATCTTGATTTCATACTAATTTTTGAGGTTATGTTTCTTTGGACAATATGTTTTGAAAGAGCTGGGTTGCGGTGAAGAAGCGTAAAGAAAGTTTAAATTATTTTTGTCAAAAATGTTTTTAAGTGTTTTAAACTCTTATTTTGTTTTTGGAATAGGTCTTATTATTATAGATTTTCTTCAGAGCGATTTAATTTTTTTGCTTAAAATATTTTTAAGTTTTTTAACTATTTTTTGTTTTTAGTTTTGAATTTTTTTATTTATTTAATTTGTTTTTGTAAAAACAATAATTTTTATAATAACAATTAATATTTTTAATAAAATATTCTTTATTTTTCGTGTTAAGTCTTGTAATAAGAAGATGGCTCTTTCAATGGCCCATGTGTTATGAAAGAGCCGAATTTCATGTTTTTTATAAATGGCTACAGGTCCAAGAATATTGTTGATTTTGGAAAATATTTCATGGTATTACGTTCATAAATGAATGAGAAAATACTTTTGATACAAGAATTATAATTTTATTAATTATTTTTATATATTTTGTAACTTTTTTAAAACTGTCTCTTTCATGCCACTCTTCCCCTACTCATAGTTAGAAATTTTGGAAAACGGGTTGTAAACTACGCTATCTCCCATACAAAGCGACGTCATCAAAATAAAGAAACCTAAATAAATACGGAATAAACTTCAATACGGCTGTGGAGATATTTTATCTTCGACCAAGTCGAAGATTATTTCTTACGGTTTAAGATTATTTAGATAGTTTAGGTTAGATTTAAAAAAACGAAAGAGTTATTGGCTTTAACTTGATTTTTGTTTTTTGTAAAGCTGGATCTTAATTAAAATTATTTCTAAAAATAGCCTATTTATTGATTGGTTTTATTATTTATTCAATTTATTCAATTGTATGCTATTGTGATTTAATATATTTTTTTATAATAACTACTTATATGTCTAAAATGTTTTAAACTTCTATCCAACAACCTGTTGATTTAACTCCAATTATTTCTATTTCAGAATCATTTGGAAAAAATTTTGGAAAAACCAAATCAGAGTTTTGAAATTCAACGCAAACAAAGTATATCAGTATCGATAGAGGACCTTCTGGATGAGCAGGTATGATTTAATTGATTAAAACATTTATTGGTATTAATTATGAAAATGTGCCACGGATTTTGAAATTAAGAAAAAAATTATTATGGGAAAAAAAAACGTATATTGAGTCCCAACTAAGAGACCTAAAGTATTTTACTAAAAAGTAAAAGACCTAGCAAACTAATAGCCCATCCACAATGACGGCAACGGGCGACGAACGACAGGTCTTCACTATGTCGTTGTAGAAAAATGTCGGGCGACTTAGTTTTTTTAAACGCGACGACAGCAACAGCTTCATCAGAAAGTGCTTTTGACACAAGACAAGTATTTATTTAAATTGAAGTTGTGTTTTTTTGATGAAAGTGTTGATATTGTCTTTTATACAGTCTTTTTTTATCTTAAGAACAATGAGTTGTATGTGAGTTTTCGGGATGAGTCGAGTGCGTTTATTCTTGGTGGAAATCATGGTGGTATTTTGTACTTATTAGTAAACAATACCAGATCTTTTTTTCTCTGCGTTGATACTAAGGAACGAGTTCGCCCATCTAAGTACCTCTTTTAGTGTGTGCTCCATTAAATAACTTAATGTCGAAATGCATTTTCCCACTATAATTATACTTATGTCGTCCGCATAAGGTCTTATATATGGGACTCTGCCTTTAAAGTTTTTGAGTAGTTAGTTGACAACTAACATGAAATATGAATTTTTTTCACACATGAAATAAAAATGAAAGTTCAATAAAATTAGATCACACTTCCTTTCTCACGTGTCGTAACACACAGTAGGTTAAATCACATCAAACTTGTTTTAAAAAAAATTTACTTTTACAAAATATCTTTCAAATTGAACTCCATTCAAAAATATACTTTCGCTTCATAATTTCTTACATTTTTTCCTTAATAATAAAAACATATGTTTGCTCTTCATGTATGCTTTTTATGGACTATTTCCATATTATATTTAAATCTTTGAAAAAATGTTGCAGCAAAATCCGTTTTCTACATAAAATCTATATAAAAAAAGCATTTTTGCTGTATTTTGAAACTACAGCACTACTGTCTTATAAACAGTATAAACACATATGATATATGCTGTTTACAAGGCATTGCATAAGAACTTTTTGCTGTCATTTCGAACAAGAAAATTAACGATTCAGGGGTATTCACGATTCAGTGCAGTTTCAAGTGCAATTGAGGACTTTTGCACTTTACAAAAAGAAAATATACGTACGTCAAAAATCTATACAAGTAGATGTCTGCTATAGCCTTAAATTTAAGGACTTGAGCAGTTGTATACATTGAAACATTTGACAGCTTTGAAATAGTGATGCAATATTTAAGAGTTTAAGTACTTATTCTTGATAAATAACAATCTCAATAAAAATCATAATAATCTCATTTAAAAAAGGTGGTGTGTTCACGAAAAACAAACTGCACAAGTCCTTAACTACACTGGCAAGTACACTGAATCGTGAATACCCCTTAAGTTTATTACAAGTGTAAATTTTCTGTTTTTCTATTTTGTTTTTTATTAAATTTTAAACGGTGCTCGCTCAAATTTCATATTTCGAATCAAAAAGTTTTTGTTTCTTGTCTATGGAAAGCCTAAAGACTGTGCGGTGTAAAAAATTTCTGGTCTATAATTGTTAAATTCCGTCAGTGGTTTTTTTAGGTTCCATTCAAGTATACATTTAAATATTTTTAATTTCGTTTTTTTTTTATTTCAGCAAAAGATGCGCACGCGTTTTACCGTACTTTTTGAGCTGGGTGCTGCAAATCAGTCGGCGAACATATCGCGTCCCTCCATCAATGATTTATCAAACTCGACGTTAGCGCAAATTGCAGAATTTGTTGCCAGAACCGGACAAACTATTAATATTGCAGATGTGCGCGATTGGGTGCGGGAACACAATCAGATACAAGCCAAAAATGAAATCGATTGCACTAAAGCGATTCTCTGCATGCCGATAGTGAATGCGCAGAAGACGGTGATTGGCGTGGCGCAACTAATTAACAAAGTGAGTTCGAAGTTATTTTCAAGGAAGATATATATTCTTCAATTGAGTTTCATTTAAACTAACATGGACAAATTTCAGAGCAAGGGCCAACCATTTAGCGATTCGGATGCATCCATATTCGAAGCATTTGCCATCTTTTGTGGCCTTGGTATACACAATACCCAGATGTATGAGAATGCCTGCAAATTGATGGCCAAACAGAAGGTAGCATTGGAGTGTTTGTCATATCATGCAACTGCTAATCAGGATCAGACTGATAAATTAACACAGGATGTTATAGAATCGGCCGAACGTTATAACTTGTATAGTTTTAAGTTTATTGGTGAGTTGGGAAAAATTATGAATGCCTATAATAACATGAAAATCATGTCTGAAACTCATTTCTAGATTTCGATCTTAATGATGACGACACGTGTCGCGCAGTATTACGTATGTTCATGCAGTGTAATTTGGTCTCGCAATTTCACATACCATACGACGTAAGTGGAATTGTTGCTAAATTGAAATGCACAATATAGTAAGTGAATGCGATTATTACTTTGATTTCAGGTGCTTTGCCGTTGGGTTTTAAGCGTACGTAAAAATTATCGTCCCGTCAAGTATCACAACTGGCGACATGCACTCAATGTCGCTCAGACCATGTTTGCCATGTTGAAGACTGGCAAAATGGAACGTTTTATGGCTGATTTGGAGATTCTTGGCTTATTGGTGGCATGTCTTTGTCACGATTTGGATCATCGTGGCACAAATAATGCGTTTCAAACGAAAACCGAATCGCCATTAGCAATTTTATACACGACCAGCACAATGGAACATCATCACTTTGATCAGTGTGTCATGATCTTGAATTCAGAGGGCAATAACATATTTCAGGTAATTGTAATGGGCACAATGTATTTTATTCAATAACGTTTAAGCTAGGCCAGAAACCTAACGAGGACTTTCGGTATAAAATCTCATTGGATTCCAAAAATTTAAAAGAGAACTGTAAATATTGGAGATTATTGACCCGTAAATACATTCGCTATATTTTCTTATCTACGTTCGTGGGTTAGTTTTACCCAATCATAATCTTAATATATAAAAGGCAAGCGTCCTGCTCCGTGCTCTATATCGTAAAACATGTTCACCCTGGACCATGAGCAGTTATAAATAATTCATTTGAAATGTTTGTACTTACTAAACCTTTTGCTCTATATCGTAAAACCTGTTCAGCCTGGACCAGAACCTGTTGTAAAATTATCTATTTGAAATCTTTGTACGTACTGTACTTTTTAAAACCTGTTCATCCTGGACCAGAACCTGTTGTAAAATTATCTATTTGAAATCTTTGTACGTACTGTACTTTTTAGAACCTGTTTAGTCTGGACCAGCACCTATTTTTAAATTATGTATTGGAAATCTTTGTACTTGAAGACTATCATCATTTTCCTCAAAATACTATACATCAAACATCATGTCTTGCTATTACAGTGCTTCTTAATTCACAGAACCAGAACCTATTCGGTCTGCATAAACTGAACAGCAATTATTACATTCAGTGATGTTGGTGTCAATTGGAATTGCTAGAATTAAATCACAATGGTCTTGATTGGTCTTCTGATCCAAGTTTTAGCGATTGGCTACTCAAGTTAGGAAATGGAGATGAAGACATCATAGAAATTCCCGATCATTTTGTTTTTAAAGGTTCACTTATTAACCCTTTCAATGGCTTGCCTAGAATAATCGTGGACAATTTTTTTGAGCTTATGTTCCCATCATTTAACCAATAAAAAGATTAAAAAACATCCCTCTGATTTTTACATGAGCTACTTTGCTTTTGGCAGGCTGTCTAATATAATGGACAAAACCATGATAACGTTGTATTATAATATTTTAGTTCAACTAAAACAATCGGAGACAAATGCAAATGCGTTATTTATGCAATTGTTATTATAAAAAAAAAATTATACTTTGCACACCAATCACAATAATCACTTTTTTTTTGCAAAATTTATTAACACGCGATATAAAAAAATTGAAGGCTTCTGTTGGGCATAAAATCGAAAATCTAACTAAGTTAAACGTTATATATCTCCCTAAAATTATTTTTGTCATGTTAGCACAACTTCATTTCATAGTACCAACCTATTTGATTTTAGAAAAGACGTTGCAAAATAAAAAAAAATTTTTTCTGAAGTGTCCAATATAATGGACAAATCCATTAAATATATTTCTGGCGATACTTTGAGTCCGAATAACATCAACCGTTATTCCAAAATTGCTATCCTGTGCACAAAAAATTCCGATGTGAACGAAGTCAATGAGCAAGTTCTAAATATTTTAGTTGGTGACACAGTGAGAGATCTGAGCACGGATTAAATTGAAGACAGTGATGATAACGATAAACAAAATTACCCTGCCGAGTTTTTGAATGAATTTTATCCTTCAGGAATGCCACTGCATAAGTTAAACCTCAAAATTGGAAGTATTATAATACTTCTTCGAAATTTCAATACCAAAAGAGATATCTGTAATGGAAGGTGGTTAGTTTTGAAAAACCTAAAAACTTAATTAATCATCGCACAGGTATTGACAGGCGCACTGGCGTACATGAAATAGTTTTCATACCTACAATTGATTTGGCCCCGACAAACACAGATTTGCCTTTCACTCTCCGGAGGCGACAATTTCCAATTAAACTGACATTTTCAATGACCATAAATAAATTGCAAGGTTAAATATTGCAAAAAGTAGGAGTTTTTCTAAAAGAACTGGTATTTAGTCATGGGCAGTTTGAGCGGGCTGATGATGTAAAACTAATGGCGTTTTCGTTTCTACCAAAAAATGTTGCCTTTTCATTGCCCTTGCCTTTTTTCGTGTTCGATTCTAAAATAAGTGCAAACGGGTGAGTAAATTTTGTGTTCGTTTCTTAAAATGTCACACTCACAGAGGGCAAAAAAGGCGCATTTTCTACCCTGCAAACATTCTCAGGGTAGATGATTGCCCTGCATATCAGCTGTTTTTAAAACGACAATATTATGACATGCATGCGTTAGACAAGGATGGTTATATTCGTTTATTTAAGTTGACATTTTTCGAGTAGGTAAAAACATGCACTTTTACAGGGTTGCGGGCAACATTGAAAACATTTTGCACTGCGACAGGGCAACATTTTTTGTTAGAAACGAAAACGCCATAAGCATTATAGATGGCAAGGGACAAGGTTAAAAATTCTAAGAATTTTTTTACTAGAAATGTTGTATATAAAGAAGTTTTATCAAAATAATTTAATAAATATGTTTTCAAATAAAAACCTTTGTATATAAATCCAATAAATTTTTTGTCGCATTTTGTACTCTAAATGGTTCCTTCCCGTCGAAGGACGGGCTTTTACACTAGTTTCATTATATTTTGCAAGGTTTGTATTGTCGCAATCGTAATTATAAGGTCTTGTATACCTTGTATCGTAAAAATTTGGTTGAAGTGTTAAATAACAAGACAAACCGGATAGATATACCAGCGGAATTTTACTAAAGAATGAATCAGTTTTTTATTTTACGATAATTTTATATACGATACATATAGGGTACTTAAGCATTTAATCCAGAGAGAGGCGGTATATGTCTCAACCACTACGACCAGCTCAGTTCTACAATTTTTATTAAAAAAAGCCTAAACAAATTTCACGAAAAATACGCTATTTCTTGTGTTTTGAAGAACATTTCTTTGGTAAGAATAATACATATCGGTGAAGCTTATATCAAAACCAACAATGTTTCTGTATTTTCACCCCATTTTCTAGAGTCATTTCGGTGAATTTTTCCAGAATTTTAAAGTGTATGGTTCCACAATCCACTAATTATCCCAAAAGTATGATATAATTTAATCACAAAATTTTGTTTAAGTGTATCTTTCCTCTCTTAACATGCCATTTGGCCGGAGTTATTTGTTAGGAGAGAAACAAAGTGAGCTTAGTCCTAAAAACTATTTCTGCATGGATTTTTTTTTATTTTATCAGAGAAATCCCAATGCAGATTTTGTGTTACTCCTGAACACATCTATTTTGCTTATAACTTGTTTTTACCTTCAGAATGCAAGTTCCGCAAACAATTGACATGAAAATCTGACCTTCTTCGATAAATCTTAGTATTTATGAGGCCAGGATAAATTTCAAATAACTGTTTTTTAATAAAGTATACGAGAAATGGCGTTTTCTAGATGAAAATTTCAAATTTTTCGGAAACTCGCACATCATTGAACAGCTGTTACGAAACTTATGTATATGCTAATAAAACCGTTTGAGAAGAAGAGCTTTTATATGTTACTACTTAATTTCTTAAAGTTTATAGAAATTATATCTATTACAACATTTTTAATATGCTCTTATCAATACATGATTTTGAAATTCTTTATCCCACCATATAAGAGTGAAACATTTAACCACTAAAACATATCCACATATCTTGATTAATATTATTATGAATTGGCTCCATTGTATTCAACCATAACATATTGGATAGTAGAGTTCAACAAAAGTTTGAATCAGCACAAAAGATGAACACGCCGGGGGAGCACCAAAAATATTGACCATTCTAGAATGTATTGGAAAAATTCACGATTTCGTATTGGACAATCCGAAAATGAAAGTGTGTGGGATAGCTACAGCCGTAGACATATTAAGTGGATGTACAAGAAAAATGGCAATTTTGGCTATTTTTGAAGTTAGATTAGGTTGCTCCAAAATAAAAAGAGACCTTCGCCATATTTAATAACTTTTGAATGAAACATCGTATGGTACCGTTTTGAAAAGCATTTTGAAGAAAAATAGTATTAAAAGTTGAAATTTAAATGTGAAAGGATTTCCGACGATAAACAAGGGATCTTACTCGGGATTTGATCGGCGATTCTCAAATAGTTTGCAAACACAATCCTTTACATATATCTTTCATTTAGGATGGTTAAAAGGGAATAAATTTGGCAAATCTATAGCGAGATAACGACATCTTGACCATTTTCACATCGAATTGGTTGAACGGACAAATACAAATGAAATGCTGCCCTTGGAACTATCTGAAACCCAGTTAACATCAAAATACCAAAGAATCTGAGTATTTTAAAATTCGGGAGAGACCACCACATAATATTTTGAGCTGCATTCAAATTGATTTGGACTACCAACAACTTTATTACGTTATCATCGAAAAAGCAGTGGAACCATTTATATGGAGACTTTGTAGATAATTGTTTGTTAATATCTTTTCATGTTTCGAATTCCATTTCTTTACCCGAACTCTCCACTTTTGATATGTTTCAACTTTGGGATGCCAAAGTCCCTTAATTCTTAATGATTTGGATCGCCAATCGGTTCATTCTTGTAACGGCCCGAAGAAGTCTTTGTTCTCATTTTCAACATTTTGTTTTTCACCTCACATGCAATTTCAATTCTTGGGTCGACATTATAAGTATTTCATATGCGTAGAATTCCTTCTCTTCTTCGCTAATGGACGTCAACAGGTCCGGGTGGAACATATACAATAGAAGACCAGTCGGTTATATATAAGAGAGTACGTTTGTTGTTTTGTTCTTTTAGCTGCAATGCTTAAAAACTTAACTTAAAAGAAAATGTGATGTGTAATACAAAAGATTTGACTTTTCGCGATTTTTTTTATTAAGAAATTAAAAAAAAATGTTTACAATTTTTAACTGAACCACATTTCGAAGCCAGGTAGGTACTCCTTACAATTTCAAAGTTCTGTGCATACAGAATAAGAGGTATCCCTAAAAAATTAATTAAATATTCTTTATATACAAACGTACACAAAAAAATGAGAATTAATCAAAATTTTCTTAAAAACATACTTTTTTCAAGAATTCCTCCAACCCTTTTCTAGAGATGGATTTATAATATAAATTTTATATTTTTGTTTTCATTTATCTATTAGCAACATGTCAACCTTTAGTTTCTAGTTTCTATTCTATAACACTTGGTATTTTACATTTAAATTAGTGTTGCGTATAAGCAATGGCAATAAATGGGTTAAAGAAATAAGTTTCAATTAGTTCAAATTCAATTAATTTAAAAATGCATTCTAACGTCAAAAAACTGTCATTTCTTTTAAAAACAGGCACTTTCACCGGAAGACTATCGTCTGGTTATGAAGACTGTTGAGAATGCTATACTTTCCACTGATCTAGCCATGTATTTCAAAAAGCGAAATGCTTTTCTGGACCTTGTCGAGAATGGCGAATTTGACTGGCAGAGTGAGGAGAAAAAAGAATGTAAGTTGTCAATGGCAAAAAACATTATTTAATATAATTAAACTCTTTTGGACACAGTGCTGTGCGGCATGATGATGACAGCATGTGATGTCAGCGCAATAGCAAAACCATGGGAAGTTCAGCATCGAGTGGCTAAATTGGTGGCGGATGAGTTCTTCGACCAGGGCGATTTAGAAAAGCTACAACTGAATACGCAACCGGTAGCAATGATGGATAGGTAAGCATAAATTGCATAAACTATCTTTCCAATATTAAATGCTCTTCTTACAGAGAGCGCAAAGATGAACTGCCCAAAATGCAGGTGGGCTTTATTGATGTCATTTGCAGTCCACTCTATCGTGTGCTTTGCGATACATTCCCCTGGATCACACCGCTATATGAGGGCACCATGGAGAACAGACGCAACTGGCAAGATTTGGCGGAAAAAGTGGAGATGGGCTTAACTTGGATTGATCATGATACCATAGATAAGCCGGTGGAGGAATTTGCAGGTGAGTTAAAATTAGTTTGTTTTAAATATTTTTTTATTAATTATTAAAAAATTTATCATTGCCTGCAGATTGTCGCGAAGATGAGGAAATCAAAGATATTGAATTCACAGTGACAACCCTTAATTGCCATCAACAACATGGCGATGATGCAACGCCGGAACATCATCGTGGTAGCTCGCGCCTGAGCATGAAAAAAACTGGTGCTCTCGGCAAAGCGGTGCGCTCAAAACTTACTAAAACACTTTACAATAGCATGGATGGCGTTAAACCTAAAACTTCGCTAAAACTCTTGGAGTCGCATGGAAGTGAAGATTTGGATGACAAGAGTCCAACGAGTCCGTCGCAGAACGTGATGACGCAATTACATGGTGCTGGTCATATGTCTGCATCATCCTCGACATCCTCAACGGGCACTGAAAAATCCAAGAAACGCTCCAAACTGTGTGCGCTCTTATGACGAAAACCGTCCAATTAGAATATGGTGACTTCCGCCGGTGCTGGCCAAAGCAAGGGCCAAACCGACGGAGGGCTGACCGATATCTAATTGGGTGAAAAACTTTAAACCAAACAGTAATCAAATCAAATCAAATCTTTTTATTGATGATCAAAAATATTAGTAACTTCTGAAAAATCTATTCACTCTAGTGCAGCTTTAACTAAATTAAATGATGTGCATGAAGTTAGCTACGCTATATTTTGAAATAAATATTAAAATCATTATGTGCTGCCAGGTGCCCCATATTTACTAACATGTGCAGCATTGGAAAAGCAATATATGCTAGTAGTTTGATGTTTGTTAAAGTAAGTTTTGCCATTATTTGCATTTTCAAATGTCATACACTTACACTGTAATGTGCTAAAATATGCAATTGTAAACTGGCATCATTACTCTTGTTGCTGACTTTTGTTGCTTTGCTTTAATGGGTGGATTTGCACCTTCTGGGATCGTAGTTGTAAAACCATGCTTCATCACCTGTTAGAATTTTCTGAAAAGTGGAAGACTTTTCTTTTTTGAATTTGTTAAGAAAATATTGAGCGAAATGCACACTTGCCTTTTTTTGATCTTCAGTTAAAATTATAGGAACCCATTGTGCAGATTTTTTCGAGTATTCAAGATTATTTTTTTAATATTCGCGATACAGCCATGGCATTCAAGCCCAGTTCTTCAGCAATCATTTCCTGGATCAATTTTGGATCTTTGTCAATTTTATACTTCATCGTCAATCGCAGATTTTGGACGGCCTTCTCGAGGTTCGTCCTCTATAGAAAAATAACTCTTAGAAATAGTCACAAGTGATGGCGAATACACTCCAAACGCGGTTTATCATTCACTAAATATTTCCACAGGCTTGAGCTAACGCCGAAATCCAAAAAGAATAGCGATCGAATTAGCACAGGGATATCCACTGACACTGCTTCACTAATTTTACATTTTCTTGTCTTCATTTTGAACGATCTTAGAGTGATAAAAATATCAAAAATTAGAGTGATAATATCGTAATATCTTATATCGTAAAATTATAACAAACGGTATGCAATATGACAGCAACTAAGCGAACTTTTGGTAGTACCCTTGTAAATGTGTTAATTCCTGAAAATATTCACCGTTTACATTTATGAGGCGTTGCTAACGTATAGATGAATCAAAAAATTCACCTGAGGGGGCTGTTTTAAACGAAATTCGCCTGAATTTTGTCTAACTAAGCACACTACATCTCCATAGTTATCTTTTCACCAAAATTAAGAGTGAATCACGCCCTCATAAGTTCACCAAACAGTCACAATGACCTTTTTATTT
Source organism: Tetanocera ferruginea (assembly GCA_958299015.1). Classification (NCBI taxonomy): domain Eukaryota; kingdom Metazoa; phylum Arthropoda; class Insecta; order Diptera; family Sciomyzidae; genus Tetanocera; species Tetanocera ferruginea. The sequence continues at coordinate 118,892,366 of OY282642.1, read as the reverse complement.
TACAGTTCCGCTCTGGCCTGGTGTCTGGGCGCTTCTACACGATCGATTCATTGTTCTTAACGTTTCCGATTATCATATAGAATCCATTTTCGTCACAAGTGACAATTATCTTCAAAAATGGTTCCACCTTATGTTGCATCAGTAAAGAAGACACTACCTAAAGTCATTTAGAACCCAACGATTACGTTTTTTCACTTTTCCAATTGCTTTGTGACGGCAATTATTGGGTGATTTGATACTTTGAAGTTCTCAGCAAGGTATTGTACAGTTGTCGATGAATTCCGGTCGCAGTTTGTCATCATTAAGGCAAGGTACAATCAGGCACTAAAAGAGAGGTATTTTCAAACACGAAACTTATTTTGAATTTTACTTAACACGTCTGTTCACCATGAAAGAACTTTTAAGACTGACAGAAAATCCAACATTTGATATGAAACTATCTGATTCTTAACTTTGATATGAGTTCGAATGTAACTTCAACTTACACCTTCTTACTTACTTAGATAGCGCTAACAACCGTTGGTCGGTTTTGGCCTCATTTTAGAATTTGGTGCCAGATATAAACTCCAACCGTTGTCAGGTTATCCAATACCTGGTCTTTCCAGTGGAGATGTGGTCTTCCTCAACTGCGTTGGCGGCCGCTGGGTACCGAATCGAATAACTTTTTTGCTGGATTTTCGTCGTTCATTCTCTCGACATGCCTAGTTAATGAAGCTGCTCCTTTCTTAAAACGCTATATAAATCTCGGCATACAGCTAATACAGCTCGTGGTACCATCGTATACGGTACTTGCCATTGACGCCGATTGGACCATAGATCTTGCGAAGGATTTTTCTCGAACGCTCCCAATGTCCTTTCATTAGTGCTGCTCAACGTCCAGTTTTGTGATGCGTAGAGAAAGACGGCCATGATTATTGACTTATAGAGCTTAAGTTTTGTTCGTCAAAAGAGAGAGCTCTGCTTCGCAATTACCTACTGAGCCCAAAGTAACACCTGTTGGCAAGAGTTATCCTTTCCGTCTCAAGTCAGCAGCTCGGATCATCTTCGCCATGACTATATTAAAGAAGTCGCACGATAAGAAATCACCTTGTCTTAGACCTTGCTTGGTATCGAACGGAAGGGAGAGGTCTTTTCCAATTTTAACTGTGCTGCTGGTGTTGTTCAGTGTCATCCTGCAAAGACATATTAGCTTAGCAGGAATACCAAATTCAGACGTGATGAAGCATAGGTGACTTCTTATTGGACTGTCAAAGGCGGCCTTGAAATCGACAAAGAGATGGTGTGTGTTGATTTGTTTTTCGAGGGTCTTTTGCAAGATTTGTCGTAGTGAAAAGATCTGGTCAATGGTGGACTTCCCAGGTCTGAAGCCACACTGATAAGGTCCAATCAATTGGCTTCAGTCTTTCACACAATATGTTCGACAGCATCTTATATGCAATATTAAGAAGGCTTATTCCACGGTAGTTGGCGCAAATGTTGGTATCACTTTTCTTGTGGATTGGGCATAGCACACTGAGGTTGCAATCATATGGAATGCATTCTTCCGACCATATTCTGCATAGAAGCCTGTGAATGCATTTAAACAGAGCTTCGTCACCGGTCTTAAACAGCTCAGCCGGTAGACCATCGGCTCCTGCGGCTTTGTTGTTTTTGTTCAGACCTTGTTATAGTCGGGTAGCGGAACTTCAACGATGTCATTCATAATTGGAGCTTCCGGCATATCATCGCTATTGGCGGGATTGTTGTCAGTGTCACCATTTAGAAGATCAGAGAAGTGTTCCCTCCATAAATCAGTGCACTCTGGATATCTGTCACCAGATTCCAGTTTTCATCCTTGCAGGAAGAGGCTCCGGCCTTGAAACTATCGCCCGGCCGATCTTCTTATTTTTTCGAAATATTTTCGAGTCTAATTCCTGTCGCCATTCATCTCAATTTTCTCGCACACACACATTTCTGCCTCTCATTTTTTTCGCCTGAAAAAGCATCTCTCTTACCTCCTCTTCTGTCGGTATCACTCCATAACAGGACGTGTTATCAACTTACACATGATACATAAAAAACATATGTTTTAAGCAAATCTAAGCAGGTTAGAGTTCTTGATTTTTATATGATTCAGTGAAATAACGCCCAAAATAAAAAATGAAATAACGCCCAAAATATTTTGGGGTTTAAAAAATTAAACAACGCCCAAAATAAAAAATGAAATAAAGCCCAAAATAAATGAAATAACGCCCAAATCAAAATTGAAATAACGCCCAAAATATTTAAAAAAAAATCATTTAAAATATTTTCAGCGTTATTTCATTATGAAATGAAATAAGGCTGACAAAATTTGTATGAAAAATATTTGGGCGTTATTTCATTTTTGATTTTGGGCGTTATTTCATAATGAAATAAAGCACAAAATAAAAAATGAAATAACGCCCAAATAAAATGAAACAAAGCCCAAAATTTGTATAGAAATTTTTTGGGCGTTATTTCATTGGGCGTTATTTCACTGAACCGTTTTAGATAAGAAAATATGGCATATCAAATTTTTATGAAAATATCAAATTTCTACACTAGCAGCAAACTACTTGTTTTGTCAACGCAAAACGTCAGAGTTTTTGCAAAACCTAACTGCATAGTTAACTTTGCAAACACATAAAAATCATATATGTAACTAATTTATCAATGCGCCACATGATAGCACACATCGGACACATTATAGCACAGTTCATTTTTCGAAGCTAGTTTTATGCATAGCTAATAGTTAATGTTGAACAAATCTTTAATAGTAAAATATATAGAGATATAAAAAACTTAAAGCTTTTTTAAGCTAAAAGCTACCTACTACATATTTCCGCCTACTCGTCGTACTCTATTCTGCAATACTTGATTTAAGTCAATGTCAAAAAATGTGATCTATTGAAGGTCAAGCAGGTGGTTCTGTTCGAGCCCACTGTACGAACCTAAATAAAACAAAAAAGTTATTACACTGAACAGCTGACTTCAATATCAGCACCAGTGACCAGTTACTACTTATATAGAATATTATCAAAAGAGAAAAAGCAAACCTAGTCATAGTTATTAAGTTATAAAATAAATGTTACTTAAATAAGTCGCAATTTGTTGCTGTAGCTAAGTGTTAATTTCAATATAAGCTAAGTGTTAAGTGAGCTGTTGAACTAGAGAGAAGCATATTTATTCCAAAATATTTAAAAATTAAAAATAAAATATCCATCCATCCATGCATGCACCATTCAAAAAACTGCGTTTGATACGTATATCTTTTCATAATTATGATAATGATAAAATGTAAATTTTATTAGAAATTTTTGAAAATGGTGGAATACGTAATCCTTGAATCTAGGTTCTCTTAAAAATATATATTTAAAAAAAAATTAGTCCAACTTATCATTAATTAATCTAAACTTTTACTTTAAACTAGTTCGTAAGTAAGTTTACTTTAAACAAAGCTGTTGTAGATGCTATATATATTTTTTTAGTGCTATATTCTAAGACACTTTTATTAGTTTACAATCAAAACTATTTAATAGTAAATTAGAAAAAAACTGTTACTCAAACTCTTTGGAACTTCGCAAAACTATAGCAATACCAATACTTCAAATACTTTAAGGCGTTATATTAAAAACAAAAAATAAAAAAAAACTACTAAATAATTATGAGACAACTACTTTATGATGTTTATGATGAATGTATCACAAAATCAAAAATCTGCTATAACCAAAAAATTCTGCAAAATTTAAATTTGAAATAAATTGATCTAAAACACTTTAAGATATATTGTTATATATAGTTAAATAGTAAACAAACAATATATTGTGCAGTAAATATAAAAAAACATAAAAAGAAAAGAAAAGCTAGAAATAGATTCAAAATAAAATAAAATAAATGAATGTCAATTTTGAAAGTACACGTATAAAATATTTTTTAATAACTGTATATTGCTTGCAATTTAAAATCTAATGAATGATAAAAATGAGTGTGTTTTAGCTAAAAAGTGTACATTTAATATATGTATGTTTATCTACGTGTATTCGGCATGCGCGCCAAAATTACTTTTAAATCAAAAATTAATTGTATAATTCAATGTTTTTGAATATTTAATTTTTTTATTAATTTTTTGCATCAAAGCATTTGTCATGTACACATATTGTTCATTCACAGCATTAAATTGTCACAGCAACCAATTTGAAACTGTTTAAATATATGGTAATGTTTTTTTTGGTTTCAAAATGTAATCTTTTAAGTTTATCGAAATGTTTCTTAATTTCGTTCAGTCACATTTTATGGCAGTATTTCAAATAAATACACTTGTGAAAATTCACGCATTTGTGCTTTATTTAAATGGAATTTTACTAAGTATAAGACTTAATATTCAACGAGTAATGATGAAGATGAATTTAATACTATGAATTCACCATAAATAAAACTTCTCAAATTTTCTGCGCAAAAATAACAAACCATTTGAAGGAACTCTGAGTTTGTACACTCAGAAAAATATCAACTGTAATATTAACAGTCGACCGCTGTTATTTTAAAACACTGTTAGGTTGAATGATTTGCATTTAAGTTAACAGTTTTCTTTGTTGAATGAACCTTTCAAAGTATTTTTGTGCTGTTAAAATCATCTGTTGAAATATTTTTTGTTTTTGTTGATATGTCTGCCTTCTCTAAGCAATGGTTTTTAAATGTGTTTTGCTATATCTATCTTATCGTTATCAATATCTCAGTGGAAGTGTGCTAGACTATTATCCGGAGGATGTGGGTTCGTATCCGAGCTGTGTAAGTATCAAAAACTTTTAATTTAAAAATTGAAATTCTAATTCTGTGTCATTAACTGTTTGGTCAAAAATAATTTTTAAAATAAGTCTGCTTACAATCTTGAAAAAAATTGTAGAACTCATTTTTTATTTAAAAAAAAAAAAAATGTTAAATAAAAACAAAACACTTGTTGTTCTGCCAGTAGTTGAACCCAAGACAGTCACACTCGGCCAAACATGAACTTCCGAATAGAGATGGGCGCGTTAGTGATTTTGACTCACGATCACGCACGCTCACGATGTGATATATTCTTATCACGCATGCTCACGATTAAAAATAATTTTTTAATCACGATCACGCACGATCACGATGTTATTTCTTTTAATCACGCACGCTCACGATTAAAAAAATTTTTGTTCACGATCACGATGGCATATTTTACTCACAAGTTCTCACGAATACGTTTTATAGTATTAAGTGCTTGTAAAATGAGAAACGTAAATTCAATTCATATCTTATATAGATACATCTTGTATATTAAAACTTTATGAATACATAAATTAGTTTGGAGCAAAACGATTATTCTTCAGATTAGTGTGCTTTTTAGTGAAACAAAATGAAGGGATTCAACTTTAGAACATTTGAATACATTTAAAAACCATTGAATTAAATTATTATAATTAGTACTATTTGAAAAGCAAAGAAAGTACTTCAATCTACATTTTAATTAAAGTTTTTGAAGTGAAACTTCTTTAGCCACGTATACAACACAAGGCGAACGAAACGAGTAGTAAAACCGATGAAACGAATGAAACGACGGCGAATTAAGGTGAATTTGGTTGAAATTAGGTGTTCGAAACACTTTATAAATTCGAAACAAACAATTATCGAACAATGGTTTGAGTCCGAACTAACCGATCAAAGTTCGGACTTCATCAACAAAATTTTAGACCGTACTTTTTTAAGGTGGAATTTTCAACTAGATACGTTATGCTTCAATTTCCAACCGTGACACGTTACGCTGGAACTATCAGCCAGTATAATTCAATGGCCGATTGGATGCAATATGATTATCTGAGGTCACAGACGGGTCATTGCCAATTTCATCATGGATTCCATGAATCATTTGGACAAATATGGATGATTCTATGGCCAATCGGATGCAATAAGATTATATGAGGTCACAGGCGTTGGAACTTTTATGGATTCCATGGATGGTTTTGACCAATATGGATGATTCTATGACCAATTGGATGCAATGGGATTTTCTGAGGTCATTCACAGGTGGTCATGGCTTTATATGAAATGAGACTTTTTAGTAAGACTAAATTAAAAAATTAAAAACTCTCTACTTTTTTTGGTTAAAGTTTCACTTATTCCGCGCTTGGCGGCCACACACATATTTTTTTATTTAAAAAGAGTAATCTATTCAAATTTTCACCCAGCGGCTTAGATCTTTCAAAATTTCCTCAAGTTGTCGCTTCTTTAGAAGTGATCAGTGTTGCATTTGGTATGCAATTGGTAGCAAAAGCGTAAGAAAACATCATTACGAAATTTAGCACAGATTTGAAAAGTTTTGGTACACAAGTCGTGACACGAATAAATTTAAGTCACGCACGAGAAAAATTTAATCACGCACAATCACGAATTTTCGTGAGGTTTTTATTGGTTCGCTCTCGATCACGACGTGATTCGTCGTGACACGTCGTGTCACGCCACAATCCCTGACACGCGCTCCTCTCTACTTCCAAAGCAGTGATAATATTTCAATAAGAACGTTTTTATATTGGTTTCGTTTTCTATAGACCAACAGTCAGCCTACTGTTGATTTGAACGTTTCATTTGTTGGATGGTATTTAACAGTGAAATCTGTTATTTCAACCCATGATTTCTTTGATAAAACAGCATTTTTTTCCTGATTTTATGCCAATTCGCCGCAAATCGGAAGCTACGAAAGGGAGAAAAATTGCTTTAAGTTCTTGACTAATGTAAAAGGGGACTAAGCAAATAAAGAAATATTTCGAGCATTATAAAGGTTAAACATGCACTAATATATAGCAATAACATCCCTACGGAGAAAGCAGATTCAATTGCCCAGCACAGCCGAACAGCACAGGTTCGATATAACTCAGGTCATTGGCACCTGTAAGGAAATTTTGCCTTGTTACCCTTAGTATTCATTATACCCTAAACCTGAAAGGTCAGGGTATATTAACTTTGTGCAAACGTTTGAAAAGAAAGGTATAGAAAAGTATATATATATTTTTGATCAACGTCACCAAGTGAGTCGAGCTATCCATGTCCTTCCGTCCGTCCATCCGTCTGTCCGTCTGTGTGTTGTCCGTATACACAGGATAAGAAGAAGGAGTTGGATGAAACTTGGTACACATGGGCGCATGAACTCAAGGATCTGCACTATTAAATATTTTCGGAATACGCCCACGGACACGCCAACCTCCCATACAACGCAAAAATTGAAAACAGCAAAAATAAGCTCATAATTAACCTACAACAATAAAATTTGGTGTGTATGTGTTTTGTATCAACACAAAGATGTCTTCAAAAAATGGGTGTCGTCCACCCACGGACACGCCGACCTCCAATACAACCCAAAAATTGAAAACGCAATAAATAAGCCTGTGTTTAACCTACAGAGACAAAATTTGGCACATATGTTTTTTATGACAAAAAAAAAGATGGTTTTGAAAAATGGACGTCATCCGCCCACGGACACGCCTACCTCCCTTACAAGGCAAAAATTGAAAACTGCATAAATAAGCTCATAATTAACCTACAACAATAAAATTTGGTGTTTATGTATTTTGTATCAACACAAAGATGTCTTCGAAAAATGGGTATCATCCGCTTACGGACACGCCCACCTCCCATACAACCCAAAAATTGAAAACACAACAAATAAGCCTTTGTTTAACCTACAGAGATAAAATTTGGCACATATGTTTTTTATGACAAAAAAAAGATGGTTTTGAAAAGTGGACGTCATCCGCCCACGGACACGCCTACCACCCATACAACCCAAAAAGCTCAAATGAGAGATCAAATTTGGTATGTATGTATTTTATACTAAAACTTAGGTGTGTTCAAAAATTGTGAGGAATCCGTCATTGAACACGCCCAACTCCCATAGCGAATAGATATTGCCTTTATTACATTAACTGTGTGCTACAGGAATAAAACTTGGTATGTATAAATTTTTCTTCAACATTTAAATGCATATAAAATATAAGCTTTGTGGTGACCGTGCCATGCAGGTTAAGTGTGTGGCTTAGCATGCTTGAGAGCCCGGGTTCGATCCCTAGCCGTGGCGAAAAGTTTTTTCAATAAAAATTTTTTTCTGATCGGTCACCACCTCTCTGCAGACAATGGCAAACCTCAGAGAGTAAATAATGCCATGTAAAGCTTCTTGAGAACATGAACTTTAGCCGTTCGGAGTCGGCATAAAACATGTAGGTCCAGTTCTCGGTCAATTGTGTGCAAACAATTAATAACACACACAACACAATTGATCATAAGAAGCTCGGTCAAAGTCCTTTCAAGGGCTGAAATGGCCAATTTGTTTTGTTTTTTAAAATATAGGCTTTATCAGCCCACGCAGACGCCCATTTTCAATAATTTTATTTTTTTTTTGGAAAAGTAAAATTAGGGTATTTCATAATCGGCCTAGACCGACTTTAGACTTTCTTTACTAGTTTTGTTTTAAAGTTAATCTTATCTTTAGTATTTTATTTTTTTATTAGAAAATTCTGTTAAAAAATTAGAAGCAATTTTGAAAATATTTATATGACCTCTTTGCGTTTTTAGAGCATTAAAATAAGAAATGTCTCTCGAAAACCATAAATATTGGCAATTAGTACAATTATTGACTAGAAATATCTATAAAAATATTTAAATTATTTTATAAATACACTCCCTGAAATAATTTTATAGTCATTCTATAGTTTCCTTATTTTTACTATAAAGGATTTAAGATATTATTAATAAAAATATTTTAATTCGCCATCACTAACCTTAGGTTGGAATCCACCTAGTCACAGTACACCAATATACACATGTAAAGGAGCTAAGGAATGAAATTAACAAAGAGTGGAAAAAATTGAACCAGCAACCATCCAAAATTAAAAAATTCGCTGCCAAGGCGTTTTAGAAGAGGTTATTAAGAACGGCGTTTAGAAGAGGTTATTAAGAACACCGGCCATACATTTTATTAGATTTTATCCCACATAATCTATTTTTTATTTTTTTTTTAATAATATCTTAGTGCTTTTACCTATATTTAGCATCTAATTTTTTTTATTTTAAAAGAACTATAAGAATCTCTTTAATGTTTAAGATATCCTTTAATGTAAGGGTTTCCTTAACCCTCACTTTGGTACTATTGACATATGTAAATATCCTAATTTTAAATTTGCCATAACTCCTTTCTTTTTTATTCGATTTGAATATGGCTTGGACTCTGTGGCTATTTTTCGGTTTTCTTTCTGAAAATTCAAAAGTTGTTTTTAATTTTAGAATTTTTTGATACTTTTTGAAAAGTTTTCATTTCTATAACGTAGTTTGGTACATATTTACATATGTAAATATTTTGTATTTGAAAGGTTTTTGTGATGTTTTAACGCATTTTTTGTATTATTTATAGAAAAAAAAATGTAAAGGAAAAACTCTTCACATATTTATTATTTATACATATTTCATATTTGATAGCTTTTATTGGAAAAATATTAATGAACAGAATTGCTTACCGGGACACCGATGCACCAATCAATATTTTAAATTTACGGTTTTTATTTGTCATTATTACTGTGTTAATCAATACAAATTCTTTTCTTTATAAAGTTTACACTACGATGTTTCACAACTGATCAATAAAAACTTTTTTGTTACTATAACACTTCAACTCTTTATAACTAAGTGAAACACACGCTTCATTTTAATTCTGCTTTTCGGGAGAAAAATAAAGGTACGCAGAAATGAAACCGTGAAAAAATAGTTGTCAACGCAGTGTGCTTTTCAAATGCAAAAAATACTCAAAGTTCAAAAACCCCCTTATAGAATATATGAAAAAAGGAACAATTGAAGTTTTGTGGAAACAGCGCCAGTTTTAAGAACAATATGTCATGTTTTGATATTTAAGCTGGAAGTGCTAATTTAATGAAAAAAAGTTCATTTTTTGCTGAAATTTGTTTTGTTTATTCATTGGCACTATACATTTTTTTTTAATTTGATTTTCATAATTATATTTTGGTTATTTCGTAAAGAGCTGGATCGTCAAGTGTGCATAATATGTAAAACGCTATATCGTAAGAAGTAAAGCATGGATTTCAATGGTTAGTAATTTTTTGAATAGGGTACAGAATAACCTTTCTTTTGATACCCATAATCCTAGATTTTGTAGGAAAATTAAAAAATAAACACGACTTTTCCAGGCCCATTTTCCCAACATGCGAACCTATAACTTTTAAACCACTTGAGAGCGGCGTGAAATTTTTCCGGAATTGGACTTAAAAGGTGTTAATACATATATTCCACCTAAAAAATAATGTAAATTTTTATTTTCTGTTAATCTTTAAGAAAGCCACAAAAAATATTTACAAATGTAAATAGTGCCAGATTACGTAGTAAAAGATTGATGCCAAAGTGAGGGTTAAGATTGGAACAAAATCGTTAATAAAATTTTTTTATTAAGCAATAGAAATATACCTTGACAACATTTTTATATTCACCTCGAATGTTGTTTTGTTCCAGTCGTTGTCAATATATTCTTATTGCAAATAACAAACAAATTTTGTGTGTATACTTTTAGGCTGGCTCAGGTTCTGGTTCAGGCTGAACATGTTTTAAGAAGCATAGCAATAATAACTATGAACAGTTTGAACGATATAGAGCACGGAGCATGACGCAAGTTTGCAGTTAATGCGGAAAAGAGGAAAGGAAAGGAGTTACATCAGGCAGCATTTTTTTTTAAATTGGGATTCAATTCTACGTCTTTTACTTTTTAATTTTTTTTTTTTGTCATTTTTAGCTTTGTTTCTCTTGTGTTTTGGAGCAAACAAATTTTGTGTTGTCTTGGTTGTCAACCTGTTACTTTTCTATTTTTTTAGTCTTAGCATTAGTCTTATACATTCAGTTTTAGCGAATGAAGATACCATCGGCAGTTCTGAATGCCATCATGTGGTGGTGTATTAAATGTAATGCAACATTATCATTCCCAAATGTGTGCTGAAGATTATTCGCGTCGAGAGTGTCTCTTACAACGTGAATTACATCTTCCTTTCATTTGGGATGGGAGACTTAATCCTATTCCACAATTGTTTTTTCTTCCATTTCACTTAAAACAGTTTATAGACCTGGTTGAATTTGAACATACTACGCGTATTTTTTGGCTGCAGATTATTTAGAAATTTTGCCATTTGTAAATTCCATGACCATTACCACAATGATTACTTAAATCGTGAATTGCCATCTGAATCCGACGAGCATTATGAGAGCTTCCGCCAGATTTCAGCTCAGTTAGAACATTGGTAAAGTGACAAGAATCTGAATTTTTCTTTGGCAGATCTTTGTTGGAATTTGCAACTGGAATTGGATGATGCCGATTGTCATTCCACTGCATTTCCTGTATTTTTCTAAACTTTTTCTAAAAAATGTACATTTTCTAATATTACATACGATCAAATATTTTATAGTTTTAATGGGAGGCAGGCGTGTTTATAGGCGGTATGTGTTCTTGTAACTATTTTGGCTTTTCTACCTGTATATTGTTGAAAAATCTTATATTTTTGGGAAACTATAAAATTGTCGTAACGTAAAATGAATTTCAAAAACAACAAACAAAATTTCAGCAAAATTTTAATAATTTTACATAAAGAATTATTTTCATAGAATTTCATTACCTTTTTTATTTAATAGTTGTCAAGATCGTTCTACTGGTTTGCGAGATATATTAACCAATAGACATATGGAAAAACGCGACTAACCAAACTAATGACTCATTTGTACTCGGAGGACTTTCCCAACCGAAAAGGTTGGAAGTGTCTTATCGCAGAACCAAAAAGTTCCTGTGAAAAACTAAAACAGCGTTATTGGCACTTAAGAAATTATAATGACTGGTAGTGCAAGTTCAGTTATTGGCATCCCCAACCAAGAACTGAATTTATGCTTTTTATGGAATTAATAGTTAACAACCACGTTTAAGGTTAACTATTTTAAGTGTTATTAATCAGAAAACCAAACGCAACTAAACAAAAAAGACAATGGTACTCACCAAATTTGAGTTCACTATCGATATCAACACCGTAAAACTTTTTTCTTTCAAAAACTTTGACGATAATAACCTCTTTACGGCTCCGAAGTTTGCAAGAACTTTACAAATATAATTGTATATAAAATACAATACAAATGGAAAAAAGAAACACAGCATTAGAAAAGTAAACTTTATTAATTACGGAAAAGTAAGGAGTTTGAATAAACCATATTCAAGTAAATGATATATAGTATCCCCCCAATAGTTGGGGTTAAATTTTTGAGTGCCAATAATTAAAGTCGCTACGCCATGTATCTTATCGATACCATTATCTCAGCGGAAGTATGCTAGACTGTCATGCGGAAGACGTGGGTTCGTATCCTGGCTGAGTAAGTATCAAAACTTGTATATAATAATTTAAATTCTTATTGTTATTTTTAATAAAAAAAAATCGAAAAGTTCATAAATAAAGAGGTCAAATTGTTGTCTATTTCAAAATTAACTTGTATTTTGATTCCAAGGCTTTTACTTAAAATGATGAGCTTGACTTTACTATTAAGATAAGAAAGGACCAAATTATAGCATAGTATGGACACGAAAAATAATTCTTACAAAATAATTCCTTCAAAAGCACCTAATTCCTTCCTCCAAAAACTGCTCTCAAAATTAACATTTTAAATTATTAAAAAATTGAAAAGTTAAGAACGCAAGAGTTAGGGTATGTTCGAGCTGCAAACACTGCAGTTGTGTTGCATGATTTGTCAAAGCATCACGTTCTATGCTAATTTCTGGCAACATTGGCCAAAGCAAAACGTTCTAGCGTACAAAAATTTGACATTTGATGCGCAGGAAATGCAAAAAAGCGGCAACACAAATTTTGTCTGCAGAATAATACTGGATGAAGAAAAGTAAGACAAATGTTTATTTTATTTTTTAATATTATTGTTGGCCACGTATATAAATTTACTAATAATTCAATCGGAAATGCGTGAAAAATATATTACCAGGATATAATTGAATGGTTTTCAAAACATTCTTCTTCTCTTCTTAATTCACTTAATTTTTGCTTCTTCTAATTTCAATAACAAACTTTTATCATTTTCTATTCTATACAAAATTAAACTTGCACGAAAATCTATTCTTGCTTTAATTTATGGATATTGTGCAAAATATCAGCAACGTATCAGCTGAGCATCTGCAACAGTGTTGCAAGCGTGTAGAAAGGCCGCAGTGTTGCCGCATTTATTGAGTGCCTCGAACATACCCTTATTAGCACTCATTTCTATATTCCTTAATTCTTTTTAAATTGAGCTCATCAGAATTAATATGATTTCTGTTATCATTTAAATACTTAAATATATTTTTGAAAACGAAATATTTTTCTGTGCTAAAAAACTTTGTATTTAAATATCGATGATATAACATATATTCGTAAAGTCTTAAGAAAGTCCTTCTGATACCTATAACGAAAAACTTTTTAAATTCTTTCAAACGCCAGTCGCTGTTAAAATTTCAAATCAAAGTGGAAATTTGCGTTCGTTTGATTTAAAATTTAAATTTTTTACTTAAATTGATTTCCGATAGTTAAATGCATGATACACAAGTTTGCAAAACTTTCCATTAAATGTCTATGGGTACTCTATGCATAGAGTATTTTTTATTTATTCTGAATCATTTCTACAATGCATAGTTTTAATGTTATTTAAATTGTATAAATTTTTGCATGCATTTTATGTATATTATACATTTATTCAAGACTTTAAAATTAGTCTTATTAACATTTAAAAAGAACTTCGAACATGCAGTTAATACCTTAACTATTAATTTTTATACTTTGCTGTTATTTCTACATAAATGCTTGAATAGCAGAACTTTTTTCAGTTAACTATATATTTTTTATTCATCTTAAAAATGTTTGATATTTTCGTTTTATGTATGTGTTTTATTTATCGTGTGCAAAATTCATATAATTTTTGCACTTTATAAATGATAAATAACAGTATTAAAATTTTTTTAAATGGTAATTAAAGAACTAAATTGTATAAATAAAACTTTGTTATTTACTGACTCTGACTTTGTCACTTGAAACAAATATCTTACATATACATTAAATACATTTTTTGCCAGTTCATTTGGGTAATTTGCTGTTATACTTTAATTTTAATAATAATAAGTTTTGTTTTTCTTTCCTCACTGTTAACTACTCTTAAGTTTTTGACTTCTTAAGTGCAGTCATTAAACCCAAGAAAGAGGAAAATTATATGAATCATTTTCTTCAAATCTCATCAACAGTGGTTACATGAAAAATTCTTCGGTTGAGTGTGAAAGCGGAAGTCACGTTCGTCCCGGACGATCTAATATGGATATCTCTATGACACGTAAACCGCGGTATGTTGGATCAATGACCTGCAAGCCTTTCGGATTATATATACGTTCGTTTTGGGAAGCAATAAATTTGGATATTTTGCGTAGTGTCTGGATACACAATAAAACAAAAATAGTTAGGTTATATATTCCAATGATATCTGTTTGTAAAGCTCACTTTTTCATAGTGCGTCTCGGAACACATGTAAACCAAATACGCAGTAATGCAGCCAATGCAACCTTCACAGTAGGTGCTACAGGTGCCTTTCTCTGCCTCCGCAAAGAATTCATTGAGCCTGTTGATTGTCGATTCAAAAACTTGTCGTTCAATCTGAAAAATTCGTGTGCATTAATTGCAATAATATCAATTGTTGGGAAGAAATAAGTATTTTACTGCCGTTTGAACTCACCAAACCCTCAAGTTCGCTGGGAAGCCTTGTGTGAAACTTGACCGAGGTGCCTTCGCTGTAGTCGCGTTGGATGAAAACTTTAGTACCACCCTGTAGGGCGGTGGTTGCTGCAGGCGTGCTGGCACCGCCACCACCACCAACTTGTGCCATTCTCGGACTTGACCACCTGCATATGGATGAATACAAATGAAGCACATTAATTTAATTTATACAAATAAATCCCTAAAACAAGTACATTGACCACATTATGCATGAAATAAAATAAAAAGGCTGCTGAGGAATTGAGGGCGCTGGGAAAAAAAACACTAAATCCGAACAGCAGTCTTGAGACCAAACAAATTTTATCAAATATAATAAAAAACAAAGCAAAGTGAACTTTTCTAAATTTCGTTTTTTATATTTATGTTTTCTATATTTTTGCGTACCGGGTGTTTACAAATACGTGATAAAAATATCTTTGATATCTACTTTGGTTAAATATGTGTGTTTTATTAACAATTGATTGGAATTTTCACGAATTTTGCAAGATATCTTGTAATTTTTTACTTTTATTTTCACTTCTGACAAGATAGCAAAGGTGCTGTAACTGTCACAATTGTCAGCGGAACATATTAGAAATATACAGAGGCTGAAATGAAGCATTAAAAACAAGTATAACATGGTAGGCAAGATACAATAGAGAAGTAGCACTTGTAATTAGAACTGAAACAGCAGAAGCAGAGCGAAACATATGTTTCTTAAGTTTATATTAAACTAAAATAAAGAAATTTTTTGTGAATATTTTGTAAAACAACAACAAATATTATGTTAATTTTGTGCTCTTTTACTAAAAAGCAAGAAACTCGAGACATATCAGTTATACTATGTTCACACTGAGATCAAATTAGGTAATTTCGAGCTTTTGTGTAATTTCGACTGAAATGATCTAAGAACTATGGTAATTTCCCATACAATTTGTTGATTTGCAAATTACCTCAAACAAGGTAATTTCGTTTAAATTATTCACGAAATTAGGCAAAAATGCACTGCAACCCTGAAATCTGAATATGGTGTGAATTAAACATACGCTTTTTTTGTCGTATTAACAATTTTGCTATCCATTCCAGCTGAGCCTTGAAAATTATACATGACACATGATAATGGCCACATTCAGATACTTACCTTTTTTGACCCTTCGGGTAGCAACCCATTTAGTGAAACTTAGATGAGCGATGTTTTCAATGAATTAAAATTGTACAATTGATAAGATGTACTGTTATGTGCGAAATAGTTTTGCAAACTTACTTTGAGTAAGAATTTTCTATTTTTAATTGAACATTTAAGTTGGCAACTGCTGAGTATGCTGAATGTAGCCAATAATGAATTGACAGAAAAATAAATCAAACGTCAAACGAAATTATCTAAGCCCAGTGTGAACACTTTTGTACAATTTCGAAATTATCTCACGAAATTACCTAATTTGACCTCAGTGTGAACATAGTATAAAATAGTATAGAAATGCAATTGACGCACTATATAAAGAGCATCGAAATTCGCAGCATATAACAGATACACGAATATATTTTTAGTTTACCCTTAAACTAAAAAGTTAGAGCATATTAACTTCGTGTAAACGTTTGCAACGCATAGAAATAAACGAGTCCGGTATCGAAAAGTATAAATATTCTTGATCAGCGTCAACTCGTGACTCGAGCTATCCATGTCCGTCTTTGTGTTGTCCATAAATACAGGATAAGAAGAAGGAGTTGACATAATTGAATGAAATTTGGTACACAAAGTCCGTCCGCCAACGAACACGCCTTCCTAAAGAACGCAGAAATTGATAACTGCATAAATAAGCTCATAATTAACCTACATCAATAAATACCGGTCAGGGCATGGTCCTACGCTTTCACCTTTCTTTAATTCTTTCCTCATTTGTTATCAACTGAAATTAAAATTTCATCAAAATTTACGATTTTGAAAGTTGTAGTTGGTGGTAGAGATGTTTGTGGATTGAGATTCCGTAATAATACGAATTGACTGAGGTAAAGGCATAATACTTGCCTCAGATTCAAATTCGCATATTGATGTAGCGATCCGCCACACAGACAACATTCTACACTTGTTTCTTTTGACTTCCCTATCTCTCCTACTTATCTATCAACCCATTTCCGAACCAATGTAGACTTGACTGAATAGGTTTGACACCTGAAATCCTTGGTTCAATTAAAAAAAAAAGCTTCTGTTTAACCTACAGAGATAAAATTTGGTACATATGTTTTTATAACAAAACGAAAATTTTTTCAAAAATGGACGTTTTCCTACCACGGACACACCTACCTCCTATACAATGCAAAAAGTTTAAAACTCTATAAATAAAATTATGTTTGTCTTAGATGATCAAATGTGGTATGTATGTATTTTATACCAAAACTTAAGTGTGTTTAATTTAAGTGTAGTCCATCCATGAACACGCCCAACTTCCATACAACCCACAAGAGGGAAAGCATTATAAATGCATTAACTGTGAGCTTTAGGAAGAAAACTTGGTATGTGTAAATTTTCCATCAACATTTAAAAGCATATAATTTATTCCCTTCATCCGCACACGAATACGCCCATTTATAATATTGTATTTTGTACAATAATATTATTGTATTTTGGAAAAGAAGGTTAAGGCTATTTCATAGTTATTAACTGTATCATCTTATCTCGCAATATAAATTGCTAAAAACTTAATCTTATCTGTTTAGTTTTCAATAAGTTTTGAATACAAAAATTTATACTTTCATGCTAAAATATAATTGTTCAAATATCAACCTAACATGAAAGTTACTGTGTTTTGAAATTTGGAAATTATTTTTTAAGATCTGTTGATAAAGGGTGTTTGCTTTAGAGGCACAGAACTTTGAAATGGAATAAAACAAGGACGAGTTTTTAAAATTTACATGAAATTGACTTTGTTCAAAAGATAATATTTTGGTATTATTAAATATGATTTGTGGCGTATGACCGCCACAGCTCGCTCGGACGCAACCTTGTCTTTAGGTCCAATTTTCAATAATTTTTTCCAATATTTGTGACCATAGCAAATCTTGTCTTCCAAGTGGTCAAGCGTTTCGAGCTTATCAGCCTTGACTAGTGGCTTCACATATCCCAAAGAAAATAGTCTAACGGCGTTAAATCGCACAATTTTGGAGGCCAATTCAAGGGTTCGGAACGTAAAACTATGCGGTTACCAAAGTTTCCTTCAGTAAATCAATTGAAACACCAACTATGTGACATGTTGTGCCATCTTGTTGAGTAATCATGGCTTTATAGCGGTGACCGTTGACTGTAACGTTCTGACCAGAACCATTATTTTCAAATAAATTTCCACAATATGGGAGCGTTGTACAGGCGTCAGTCTATTTATGTTGAAATGCCAAACCAAAATAAGCACAAATTACTTCTCAGCTGACAAAATGGCCGCCAGTTAAAATAGTGTTGCCAAGTTCTATACCTCTAAAGAAAATACCCTATATAAGAAAAACTTCAATTGCATGAGCATTAAATGCATAGTTTCAGCCTCTGGTTTGTAAGACGTAGTACGTAATATGAATCTGCAACAAAACGTCAAAAGTGCATAGTTTTTGCTTCGTACTGTACTACATTACGGTAAGATTGAGATTTGTTGGTTATGTACAAAAAATTTCAATTGGATAATGATTAAATGCCCGGACATTAATGATTAAATCCCGGGACATTGAATAATTACAAATAGAAGGTGACACTACCGACGATGAAGCGACACTAGAGCTATGTGACAGATATTTGCACTCTACATAATTATCCAGTTCTATAACCCAAATAATTGTCTTCGTTTATGTGTGAAAAATTTCTCTTGGTTTTTTTTCACTTGTTTTGTTATTATAATAGTCCTTTTCTGATTACTAGTTACTTTCTGCGGTATTGTTTTGTGTCTTGTCAATTGCTAGATTTTTGACCACTTTGTCAACTTTTTTATATGCATTGGTATCGCGTAAGAGTTTTATTAATTTTAAATAATTTTAAAGATCTTTTATTAACTTAAGTGTGATGAAGTTTTGTGATTAAGTCGGGTGCGAAATTAAAAAAAAAAAAATGGAATTTCTAGATTTCTTATAATAGGCGTGAAATTTGGATTTCAAACTCGGAAAGAAGTTCGTAAATATTAGTGGCTTTAAGGAGGGACATAACATTCGCGGCAGAGAAAACAGACCTTTTTTTAAAAAATTCATAACTCAGTCAAAAATAAACATTTTTACAAGAAAAAAAATTAAAAAAAAAATATATTTTTCACTTCAACATGGTTTTATAGAGTTCCAAACTGGCGGCAGAGAAAAAAACGGGGCCTTGTGGTTGCAGCGCTGGGAGTCGCAAAAAATGTCCGATCTGGAAAAAAAAATTATTTTTGTAAATCTTAGCAAAATTGGTTATCGTATGACAGGTGCTTTTTTAGAAACATTTTTTTCAATTTTTGGTGATGTTCCAAATTTGAAAGTGTTTTTTCGAAAAAAATATTGACTTTATAAATTCATAAAAAATCGAAAAAATTAAAAAAAAACTTGTGTCATACGATAGCAAATCAAGTTTAAAAATAATACAAAAAAAAAAATTTCATCAAAAAATGAACCCGCTAGTTCCGCAACCAGTACGAAAAGCATGGTTTCGAGATAAACGCGTTCAAAAAGCAAGAAACTCGAGACATATCAGTTATACTATGTTCACACTGAGATCAAATTAGGTAATTTCGAGCTTTTGTGTAATTTCGACTGAAATGATCTAAGAACTATGGTAATTTCCCATACAATTTGTTGATTTGCAAATTACCTCAAACAAGGTAATTTCGTTTAAATTATTCACGAAATTAGGCAAAAATGCACTGCAACCCTGAAATCTGAATATGGTGTGAATTAAACATACGCTTTTTTTGTCGTATTAACAATTTTGCTATCCATTCCAGCTGAGCCTTGAAAATTATACATGACACATGATAATGGCCACATTCAGATACTTACCTTTTTTGACCCTTCGGGTAGCAACCCATTTAGTGAAACTTAGATGAGCGATGTTTTCAATGAATTAAAATTGTACAATTGATAAGATGTACTGTTATGTGCGAAATAGTTTTGCAAACTTACTTTGAGTAAGAATTTTCTATTTTTAATTGAACATTTAAGTTGGCAACTGCTGAGTATGCTGAATGTAGCCAATAATGAATTGACAGAAAAATAAATCAAACGTCAAACGAAATTATCTAAGCCCAGTGTGAACACTTTTGTACAATTTCGAAATTATCTCACGAAATTACCTAATTTGACCTCAGTGTGAACATAGTATAAAATAGTATAGAAATGCAATTGACGCACTATATAAAGAGCATCGAAATTCGCAGCATATAACAGATACACGAATATATTTTTAGTTTACCCTTAAACTAAAAAGTTAGAGCATATTAACTTCGTGTAAACGTTTGCAACGCATAGAAATAAACGAGTCCGGTATCGAAAAGTATAAATATTCTTGATCAGCGTCAACTCGTGACTCGAGCTATCCATGTCCGTCTTTGTGTTGTCCATAAATACAGGATAAGAAGAAGGAGTTGACATAATTGAATGAAATTCGGTACACAAAGTCCGTCCGCCAACGAACACGCCTTCCTAAAGAACGCAGAAATTGATAACTGCATAAATAAGCTCATAATTAACCTACATCAATAAATACCGGTCAGGGCATGGTCCTACGCTTTCACCTTTCTTTAATTCTTTCCTCATTTGTTATCAACTGAAATTAAAATTTCATCAAAATTTACGATTTTGAAAGTTGTAGTTGGTGGTAGAGATGTTTGTGGATTGAGATTCCGTAATAATACGAATTGACTGAGGTAAAGGCATAATACTTGCCTCAGATTCAAATTCGCATATTGATGTAGCGATCCGCCACACAGACAACATTCTACACTTGTTTCTTTTGACTTCCCTATCTCTCCTACTTATCTATCAACCCATTTCCGAACCAATGTAGACTTGACTGAATAGGTTTGACACCTGAAATCCTTGGTTCAATTAAAAAAAAAAGCTTCTGTTTAACCTACAGAGATAAAATTTGGTACATATGTTTTTATAACAAAACGAAAATTTTTTCAAAAATGGACGTTTTCCTACCACGGACACACCTACCTCCTATACAATGCAAAAAGTTTAAAACTCTATAAATAAAATTATGTTTGTCTTAGATGATCAAATGTGGTATGTATGTATTTTATACCAAAACTTAAGTGTGTTTAATTTAAGTGTAGTCCATCCATGAACACGCCCAACTTCCATACAACCCACAAGAGGGAAAGCATTATAAATGCATTAACTGTGAGCTTTAGGAAGAAAACTTGGTATGTGTAAATTTTCCATCAACATTTAAAAGCATATAATTTATTCCCTTCATCCGCACACGAATACGCCCATTTATAATATTGTATTTTGTACAATAATATTATTGTATTTTGGAAAAGAAGGTTAAGGCTATTTCATAGTTATTAACTGTATCATCTTATCTCGCAATATAAATTGCTAAAAACTTAATCTTATCTGTTTAGTTTTCAATAAGTTTTGAATACAAAAATTTATACTTTCATGCTAAAATATAATTGTTCAAATATCAACCTAACATGAAAGTAACTGTGTTTTGAAATTTGGAAATTATTTTTTAAGATCTGTTGATAAAGGGTGTTTGCTTTAGAGGCACAGAACTTTGAAATGGAATAAAACAAGGACGAGTTCTTAAAATTTACATGAAATTGACTTTGTTCAAAAGATAATATTTTGGTATTATTAAATATGATTTGTGGCGTATGACCGCCACAGCTCGCTCGGACGCAACCTTGTCTTTAGGTCCAATTTTCAATAATTTTTTCCAATATTTGTGACCATAGCAAATCTTGTCTTCCAAGTGGTCAAGCGTTTCGAGCTTATCAGCCTTGACTAGTGGCTTCACATATCCCAAAGAAAATAGTCTAACGGCGTTAAATCGCACAATTTTGGAGGCCAATTCAAGGGTTCGGAACGTAAAACTATGCGGTTACCAAAGTTTCCTTCAGTAAATCAATTGAAACACCAACTATGTGACATGTTGTGCCATCTTGTTGAGTAATCATGGCTTTATAGCGGTGACCGTTGACTGTAACGTTCTGACCAGCATCGTTTTTGAAGAAGTACGGACCAATTATTCCACCAGACCATAAAGCACACCAAACAGTCAGTTTTCTGGATATAACGGTGTCTCAATATAGACTTGAAGATTATCTTCACTCCAAATATGGCAGTTTTGTTTATTGAAATAGCCATTCAACCAAAAGTGAGCTTCATTGCTAAACAAAATTTTCTCATGAAAATTTCGAACAGAACCATTATTTTCAAATAAATTTCCACAATATGGGAGCGTTGTACAGGCGTCAGTCTATTTATGTTGAAATGCCAAACCAAAATAAGCACAAATTACTTCTCAGCTGACAAAATGGCCGCCAGTTAAAATAGTGTTGCCAAGTTCTATACCTCTAAAGAAAATACCCTATATAAGAAAAACTTCAATTGCATGAGCATTAAATGCATAGTTTCAGCCTCTGGTTTGTAAGACGTAGTACGTAATATGAATCTGCAACAAAACGTCAAAAGTGCATAGTTTTTGCTTCGTACTGTACTACATTACGGTAAGATTGAGGTTTGTTGGTTATGTACAAAAAATTTCAATTGGATAATGATTAAATGCATGAACCAATAAAGATTTTTTTATTCTACTTGGTTTATGGATTAACTGTAATAACAGCTTGTCAATTCCGAACGGTTTTGGCAATCCCGGGACATTGAATAATTACAAATAGAAGGTGACACTACCGACGATGAAGCGACACTAGAGCTATGTGACAGATATTTGCACTCTACATAATTATCAAGTTCTATAACCCAAATAATTGTCTTCGTTTATGTGTGAAAAATTTCTCTTGGTTTTTTTTCACTTGTTTTGTTATTATAATAGTCCTTTTCTGATTACTAGTTACTTTCTGCGGTATTGTTTTGTGTCTTGTCAATTGCTAGATTTTTGACCACTTTGTCAACTTTTTTATATGCATTGGTATCGCGTAAGAGTTTTATTAATTTTAAATAATTTTAAAGATCTTTTATTAACTTAAGTGTGATGAAGTTTTGTGATTAAGTCGGGTGCGAAATTAAAAAAAAAAAAATGGAATTTCTAGATTTCTTATAATAGGCGTGAAATTTGGATTTCAAACTCGGAAAGAAGTTCGTAAATATTAGTGGCTTTAAGGAGGGACATAACATTCGCGGCAGAGAAAACAGACCTTTTTTTAAAAAATTCATAACTCAGTCAAAAATAAACATTTTTACAAGAAAAAAAATTAAAAAAAAAATATATTTTTCACTTCAACATGGTTTTATAGAGTTCCAAACTGGCGGCAGAGAAAAAAACGGGGCCTTGTGGTTGCGGCGCTGGGAGTCGCAAAAAATGTCCGATCTGGAAAAAAAAATTATTTTTGTAAATCTTAGCAAAATTGGTTATCGTATGACAGGTGCTTTTTTAGAAACATTTTTTTCAATTTTTGGTGATGTTCCAAATTTGAAAGTGTTTTTTCGAAAAAAATATTGACTTTATAAATTCATAAAAAATCGAAAAAATTAAAAAAAAAACTTGTGTCATACGATAGCAAATCAAGTTTAAAAATAATACAAAAAAAAAAATTTCATCAAAAAATGAACCCGCTAGTTCCGCAACCAGTACGAAAAGCATGGTTTCGAGATAAACGCGTTCAAAGTTTGTCCGTAGGTATCAACAGCTGCCGTACGTGGGTAGTGCGAAATTTAAAAATGCGCTCTCATTAATCCGGCTGTAACTTTTTTAGAATCGGAAGAATATTTACTTATATACAAAATTATAAAAAAGTCGATTTATAAAAAACGGCCAATGTCATGTCCCCCTTTAAGTCCAAAGCTTTTCAAATATACCAAGTCGATTCGCAAAGGGTAAATGCAAAAATATTACTATTTCTGAAGAAAGTTAAGGAGAATAAAAAATCTGGTTCAAATGGGTGGTTGTTTAAATAGTGTTAAGTTAATTTTGCCAAAGATTTTAAAGAATTGCTTTCTATAATTAAATATACTTGAATATTAATTTATTTTTATTCGATACTTTAATTAAATTATTTTCAATTTATACGATCCTTCATCGATCCCTGCGAAAATGTCATTATTTTTCAAACAAGCCTTTAGATTTCGTTCAATAAAATCAAAAAGTCACGTCATAAAGAGGTTTAATAAAATATGATATATCTATGGTTAAGCGTACTAAAGTGACAAGTGACCTTTTGACGAAAATAGATTTACTGCATTTTTCAATCCTTTAATATAATATCTACCTTGTGTAAATTTATTGAAAATGCATAGCCAGTGAATGCGTGTCAGTACGTAGTTAAAATTAGTGTTTTGTTTTGACATGTATTGAAATTTAAAAACAAAATCGACGTTCCTGAACATTTTAAATTTTTAACTTATCACTTTAGTGAGCTTAACCATCGATATATAAAATTAATGTCATAAAATATATGCTTAAAACCGTACTTATACTGTGTGTGGCAGGCATTATAAATTCACCACTGCCGATCTTGCTGACATAAGCAACATAAGTTATTTTGAAATATTTATAAGACATGCTTTAATGCAAACAATCAAGAGGAAAGAGTTATTAAAGTCGACATGCGTTACAAATACAACAAGATCAGAAAAGATCAGCACATAGAAAAGATTTAACTGCAAAAACAATAGATATTAATATTTGTACGTAAATATAAATCAATTATTTTCCAAGTGAAAGAGAAAGTATCGAAATAAGAAAAAAGAAAATAAAAGTGATGTTGCATGAAATGATCAGAGCGGTTATCAAGAACCAGATGACTTCAAGAATTTCAACTTCATATTGGCTGTTACGATACGATGACGTTTGAATTTATATAATTAAAAAAGAAAGATTTGTAAACAAAACTTTAAATTCATCTTAAATATATGATGGCGGTTGTGACAACAACTTTTCGCATATTTCCAGATAATAAGAGATGAGAGCACATATAATTAAAGATTATCGCGACTAAAGTTTGTGATTAATTGTGCTACTGTTTATAATGATATCTAATATTGATGGCAATATGATTGGTGAAATTAATTTTGACGACGGAAGAGAAACAGTTACAAAACTTTTACTGAAATTAGTTAAATGATATGTTTGTTCTTATATTATTTTGTGATCATTTTAATGCGATTTGATTGTGATTTAATTTAAGCAAGTTTGAGATTTGCAAGGACATCAAACTGAAGGGAATAATCTTAGTCATTTGATATCTTCCGACATACTTAGACTATATTTGAGGTTCTTTAATTTTTGGCATGTTAATTTCTTCAAACTTGGTGGTGATCGTGGCGTGCAGGTCCAGTGTGTGGCTTAGCACGCTCGGAACCCGAGTTCGATCCCCAGTCGTGGCGAAAAGTTTTTTTCAATAAAAAATTTTTCTGATCGGTCACCACCTCTCTGCAGACAATGGCAAACCTCAGAGAGTAAATAATGCCATGTAAAGCTTCTTGAGAACATGAACTTTAGCCGTTCGGAGTCGGCATAAAACATGTAGGTCCAGTTCTCGGTCAATTGTGTGCAAACATTTAATAACACACACAACACAATTGATCATAAGAAGCTAGGCCAAAGTCCTTTCAAGGGCTGAAATGGCCAAGTTTTTTTTTTTTTTTTTTTTTTTTAATTTCTTCAAACGTTTTTTTTTCCCAGGAAAACTTTTTGCACTAATCAAAACAAAATATGTGCTCTGTATTAAATTGGCATGATTGAGAGCGAAAACCAAACGATATACTTCAATTTGAGATAAGCCACATATTGAACAAATATGAAATTGTTGTCTCCACTGCTTCCACTCAATACAAATATGCTGCGGTTTATCGATCACACATTTTTACTCTCAATCATCTAATTATCATTGGGTTTGCTAGCAGAAGAAGAAGCAGAGCAAACGAATGATCATAACATGTGATGATGCTGATGCTGATAGAGACGCCTATGAAACCAATTGTTTAAAACTCGCTTTTGCATTATTGACCCAGAAATGGAAATCAAAGAATATCTTTGCCACAAACTCATCGACTCACCGAGTTTTTCTTGTGAGTTTTTATTATTTTGTTTTTTTTCTTCTTCAGTTTAATGCACAATGAAGTCTTCACTGGATGTTAGTTCAGATAGGCTTTGCAGCTACATAGCAAATACAATAAAAGGAAACTATTTTTGAACTTGAACTGCATTTCTCAAGTAGCAGCCTTGAGTGGTGCCTGAATGCTATTGTGCGTGTGTGCGTAACTTGATATTCCTAAATAACGTGATAATGTATAGAAATCAAGCATTGCTTTTAATAGCCTTAAATTTGCTTCTTCAACTGTGTTGTTCTTTTGCAACGGAAACGGAAATGAACCGTCAAAATTTAAGTGAACCTCTAGATGGCAACAGTACAAGTCATGCGACTACTTTTAAGTCCTTTAGACAGAATCCATTGTCGCAGACCGATGAGTATGTGTCGCGTAATCAAAAGCAGTGCATCGAAACGCGAAACTTAATGGCTTGCATTAAATATAAAGCAGCGAAATTCATCTGGAAATTGGCAACTAACGGTCACGCTTACTTTCCTCAGGAATACAGTCGCGAGTTACGTGAGACTGGCCGACGATTGCGGATTATACAGTTGGGCGAACCGACTGAAATGGTGGTCTTTACTAATGCTAGAAGCATTGAAGGTGTGTGTGTGTTGAATGAGTGAGTGTGTTGGAAAGTTTTAATCAAAAAATAAACATGGCTAAATGTGTAAATTGCACAAATCTAAGTTATTAAGTCAAATGATATATCAAATATTTGGAGCCTGAATTAGTTGTGTTGAAAAAGTCAGGGCAAAAAGTTCGTGGGTCAGAGATGCACATCCTGTGGCGGTTTTATAAACTTGTTTTGATACCTTTTAAAATTTAATTCAGTGGAAATCGTTCAAAAATACTTTGAAAAGAAAAAAATGGGTTAGTTAAATTAAATTGGTGGTGGTGACCGTTGCATGCAGATTAAATGTGTGGCTTAGCATGCTCGAATCCCGGGTTCGATCCCCAGCCGCGGCGAAAAGTTTTTATGAATTAAAATAATAAAAAAATTTTCTGATCGGTCACCACTTCTCTGCACATAATCGCAAACCTCTGAGAGTAAATGATATCATTAAAAGCTTCTTGAGAACATGAACTTTAGCCTTTCGGAGTCGGCATAAAACATGTAGGTTCAGTTCTCAGTCAATTGTGTGCAAGCATTTCATAACACACACAACACAATTGATCATAAGAAGCTCGGTCAAAGTCCTTTCAAGGGCTGAAATGGCCAATTTGTTTTTTGTTGTTTAAATTGAATTTATTTTGATCTACGAAATTTATTCGCATTTATAAAAAAACATTACTAAGAAGTAGTGTTTCAAAATAAAGTGTCCCCATTTGAAAAAAATTCAGTATTCGAATGGTATAATTTCTATGAACGCTACTTTTTTTAAAAAAATTTATATTGAGAAAACTATATTTAAAAAATTAGTAGCAACTCTTGTAAACGTTTGACCTAGATTTTGCACCTCTAACGTTTATTTTCATTTTAAAAACGGTGATTTTCGAAATGAGCTTCTTAAACTTGCGTTTGATTTGTTATTTAATACATTTTAACATACATTTAACATAATACATTAATTTTAATACATATTTAATACATTTTAACATTTTAATATTAGCTTTTAGAACGATCCTTTGATATCTTAAAATTAATATTTTAAAAATAGATTCTTATTGTCTCTGCATATAATTTAATCACTTTTTACGAAATTCAAGTTAAGCTTCGTTACTATTCCGTCCTGTTTTCAAATTCTGACGAAACCAACTGTAATCAACCTGAAACTTTGAAAATCGTTTTGAGTTAAGTTCATACAATGGTCGGCATGACTAAAATTTTGACTAAATTAGGCATCGCACATGTTCTCTGAATAAAATCTTACGGTAAACGATTCTCTCTTCTTGTGATAGTTTATTGTAAAAACATGGTGTGAGAAATTTTAACGTTAATTAAACGAGGTCATTAGAGTCACGCTTTTCGAGGAAGTAATTCGTTAAATACAAGAAGAAAGAATTTCTTGGAGGATTTTGATGTGTATCCAAATTACGATTTGATAAGTAAAATCGGAGTTTGAAAGAAATATTCAACTTTATTCAAATATATTTGTTTATTTTACTGCATTTTATTGTAAAACGAAAGAGCACACCAACGATAAGCAAGACACGTGAAACAATAGATTTTTGTATGGAATAAAGTAGTACTTCTCGTGTACTGCTTATCGTTGGTGTGCTCTTTCGTTTTACAGCAAGATGCAGTTAGTTATACTTCTATAAAAAAAAATGGGGAAAAAATTGGAACTAAGCGTTGACATGAGATATGCAATCGAGAAACTAAAATAAGAGGAGCTAATTGTGGTATTTCCGTCAAAGAAATATGCTCCGAGTTACATGTATCAAGGCAAACCGTTCACTTTCAAATAAATAAGCACAAAAACGTTCGGGCAGAAAACGTAAAACAACACGTAAAGAATTATATGAGAGTTTTCAAAGAACTCTGGTTTAACACCGAAAAGCCATGAATTACAAATGAAAACTTTTACTCAGAATCCGGTTAGCGAACGCACAATTAACAGACGTTTAAAAGAATTCCAATTCGGTACAAATTCCGTAAGAAAAATCTTAATATACATATAAAAGTCAAGCGTCCTGCTCCGTCTCTATATCGGAAAACTGTTTATAGTTGTTATTGCTACGCTCCTCAAAGCATCTTCAGCCCGTACCAGAACCTGTTTCGCTATTATAGTGCTTTATATAAAAAAATTGTTAGCCTAAAAGTATGCACACAAAATTTATTTGATATTTATCAGTAAGGAACATTGATCATATCGTCTGCTACTTAATTATTTTGAATACGACCCGTCGTATGACAGGCTTCTATACTAGTACCGTATATAACCCCGGCAAATAAAATCAAACGACTCCAATCTTGCCAAAGATTTTCTTGAGTAACACGGATCACCTTAAAAGAGATTTGTCCAAATTCCAAAGAATTCACGCAAATAACTTGCACCAGTCTTACAAACAAATCGCGGTGGCGATGGATCGGTTATGTTTTGGGGCTGGATTTCTTCTTGTGGTCATGGGGATATGGTTACAATAGTTGGAACGATGAAAAACAAAAACAAATTGCCCATTTCAGCCCTTGAAAGGACTTTGACCGAGCTTCTTATGACCAATTGTGTTGTGTGTGTTATTAAATATTTTCACACAATTGACCGAGAACTGGACCTACATGTTTTATGCCGACTCCGAACGGCTAAAGTTCATGTTCTCAAGAAGCTTTACATGGCATTATTTACTCACTGAGGTTTGCCATTGTCTGCAGAGAGGTGGTGACCGATCAGAAAAATTTTTTATTGAAAAAAAAATTTTCGCCGCAGCTGGGGATCCTGCATGCCACGGTCACCACTCGGAACCGTTGGAACTATAAACCAATACAAATATTTGGATGTGACACACTTATTGGTGAGTCATTTATTTTACAACAATATAATGCACCATACCACAAGAGTAAGTTCATAATGAACTTTTTGAATCGAACTGGCGTAGAAGTTTTCAACTGGCCTCACCAAAGTCCTGATTTAAACGTTATTGAAAATTTCTGGGCCCATATTAAAGGAAAGCGAAGCATTTGCTTGACTTGGACCAGGGAAGAGACTATATCTGAAATGAAAAGTCTATGGGAGCAAATTTCGGTAGATATTTTGAAAACTCTTGTGGAATCAGTCCCAAAACTCTTCAAAAAAATAATACAAGCTAATGGCGAATATATTTTTTACTAAGTTGTTAAGTTTTTGTTTCAATTTTCTTATCTTTAAGTTGATTTTTGTATAAAACAGGACTGTCAAAATAGTTATGCCCTCTTTGAAATAAAGTTTTTATGCCCTAAACCAGGAAGGTCAGGGTATATTAACTTTGTGTAAACGTTTGTAACGCTTAGAACGAAGCGAGTCCGGTATAAAAAAGTATATATATATTCTTGATCAGTGTCACCACGTGAGTCGATCTATTCATGTCCGTCCGCCCGTCTGTTCGTCTGTCCGTCCGTCTGTGTGTTGTCCGTCTGTCCGTCTGTGTGTTGTCCGTCTGTGTGTTGTCCGTATACACAGGATAAGAAGAAGGAGTTGAGATAATTGTGTGAAACATGGTACACATGATCACATGAACCCAAGGGTTTGTACTGTTGAATAGTTTTGGAATCCACTTAGGGACACGCCTACCTCCCATACAACGCAAGAATTGAAAACTGCATTAGTAAGCTCATAACTAATCTACAACAATAAAATTTGGTGTGTATGTATTTTGTATCAACACAAAGATGTCTTCGAAAAAAAAGTGTCATCCGCCTACGAACACGCCCACTTCCCATACAACCTAACAATTGAAAACGGAATAAATAAACCTCTGCTCAACCTAGAGATATAAAATTTGGTACGTGAGTTCTTTCTAACAAGACGAAGATGGTTTGGAAAAATGGAAATCATCCGTCTACGAACACGCCCACCTCCCATACAACCTAACAATTGAAAACGGAATAAATAAACCTCTGCTCAACCTACAGATATAAAATTTGGCACGTGAGTTCTTTGTAACAAGACAAAGATGGTTTGGAAAAATGGACATCATCCGCTTACGAACACGCCCACCTCCCATACAACCCAACAATTGAAAACGGAATAAATAAACCTCTGCTCAAGCTACAGATATAAAATTTGGCTCGTGAGTTCTTTCTAGCAAAACGAAGATGGTTGGAAAACTGGACATCATCCGCCTTCGAACACGCCCACCTCCCATACAACCCAAAAATTGAAATCGCATTAAAAAAGCCTCTTGGCACTTATGTTTCTTATGACAAAACCAAGATGGTTTTTGAAAATGAACGTCATCCGCTCACGGACACGCCTACCTCTCCCACAAGCCAAAAAGTTTAAAACTGAATAAATAAAATTATGTTTGTCATAGAGAGATCAAACTGGGTATGTTTGTATTTTGTACCAAAACTAAGATATGTTCAAAAATTGTGAGTAATCCGTCCATGAACACGCCCACATCCCATAGCGAAAGCATAATAAAGGCATAACTGTGAGCTACAGGAATAAAACTTGGTCTGTGTAAATTTTTCTTTAACATTTAAATGCATATAAAATATAGGCTTCATCCGCCCATTTTTTATAATTTTATTTTTATTGTTGGAAAAATAGGTTTAGGGTATTTCATAGTCGGCCTAGACCGACTTTAAACTTTCTTTACTTGTTTCTAATATATTTTCTTTATAAGTTATTTTTAAGAAAAATCACACATTTCTGGTACGATTTCGATCAAATACAAAACTTTTTTAGCGTTTTTTCAAACTCTTTTAAAAACCGAAAATATTTGCCTTTTCTTTTCGTCACAATAATTGTTGCTGTTGTATGCGGAGAATGTTTCTAAAAATTTTCATTTAAAACTTTTTCAACATTGTTTCGTTTTACTTTTGTGTTTTAAAATAGGCGTTTTTATTTCTGTGTTACCCAGAATTTTTTTGAAAATATTCATTTTACTAACCGTTTTTAAAATGTGCTTTTTACTTATTTTTGTTTTCTCAGTGTACCTTCGTTAAACAAGTAAACTGCTATTCAGCAAACACTGATAGCGTTTTCTTTTCTAAAAAAAATTTTTAATTTTTTCTGCCCTTTTTGATTTTTTTCGTTCTTTTCTCAAATAAAATTCTGACCTCTGAAATTGTACCGTGTTCTTTTCTTGAAAATTTTTATCTTAAAATTAGAAAAAATGCAGAATTTCTCTACTTCGACGGGTTGAAAAATTCTGACCTCAAATGCAACCAATTGAATAAACAAAATAAATGACATATGTAGAAAACAGTTAACGTTGCCATTGACAGTTCAGAAAAGATTGAGCTTTTCATCGAAAAACGTCAAAATTCTTCTATGGAAAAAAAAATCAAAATATCCTAACTTTGCAAAAACACTATAAAGAGGTTTATATTTAAGCTACAAGAATGAAACTTATGTATGTCCGTAATTTAGTAGTAAATCCTGTATAAACTCTTAGAGAAATGCATGGTTTTTGAACAAAAATTATAAATTATTTCTATTTGTGATGCTTTAATAGATTATTTTATGCTTTTGTAGGAGATACGGAATGGATAAAACTTTTGAAATTTATAAAGCGCGCAGCTGAAACATTTGGTCGCAATCATGGTCTTCAATTGACGTTAACCAGTGATACTGGCATGCGTATTAGCAGCACAGACACGGGTAAGTCAACTGAGAATAGAATTTTATTTTTTTATTGAAGTTTTATTTAAATTATTCATCTCAAACAATAGAGCCTCGTGGGCGCAGCGATCGCAAGCGTAGAAAGTGGCTTATTATATTGCCGCTTATTATTTTGCTGAAGATCGCACATCTTAAGTTTTCGACCGTTACACTGCTGCTGGCTGTTCTGGGTCTTAATGTGCTGCTGGTAGGTGGCACAGGTTGGCTTATACACTATCTGAAGTACAAAACGTTGTGCAAGATACATCCGCATTTGGTGCAGACACATTCGCATGTCTACGATTCAGATCCAGCAGGTAGGTTGTCTGAGTTTTCATAACTATCTTATATGTATGTATATTACTTTTAATTTATGCAATTTATTTTTTTCTTTATATTGATGTTCAAACGAATATACAGACTACTCCCAATTTGTTGGCAGCAGCTTTCCTGGCTCCTTCTATAGCGTTCATAATGTGGCTCCTCATGAAATTAATTCCAATTCTTATGTCGGCAGCTGGGGCACAAGCAAGGCTTATAATGGCTATAAATATTTGGACACGATAAGTAAAAATCTCAAATAGCTGGCGGTTTGGGCCATAGGGCGCTGGTACATCATGCTGAGGCACTACTATGTGTTTTTCTATAAATATTTTTATGATATATATTGGCTTAGTTCTTAATTTATTTAATTTTTTACTTTTACTTTGATTTAGAATGAATAGACGAGGTTAACTAATAAATTAATATTTATTTAAGTTACGTCTCTATTTTTAAAAATGTACTCTTAATTTAAATAAAACTATTTTTTGTTTTTCCGTATTAACTAAAGCTATTCTTTCAGCAGTAACGTTTATGCCTAAAACGACAATAAAGTCAGCTTTTTGAGCTGTGTAGTACTTGTTTTTTTAGTAAGCTTTCTTCCCAAAAAGCTCGAATGATATCTCCTTCAAGCTTTGACTAAAAAAAATAAGCACTCCTTTGATAAGAACTAAAAAGATGACAACCACTCTCAAGATGATGTTTTTGATTGTTTTATGTGAGAAAACAAAAAAACAGTAAGGAACAATATTGCACTCATATATTTACCTATTTTTTTATAACAACCCAACACTAATAAACTACAAAAGAATTTAATGAATAAAATATAGCAATAACCAAAAATAAATCGACTGTACTCTAATATTTTATTGACACTTGCTGTTGATAGAGTAACAACATGGCACAAAAAGCCAGTGTTGCCAGATTTTTTTTTCCAGCGATACGGGACAAACGCAAAATTTGTATGAAAAAAACGGGTTTTTGACAATCTGTGCGGGACAAATGAGTTAATGGAAAAAATTCATAAAAAACCAATAATAATAAAAACTTATTTGAGGAGTTTACTTTCAAATCCAGATAAGTCATAGGAAAGAAATTTTAGTTTGGAATGCCATTGTAAAGCTATTGTTATAATTCATCGATCCATGAAATCATCTTTGATAAAACTGATAAAAATCCTAGAGAAAAATGTATTAAAAAAATCTCCTTTTCAATCAAAAGTGGACATATCCACTGTAAATTTTCAATCAAAACCAGATAAATCCAAGCAAGTTTTCATTTGTGTAGTTTTCACTCATATTTTAAAAACTGTTTTGTGTCAAAACATTGGTATGAGTAATAAATTTAGCATTTTTGCGTATTTGGGTATGTGTTCTCTAAAAAAAATAGAAAGTTAAAAGCAAAATACATTTTTTTTTTTACTTAAAAGGACCTTAAGGAGAATCAAAATTGCTTCGACGGATTTCCTCCGGCTTGAAAAAAAAGTATGCAGAAATCATTTTAATGAGTTCTTCTAACTTTTGAGACCCCAAACGGCAGAATCTAAATTTTGATTCATTTTTAACTTTCAAAACCTGACAAGTCCAAATTTGAAATTGAAAATACGATATGTTTTTGCACTATGGGACTATTTTTTGTTTCGCATAATATTTCTATTCTTGTGGAGCATAATTTTGCATAGCTGGTTTGTTTATGCAAAATGTCTGTCAAAATTAAGACGTTTTTTTCGATTTCCCAACAATTCGGTCTGTGTGACTTATCTGGTTTTGAATGTAAACTCTTCATTGTGCACCAAGTTTTCAGAATATATGGTGCATCCAATCCAATCGAAAAAAATTTTGCAGCTCAGAGTTTTCGGAATTGATTTTTTTTCTTTAGTACTAGCTAGTTGACTAGTCTACATGCCAATACCCTATACCTAATACTTTTTTATACCCTAAACCTGAAAGGTCAGGGTATATTAACTTTGTGCAAACGTTTGTAAAGCATTGAACGAAGCGCGTCCGGTAAAGAAAAGTATATATATTCTTGATCAGCGCCACCACGTGAGTCAAGCTATCCATGTTCGTCCGTCCGTCCAACCGTCAGTCCATCTGTGTGTTGTCCGTTAACTCAGAATACGAAGAAGGAGTTGAGATAACTTGATGAAACTCGGTACACATAGTCACTTGGGCCCAAGGATTTGTATTATTGAATATTTTTGGAATCCGCCCACGGACCCGTCTACCTCTCATACAACGCAAAAATTGCATAAGTAAGCTCATAAATAACCTAAAACAATAAAATTTGGTACTTTTGTATTTTACATCAAAACAAAAATGTCTTAGAAAAATGGGTGTCATCCACTTACGGACCCGCGCATCTCCCATACAACCCAAAAATTAAAAACTCAATAAATAAGCTTATGTTTAACCTACAGGAATAAAATTTGGAACGTTTGTTTTTTATAACAGACCAAATGAGCTTTTGAAAAATGGGCTTCATCCATCTACGATATAGACCAAACCTCCGATATAGACCAAAAAATGTTAAACTAATTAAATAAGCATATGTTTAACCTATAGGAATAAAATTTGGTACGTTTGTTTTTTTATAACAGACCAAATGAGCTTTTGAAAAATGGGCTTCATCCATCTATGGACACGCCCACCTCCGATATAGACAAAAAATTTAAAACTCTTTATATAAGCATATGTTTAACCTACAGAGATAACATATGAGCTATCTATATAATTAATAGGCTACACTCAGAAAAAAGTGTCTCGGAATATGATAAAAAAGGCATCATATTTAGAGAAAAATGGTATAGACTTTGCTCCAGAGAATGCTATTCTCTAATTGCGATACTTAAAATTCTCTAAAAATGATAAAAAGGTTCCATGAAATAGAAAAATATATCGTTCTTAGAGAAAAATACTTTTTTTTTGAGAAAATATTTGTTTTTATTGAAGAAAACACTTCTCATAGTGATTTTTTTATCAAAATATAAGAAAAGTTTTTCATTTTCAATAAAATTTCTCTATAAATGAGAAATTTTTTGTGCGAGAAAAATACTTATCATTATAAGAGGCATTGAAATATTTCCATTTCCTAGAAGTAAAGAAATATTTTTTCGAAAATGTGAAAATTTTTTCTGATTGGAGAACATTTTATTTGAAAAAGAGAAAGTTGCTGTTATCAAAAATAGAGAAATGTTTTACCGAAACAAGGTATTTGTTTTTTTATCAGCGTAATAGGGTTTTTTTTGTTACTTCAACTCCTCCCAGACCGATGAACCGATTTTATTGATTCGGATGTCATTAAATTAGGTATAAATTGTAGATGTGCAAACCACTTTTAAAAATCGCGAAATTGATTTCGCTTCAGGGGGTTCTCAACCTTTTAAAACAGAAATAAAATTTTTGTACAATAATTCGCTATTTAATCAATTTGAAATTTAGTTTTAGAAGAGCTTGTAAATTGATCTAATTTTAATTTTTTTCAAAACTAAAAATTGTTTACCAAAATTATCTTTTATGCATTCCTCAAATGTCAATTGTCCGAAAAATGCAGTTCAAAAATCAAAAATTCCACTTTCCGAGCAAACAACTCAGTCAAATTTTAACGGTTTTCAAATTTTTTTTTGTTTTTCAAAATTTTTGTTTCATTTTCTTTAAAATATGTTGGCAATAACGGTAATTATCTTTCCAAATGTATTTTTAATCAATTTTCTCAATATTGTCTTTTGTTGTTTAACGTGTATTTTTATCAAACGCCAAGACAGAGAAAAAAACTCTCTGAAATTTAAAGTTCTATATTTGGAAGCGATTATCTCTGCCACTTTTCAAAAAATTTCATTTATTTCTTTTTTGTATTTAATTGCAATTCATCGACTTAAAATGAATAACAAATCTTTAACCGTTACTTAATTATTTATATTTTTATCATTGCCCTTAAAAAGAGTTCAATAAAATAAAGGTTTCCTCAAAAAATGGATTAAAAATTGTTTTTGTTTAAAAAATAAAAAAATTTAAAATTTGCATTTTTGATTTTATTTCATTGTATATAGTTTATTTAAGACGATTTTGTTTTTGTTTGACAGAAAAATTAATGAATAGTATTTTGGATCGAAAAAACTTGATTTTTTGCTCGAAATTTTTTTTTTTAAATGTTGTTCTTAAATTTTTTAAATCTTTAACAAGCTTTAAAAACAATATATTTGAAAAAAATTTCAATATAGCTACCATCAATTAAAAGTTATAGCCACGAATCTGTTTTAATCATCCTGCCTATCTATATAATTAATAGGCTAAGGTTTTTTTTGTGACTTCAACTCCTCCCAGATCAATGGACTGTGGCATGCAAGAAAGTGTGTGGCTTAGCATGCTCGGAGCCCGAGTTCGATACCCAGTTGCGGCGAAAAGTTTTTTCAATACAAAAATTTTTCTGATCGTTCACCACCTCTCTGCAGACAATGGCAAACCTCAGTGAGTAAATAATGCCATGTAAAACTTCTTGAGAACATGAACTTTAGCCGTTCGGAGTCGGCATAAAACATGTAGGTCCAGTTCTCGGTCAACTGTGTGCAAACATTTAATAACACACACAACACAATTGATCATAAGAAGCTCGGTCAAAGTCCTTTCAAGGGCTGAAATGGCCAATTTGTTTTTTTACATATTTGCACACGTTTAATTAAAAATCATGACAGAATTGAAAAAAAAGAACATATCGTGTCCCGGCGAGACATTTTAATTAACATGCCAAATTCGGGATGTTCCGTGATATACGTGACATATGGCAACACTAGTGCAGATAGGATAATAGTTTAAGAATAAAAAAAAAAACAATAATAAAACAGGGCGGTACAAATCAACTATAAGCAAGTTAATATCATAAGCTTTTGAATAAACATAAAATTCAATAAAATGGATAAAAACATTTGTATCTATGTCAAATATACATACAAACACACAATCACCTACATTAACTAACATACTTAAACAAATAAATGCTAACACCAGTCTTGAGATGACAGCTGTTGTTGCAAAAACAACAACATATTGGTAATATAATGACTGCTGAAAAAAAGATAAATATTTGTTTTTATGATACACAGCGGCTACTTGTTAAGTGCTGATATGATAGGCATATCCGAAACGTTAAACAACGTTAAGATAAGAGTATGGAACAATAATACATATGTACAAAACTATGGATATTATAATGGTTGTTTGATAAGGTTGTGAAATTGTTTTTGGGAATAAGAAGAAAAATAACAAAGAAATATATAGAACTAGCTTGTAAAGTAAGTGAACATCAACCAAATTCTCTTTTTTTGGCAATCTCAGTGCTTCAACTAACAATAAGTGTCTTAATGAAGGTTTATTAAAAAATCTCAAAATTAACTGCTTTGCCAAGAACTCTCAGGCATTTTGGGCATTATAACTTTACTTTTTTTTTTTCCCTAGTCATAATAATGCTTTTTACAGCGATTCCATATACATAAATATACAAGCAATACATTTACATAGACTAGCAGATTTTTTTTTCCCAATGTTAAATTTTCCACTTGAATTATTTGTTGCGATTTTTTTTCATGGTCTTGTTCCAGAATATTTAAAGCGACAAGCTAGGCAAGACACAACCATTTATTTAAATATGTATCTCATGTTTATACCGTGAACTAAGTTGTCAGTGATGGCGATTTTGTGTGCAAGCGAGCATCTGTATCTGTATCTGCATCTGGTTGGCAGTTTTTGAAATTTTTGTTTTTGACAATTCTCTGAAACAAACTACTTGTCCAACCAGGTAATATCATGGTTAACATACCGCGAAATATTTTCGTTGAAGGAACATTTTAAGCCAAGTTAAACAAACAATTTTTTTCTATTTGGATACCGAATCGGCTTAATAAACATAAACTATAGCAGAAGATAGCGAATTTCTTATCGAAATAAATTTTATGATATTGTAATAACTTATTTAATAATATATGACAATAGATATGATCAAGTTTTATTACTCTGTTTTATTAATAAAGATAGTACAGAAAAATACTCTGAGGTCTAATATTGATTAAGTTATGTTTTTATATGCAAAAAGCTGACCTGACAACAACATTCGTTCAATATAAAAAAGGTATAGTTGGCCTAAAAAATGGATAATAACTGAAATTTTGAGGTTTTATAGGGACAAAATATTGCCATTTCAGAGAAAAGATAAATAAAGGATAATTTTTGAATACATTCTTCTAATAGCTTCTTCTGAAGCTAAGAATATTATACTTTAACTCCTATAAAAGCACGTCTTACATTGGTTCGCATTCAAAAAATAAAGTAGCAGACGTTTTAACAGCATTTGTACATTTACCTCAAATGTTATATTTCTGTCGTCAATGTGTCATATAAATTTTGTGTGCATACTTTAAGGCTGAACAGTTTTCGTTTAATAAAAGCACTGTAATAGCAAGAATTAACAGTTTGAGCGATATTAGGTGCGGATCTTCTCACTTGAATTTTATATATTAAGATTAATTATTAAAAATTGAATATAAATTGGTTTTAATATAAAATCAACACATTTTCATTGTCTCCGTTTTGCTACGTTAAAGAAGACATATTTGTCTTTTGCAGCAATTGGTCGAGGCCCGCTTTAAACAATACAACGTGTTGTTGACTGTTCTTTTAGCGAGCACATTTGTCAAAAATAGTATTAAATAGATAACAAAAGAGGTACAACACCAACAATAATTATATATAATTATTTTCATAATACTCGATATGATTTAAGGGACATAAAAGCAGTTTTAAGGAATGACAAAGTTGTAGAAAGTAGAAAGTATTTTTGGGCTTAACCAACTTCACCTTACCTCATTGAACATGTGGAAACCATTTCCAAAATCCCAATAGCCCCATCACGTCAAGTTTCAGCATGCTCAAGATTTTTTCGAACTAGGCAAATTCCATTATTGAGTTCTTGAAAACATCTTGAGCATGCTGAAACCGTATTTGGAGTCATAATTTTAAAATTATGACAGTTTTTTGTAAATTCAACAAAAAGGCTAAAAATCATACAATTTTATTAATAGAAAAACTTGTCGTGATGCAAGCCGGAGGTAAGTCGGAACGATTTTGTATGGAGAAAAAAAAAGTCAGGCAGACACTGACTCATTATTATTTTGGACATTTGAAATAACATTATTTTAGAAAAAAATAATATAAGACGATGTTTTCTTTGAAATAGAACTTTAACAGGTATTCGCGGGTAATGATCAAATCATCATAGACTAAGATTTGTTACAAATACAATGGTATCACTTTAGTCTGCGGTAAGATGAGTTGAATTACCAGCTATCGCCTAATATCAACTGAAGTTATGTTAGCAGACAATCTAAGGTTACGTAAGACGTAATACACTCTTTTTACAACAATTAAGGCAGTACTAATAGTAAAATAATGAAGAAAAAAACCAATGATTGAAAAACCCCATTTTTTTAAAACTATTAAAATTTTTGAACATTTTTTTATGTTTTTCCATTTAGTATTCAATTATTCTATTTTTATCCATCTATTTGTTGTTAGTATAGACTCGAATTACTGTGGAGCTTGTCGATGTCATATTTTGATGGACTACCTATAGCAGTGGCGTAGATAGCTTTTGGTTCTGGGAGGGGTCCGCAAAAATGTAATGACCTGTCATACGCTAAGTGAAGTAAATACATATTTGTTAGAGTACCCATTAAGTGTATGGAATTTTCAAAAGTGTCATTTTTTTTCCACACTGGAGAGCTTTCCTAGAGAATGGGTGTTAAAAAAAAGATCTGCAGAAATAAACTTGATCTGATTTGCACAGAAATTTTTAATTCAATCTCAGATAGCAGATCAATTTTTGTTACTGCAAAGAAATAATTAGAAAACAAGTAAAGAAAGTCTAAAGTCGGTCTAGGCCGACTATGAAATACCCTGAACCTACTTTTCCAAAAAACAAATTATATTATTGAAAATGGACGTGTCCGTGGGCGGCTAAAGCCTATATTTTACATGCATTTAAATGTTGATGAAAAATTAACGCATACCAAGTGGTATTTCTGAAGCTCACAGTCAATTCCTTTATTGTGCATTCGCTATGGGAGATGGGCGTGCTCATGGACGGATAACTCCCAATTTGAACACACCTTAGTTTTGGTATAAAATACATACACACCAAATTTGATCTTTCTATGACAAACATAACCTCATTTATTGAGTTTTAAGCTTTTTGGGTTGCATGGGAAGTAGGCGTGTTCGTGGGCGGATGATTTCCATTTTTCAAAACCGTCTTTGCTTTGTCATAAAAAACATACGTGCGAAATTTTATCTCTGTGGGTTAAACAAAGGCTTATTTATTGCGTTTTCAATTTTTGGGTTGTATTGGAGGTGGGCGTGTTCGTGAGCGGATTCCAAAAATATTCAATAGTGCAGATCCTTGGGTTGGAATGACCAAGTGTACTAAGTTGCATCGAATTATCTTAACTCCTTATTCTTATTCTGCGCTTACGGACAACACACAGACTGACGGACAGACGGACGGACGGACATGAATAGCTAGATTCACGAGATGACGCTGATCAAGAATATATATACTTTTCTATACCGGACTCGCTTCGTTCTATGCGTTACAAACGTTTGCACAAAGTTAATATACCCTGACCTTTCAGGTTGAGGGTATAATTAGGGTATAAGTACAGGGTTGTTTTAACTTTTGTTTTGTGGAAACGCAAATACATTAAATTTTTATTTTAAAATTTTTTGTTAAATTTGAAAGTACGTTTCTCAGTGTACTTTTAATATCATTTCAGCTCAAGTCATGAAAAATATTTGTAGGTGAAATGTTCTCGAGTATATGTAAAGGGGGACATGACATTGGCTGTTTTTTTAAATCAATTTTTTATAATTTTGTATTTTAGTTAATATTCTTAAAATTTTAAGAAAAAATTTCATGGATTTTTTTTTACGGGTTCAAAAGATTAGTGAGAGCGCATTTTTAATTTTCGCGCTACTTACGTACGGTAGCTGTACTTACGTACAATTTTTGAACGCGTTTATCTCGAAACCATGTTTTTCGTACTGTTTGCGGCACTAGCGGGTTCATTTTTTGACGAAATTTTTTTTTTATTTTATTTTTGTAAACTTGATTCGCTATCGTATGACACGAGCTTTTTTTTAAAAAAATTTTTTTTTTCGATTTTTTATGCATTTTTAAAATCAATATTTTATTCGAATTAAAAATAATTAATAACAAATTGCATTGAGTGGTACTTTTTTAAAGATCTACCAAAAACATAATGTTTTTTAAAAAAACCCATATCAAAACGAATTCAAGCCGAAAAGCTCTTTGAAGGACGTGGACTTAAAATTAATGTTTTTTATTATAAAATTTAAATAAAAAAAATTATTTTCATTTCTGATGAGTTATTCATTCACAAAGTTGAGGTTTTGAAATTAGAAGAAGATTTTTATGATTTTTCCTGCTAAAATCAAAAAAATTTTTTTTAAAGAAATATGAGAAAATGCATTCCATTTCTTTTGCATATCGTAAAAATGTCTATATGGATGATTAAAACAATTGTTTACTGGTGCGATGAGACTTACAAGAAAAAAAAACACATTTTGTATGGAAGCATATGAAATATCAACTTTTCCGATAAAATATTTAAACATGAGAATAGGCCAGGAAAAAATACAATTTTTGATACCCATATTGGGTACTTTTAATGTAATGAACTTTTTTCTATAAGGAAAATAAATGCATTTCAATA
This sequence comes from Tetanocera ferruginea, assembly GCA_958299015.1. NCBI lineage: Eukaryota > Metazoa > Arthropoda > Insecta > Diptera > Sciomyzidae > Tetanocera > Tetanocera ferruginea. The sequence goes on along the minus strand of OY282642.1, from coordinate 118,849,971 downwards.
AAACAAAAATTTTATTATAAACATTAACAAATTTAAAAAAAAAAAAAATAAAGGTAAGTTTACAAATTGCCTTAAATCCAACATAAATTAATATGAAATAATTGTGTCAACATACTTATTTGATATCAACTTATCATTAAAAAAAATTAAAAACTCATATTTGTTACGATGATTCCATTCAAAAATTTTATAAAAAATCAGTAATTTTTGTTTACATATTTTACAATATGGCTCATTCCACAGAAATGAGGAACGGAAACATGAATTCTAAAATGCATGTATTTAAAGTAATTTTTGGTTTTCGAATTGAAGTGAAATCTTAAGTTAGTCCTGCTGCAAAAATATTTTTAAATTAAATGCTTTTTTTATATTATTTTGACAATTTAACTAAACAAACTTCGAGTTGAAAAAATTTTTTAAATATTTTGATTTAATTTAAACCTGGAAATCAGTCATCTTTTGATACAACTTTAAAAAAAATAAGGTTAGTAATTTTAAAAAAGATATTAATGTTGTGTTAGAATAGTTTGTAATTATGATTGGTTACTGCGTTTTCATAGTACAAAATATTTGAACTGAGTGTTTTTTCTGTGTCACATTCGTCCCAAAAAAGGCTATAGTTTTCCTAAAAAGCAACATGGGCTTATGATAAGAATGAATCTTTCCTAAAGTAAGGATGTTGATGTTTTACATAAATTTGTTAACTTTTTTCATTCAATAAATTATTTTTATTCTTCATTTCCGTTGCAAGAAGTTGGTCACACCCGGAACGGTTTTCAAAATTTTTTCTAATAATGAAATTTTTGCAAGTATGTATATTAATAAATTCTTTGATTTAAACAAGCTTTGTAAATTCATGTATAGCGAAATCATTTGTATAGGTATTAATTTGATCAAAAATTCATGCGAAAAATTTTTTGCAAAAAAATATTTTTTTTTTAAATATATTAAAAACTTGAAATTATTTGTATAGGTATTAATTTGATAAAAAATTCAAGCAAAAAAATTTTTTGCAAAAATACATTTTTATTTTTTATATTAATACATTAATTAAAAACATATTTTTTTGATTTAAGTGTCAAAAATATGTGAAAGTTATTAAACCCATTAAGTTCTTATATATAATTCCCACATCATTCGCACTCGTCACACCCGGGACAATCTTATGTCACACCCGTCCCATTTAAAAGTTTAAAAAAGAATGGTTATCGCCATTTTTTCGAAATATTTTTCATTGCTATTCAACAGAAAAGATATTAAATTTGATTATATGTAATTAAAAAATGGTCTCATTGTGGCAGATGGACTGAATTTCAATGTTAAACTCAGAATTTTTAGTTTTTAAACTTGTGCTCGTCATACCCGTCCCACACTCAGAAAAAAGCTATAGAGAAAAATACCACACAGAGAAAAATGGTATAGACTTTGCTCCAGAGAATGCTTTTCTCTAATTGCGATACTAAAAATTCTCTAAAAATGATAAAAAGCTTCCATAAAATAGAAAAATATATCGTTTTTAGAGGAAAATACTAACAATTTTTGAGAAAATATTTGTTTTTATTGAAGAAAATACTTCTCTTAGTGAATTTTTTATCAAAATATAAGAAAAGTTTTTCATTTTCAATAAATTTTTCACTATAAATGAGAAATTTTTGTACGAGAAAAATACTTATCATTATTAGAGACATTGAAATATTTCCATTTCCTAGAAATAAAGAAATATTTCTTCGAAAATGTGAAAATTTATTCTAATTTAAGAAAATTTTATTTGAAAAAGAGAAAATTTCGATATCGAAAATAGAGAAATTTTTTACCGCAGCAAGGTATGTGTTTTTTTCTCAGTGCAGGTGTTTAAGCGAATGTAACTATTAAACTAGTATAAATAACTGCATTATGTTTTAGCATTTAGAAACCTTGGGGCATCTTCTAAAATACCCTATAGTAAATTGCTAAAATTTTAACCGGTTAATACCATTTTCAGCACGATAAAGTAGTCAAAACGTCACACTCGTCTGTATGGAATGAGCCATATGTTAAATATTTTCTAATCATAAAATTCTTTTAAAAATGGATCGCAAAACAACTTTTAATTTAATAGAATCAAATGACAATCAATTTCATATATGGGTGATGGCTCTGGGGGGGTCCGGACCCGTGGACCACCCCATATTACGCCACTGATCTATAGCACTATACCTTGTACCATTCTCACAGTGTAGAAAAGGGTATTTTTTATAATGGTTTTAGTTCACTACCATTTAAATTTTTGAGATTTCAGCACAAGCCGTTTAAAGTTGCACTTCATAAATTGTTTGCTGTTAGCTTCTTTCAAACGAAATACTGTAAACTGTTCACACAATTTTAAGGTTCACTTATGTACTTCAACCCACCGTGCACGAGCCGGCTTTTCAAAAAAGCTTTCGTGTGCTTTCATCCACCACTGATAAGAAAGCTTTGTACTAACAAACAGCTGTTCTGGTCCTGTTTCTAATTTGGTTGCTTTTTTTTCGTCTTCAGGCAGATAAACAAACCGAGCTACTACAGGATGTCATGTCACGAAGCATCATGATTTAGTTTCGTCGTAGACGTTCAACATAGCGCAACGTGTTGTAGTAATTATTTTGATTCGCACCCACACAAACACACACACACACACACACTTAATCCTTTAGTATAAAATTGCGCGGGCGTATTACACACGCTCAATAAAGTGATCAAAGAGTGAACAAAAAAAAACGCAGACGATATAAATGGTTCTAGTATAAAACTGAAATGTTTTAAGTTAAATGCGAACAGATGCTTGCCAACTACGGTAGTGTTTGGTAAGGTACTTTAAAGTTTTAGAGCGTACTTTAAGAACAAAAAAAAAAGAGAAATCCAAAAAAATAATGTGAACTCAACGTGTGTGGTGTGTGTAAGTGAAATAATAATTCACTTTTTATATTATTTCAATGAATTAAATTAATGAAAAAAATTAAAAAAAGTGAAAAATAACACAAAAATTTTGAATAATTTCTAGTGTAAAAAATATTGGAATCCTGAATCATTGAAATACTAAAAAAACATACGGCTTTAAAAAATGGTTTGTTTGTTTAAAAGCATGTTGAGTTTATTGTTGTTTTTATAATAATTATTATTTTTCTATTGTTGTGTTAAAATTTTTATCTGATTTGATTTTAAAAAAAAAAAAAATTACGTTACGTTACGGTTCTCGCGAATGGAATACGAAAAAATTTACCAAAGAAAAACGAAATAAAAAAAAGCAAAATTATTTATAACAACCAACACAAAACCACTGTAATAAAGAACAAAATTTGTTGGGTGCTGCAATTTAAAAAATATGTGTTTATTATTGAAACAGTGCTAAATTTTATGGCATTCTTGGTATTTTTTGTTATTGTTATTCATGTTGTTGTGAAAAGCCTTCAAGCATGATTAAAGTACAAACAGCAAAATACAATTGCGAATTGATTTGGAAAATGCTTCGGGCACGCCTTGAGCTTGTGCAGATATTACTGGGCGTTGGTGAAACAGTTAAATTAATAAATGATCATTGGGCGTTAGTTGAACACATACAGAAACACACTTACACGCAATGCTGTGTTTTACTGATGGTATAGTTTAAATCAGTTCTTCCACTAATGGCTGTCATTTGTGCTAGTTCAATATTCAATTCAGTAAAATATTTCATTCTGAGAAATCTTTAAGATGAGAAATCTTTAGGATGAGAAATCTTTAGGATAAGCGAATGCATTTGTTTCAATTTTGCTGAAATATGTTAAGATAGAGTTAAATTAACAACATTTTTGGTTTAAGTTTTATTTAAGACTCACAGCAGAATACTTTAAATATGAAAAGATGCAGATAGTTCATTTTTTTTTTAATTTTAATGTATTTTAAAAATTAATAAATTTTAATTTTTTTTTTTTTAAATACTTCAAATATTCAGCTTTAATTTTCTATGCATACTAAATAAGCAAAATTCGAGTCAAATATTCGTCAATATCTCCATAAATATGTAGTATGTTAACAAATTTAGTTTTCGATTCATTTTCGAATTAGCTATTGGGAGAATGTCACAGTTTATCAAAAAAACCTACATTTTATAATGTTATTAATCGTTAGTTAATAAATTTAGTATCGTTAATATGAAATTAAATATATTGATATCGTATCGAAAGTTAACAATTTGTCTTCGAATTGACAAAAATATGAGATATTTGTTAATTTCTTATGTGCGTTTAACTACTGACTCATTCCATAGAGACGAGTGTAAGGATTTGACTTCTTTGTCGTGTTGATAATAATATTAACCGGTTAAAATTTAACGTTTTTAAAAAAGGTTTCATTAGTAGATGTTCTATGATTTAAAATTGCCAAAACATTATCAAATTATTAATACTAGGGTATTACGAGCACAAGCTTAAAAACCAAACCTTTTGAGCTTAATATTAAAATTTAGTCCGTCTGCCACACTGAGACCATTTTTGACTTATCTAAGATTATCCCTTGTGAGACTTGTAAGAATGTGGATGGGAATTATATAAAAAATTAATGGATAAAATAATAATCTTATATTTTCGACAATAAAAACAATAAAAACAACACAAACATCTGTAATAAACAATTAAAAAACAAATTTTAGATAACAATTGCATGAGTTTCAGCAAATTTGTATTAATTTTTAAGAATAAAGGTAATGCTTTTTGACTTTATTCGCTAAGAATTCGTGATTTATATTTAAATGTTTTATGAATCCATAATAGTGGCTCTGTTGTATTTTAGAACTTTTGCTATATTTTTTCATCTTGACATAAGTACATCATTCAACGGTATTTGTTATGTTATTTTTATTGGTATTGGTATGTTATTATATTATGGTATTATTTCTCTAAGATCAAAATAAGAATTTCGGGTAAATTTTTGGGGTTTTCCCAAACACTTAAAGATGCCCCGACCTGTACTTCTTCTGTCACCTGACCAGAATTTTAAGGGCTGTACAGTTGACATTTGGCAACTGCTCTGTTATGTAAAAAAAAGACCGACTCCGTAATGACTTTGAATGCACATTTTTTTGTCCAAATTTCTAAATAAACAAATGGAAAAATTGAATTTTTCAAATATTGACTTTAACATAAAAGTCGACTTGTTCCCAATTTCATACCAATACAAAAAAAAAAAAAAAAAATGTTTAACACTTAAAAAAGTCGACTTTTTCTGAGCAACTCGTAATTTTGCTATTTTCTGTAAACGTAAAAAAATTAATTTTTTTAATGAAGTTCATTCTAAAACATGATATAATTACTCCAAGGTAGTATTGACGTTTCTGTTGGAAACGGACGTTTGTCAAAAAATATAACAAGAAAGAGAGCGCTCACAATCCGTCATAGAATACAATTAATTTTCACTGGTCACATTCAGCGTACCCAACAGTTGCCAACTGCTAAGTCAAAACTTGATGCACATAAATATGAAGTTGGGAATTAAAATGCATTTAAAAATAGAAAATTTTTAATTTGTCTGTAAAATTTCCACTCGTATTTGATACAAAGCTTGATATTTCATAAACTTGACAATTTTTCTGAAACTTCAATACCGATAATAGCGCTCCCCGATGTGTTGCTCACACAACCGTTGACACAGCTGAATGTGGCTAACGAATATAACAACGAACAGCTGTTTTTGACAAGAGTTCGTTTACTTGTAGCTGAGAGAATCAACATTTGTCAACACTACCTGATAAAATTATTTTATCATGGTTCTAAAAAAATTTTAATTTTGAAATCAGTTTCAGATAGAATTATTTAAAGAATCCACTTTTGTGAAAAGCATCCTTTTTTTGTTTTAATCTGTTCAGTTGCATGTGAAATTTCAATCGAATCTACATGCATACAAAAAACTATAGCTATGAAATATGAGTGAGATTTTTCACAACATGTTCGTTAAAAAAGTTCCGCTGTGAAAAATACTCGCAACATTTCTCTTGCAACATTTTTTCACGACAATTTAATTGAACTGTCTATTTATTTTGAAGTGAAATGTGACAGTTGTCGTAAATTTCTGTTTTTATACATAGTACCATGATAGAATAACAAGGTAGGCGCATATTGGAGAGGAAGTGAGCTCAATGTCAAAATCAGCTGTTCGAATTTAAGTTGTTCTAATTGTTGTTGTTGCCTTTTCGTTTGACGTTTATAGGACCTCCCAGCATTGTTTGTGTAAAACTAGACATTTGAGCAGCCATATTAATATGAGCCTACCTTATTATTCTATCATGCATAGTACAACAAATAAGGTAGCTGCAGGGCTGAGAGCTGAAAGTCAGAACTGTCAAAAAAATACTGAACGAATAAAAACTTTTTAACAAAAAAAAAAAACCTACTTCAAAATCACTACAAAGTAAAATATAATTTTAAATTACTTTTACTATTTATTTCTTGGTCAAACTTGATAATTTATTTGTATTCATTATTACATTGGAAATCTTATGATATCAATTATTCTGAATTTTTTTATTTATATCATAAATATATTAATTTTTTATGATCGCCCACATAACTGAACGTTATTTTTTATAATTGCACCTACCCTTGCATTTTTGCTGTGAATTTTATTGACTCTAGTACTCTAGTGTCAATATTTACTGAGATACAGTGTTTTTCGTATAGTGACACGCCCATTTATCGAATACCGCCCACATTACTGGCAGTTATTTGTTATATTTGTACCTACCTTTGTAATAAATTTTATTATCGTAGTGTCAATAGTAATTGAGATACAGTGTTTTTTTTAATATTGCCACTCCCCTTCTCGAATAACGCCCATTTTTTTTTTACAAAAATTTGTAGTAATTTTTCCTACCGTTGTAATAAATTTCTGTACCCTAGTATCAATATTATTTCAGACACAGTAATTCTCTTATATTGCCACACCCCTTTGTCAAATAATGCCCACTTTTTTATAGTTATTTTCAATAATTGTGCCTACCTCTGTACTTAATTTCAGTACTCTAGTGTCAATTGTCGTCGAGATACAGAGTTTTTACAATATTGCCACACCCTTTTTTAGAATAACGCCCACTTAAGTGATCGTCATTTTTAATATTTGTGCTTGCCCTTGTAATTTTACTGTTAATTTTATTACCCTAGTGTCAATATTAACTGACATACAGTGTTTTTCTTATAGAGACACGCCCCTTTTCCGAATACCGCCCCCTAGTATTTTCCGAATAGACGGGCACCTCCGCGTTGATAATCTCTATATGTTGACAAAAAATTACGGCAATCGAGCAAGTACTTTAGGAGTAATTTTTACTTACGATCACGCATGCTCACTATGTGATTTCTGCTAATAACGCACGCTTACGATCAAAAATAATTTTTTGGATTACGATCACTCACGATCACAATGTGATTTCTTTTAATCACGCATGCTCACGCTTAAAAATACGTTTTTTTATCACGATAACGCACGATCACGATGTCATATTTTTCTCACGAGTTTTCACGAATACGTTTTATAGGAAGAAGTATACACATAAGTTTTTATTAAAAGTGTATTTAGTGTGTTTAGAGTACCTCTGGTAAAATCAGAATACAGGAAGGAGCAGAAGCAACAGAGAGGTAGATACAGCACTATAAAAAGAAATTTGATAAACTTTCTCAGCTGACGTTTTCCAAAATAAGTAAAGAGAGCGAAGTTAGTTGTTGTCGCTTCTTCACAAAAAAAAAAAAAAAAAAAAAAAAAAAAAAACAGAGAAACCAACCAACTTGAGAACCTCCTCCTTTTTGAAGTCGGTTAAAAATAATAAAGTGACAGACGATCAAACAACATTTTAACATTAGCTCAAATGTTGTTTTTGTCCTGATGTCCTCAATGTGTCCTTACTGATAATTATCAAATAAATTTTGTTTGCATACTTTAAGGCTTTTTTCATAGAAACAAATTCGGCCATCCAGAAAATCCAGTTTTAGTCATGATGTCGTCATTTTAAATGAATTTTAAATTGAAGAAAAGCTTTGTAATTTGTAATGAAATGTAGCTTTGTAAAACAGTTATGTACTCGGCACTATTCATCCTAGATGATGTGAACTAGAGATGGGTGCGTGAGTAATTTTTACTTACGATCACGCATGCTCACTATGTGATTTCTGCTAATCACGCACGCTTACGATCAAAAATAATTTTTTGGATTACGATCACGCACGATCACAATGTGATTTCTTTTAATCACGCACGCTCACGCTTAAAAATACGTTTTTTTATCACGATAACGCACGATCACGAAGTCATATTTTTCTCACGAGTTCTCACGAATACGATTTATAGGAAGAAGTATACACATAAGTTTTTATTAAAAGTGTATTTAGTGTGTTTAGAGTACCTCTGGTAAAACCAGCATACAGGAAGGAGCAGAAGCAACAGAGAGGTAGATACAGCACTATAAAAAGAAATTTGATAAATTTTCTCAGCTTCGTATTTGTATTTAAAATTACCAAAATTGCTTCAAGTTGTCGCTGACGTTTTCCAAAATAAGTAAAGAGAGCGAAGTTAGTTGTTGTCGCTTCTTTAGAAGTGATCAGTGTTGCATTTTGTATGCAATTGGTAGCAAAAGCGTAAGAAAGCATCATTACGAAATCTGGCACAGGTTTGAAAAATGTTTGGTACACAAGTCGTGACACGAATAAATTTAAGTCACGCACGCTCACGCACGAGAAAAATTTAATCACGCAAGATCGCGAATTTTTCGTGATATTTATATTGGTTCGCTCACTATCACGACGTAATTCGTCGTGACACGCGCCCATCTCTAATGTAAACTGCATTTCCAGAGTATCTCGCGGTGAAAACGCTTCCAAACCATTACTGACCCACCACCAAAGTTTCGCTTTGAGAAGTAGCGAGGTGTTTTTCGCACATCTCACCAATCAAAGTGTGAGCCGTCTGGTCACTTAAGGTTTTCATCAGAAAATATGACCTGCAAGCAGAAACGTATATTTTTTGCAAATCACACTCTGTAATTTATTTCATTTACAGAGGACTAATCAGCATCCATATTTTGTTTACCAAATTTCAGTCTTGCGGTCTTATGCCGTTTAAGTAGCTTTGGAATTGCTTTCATTTGGACTCAATAAATATCAGGGCACCGTTCAACACACACACTTAACTGATGTTTTTGGCACTTTGGTGTTGCAACTTCTTGCCAGACGAGAACAACTGACGGTAGAGTTATTTTCTACTTCTTTTTTGCCTTTTTCTACTTCTGACAAAGTTTTACCACGAGGCAATTTTTATAATATAAATGACATAAGTGTATTGGGTGGGTTATAAATAGGAAGCGCACATTATATTCTGCACATCTGTGTAACAGTACCTTTTGAAGTGACATGAGTTTCATTCCCCGTCAGTTCTAATTAATACCAAAAAGTCGTGCGACAATTTTTAATGTTCACGTTCACGTTTAATGAAGTTCCAGAGAACTAAAATTCTAAAAAAAGGGAATATATGAATTATACTAATACATGTGCAGAAAATTAATTTTATTAATCCAAATTAATTTGCAAAAATTGTACTTCTTTTCATAATGAATTATTTACAACTAAGAAAAGGAAAAAATGTTTAATATTTGATGGCAGACTAGACAGCTGTTTCTTTAGCTGCCGAAACCACACTAGCTCATCATTATTTTTGCATTATTTTCTGATGATCTCAAGATTGCTGATGAGTTGGTTAAGCGTCCAATCACAGAACTGCTTAGTCTGCTGTATGATAACACTATTCAGAGTACTTGTTAGTTGTTGTCTGCTTAAACAAACCTGGCCTTGAACTCAAAAGGACATTGCAGCAATGGTTTGTATGCATAAAAAATTTCAATATTCAAAATAGACATTCAGAAAATATTATGCGTTTCGTCATTTTCTAACCCGCACGTGCGATATCTTATTAATCGATTTTTAATGATTTTCTGATTATTCGTCCCAGATGATGCTTTTAAATGAGAAAATAATGCTATAAATTATTATATAGTACACCGATATTAATATAAAAATTTTATTAGAAATGCAAAAAAAAAAAAAATAAAATAAAAATACAAAATTAACAACTGGTTTTTTATTGCTGTTTTAAGTTAAAAATATCGAAAAGGACTAGGTTAAAAAAAATTTTACAAAATTTATGAGAAGAATTATATGGAATTATTTGGTTTATTATATCAACGGAAAATACCGTTTAAGAACATACGAGACTAATTCGAAATGTCAGTGACTTTTCGAACACCCCGTTAAGAGGTAGATTATGATGAATAAAAACAAAATTCTCTGCGACAAAAGACAGACAAAAGGCACTTAATCATCAACTCTTTTCGTATTAATTAAGAAAACAAAAAGATTAGCTTTTTTAATATATCGATTTGCAGTATTGCCGGCTTGTTGTATTAAATTAATAAAGTTTGAAAATTGTTTGGGAAATAAGCTGAACAAATATGTGAAACCAAAACCTTTAGAAATGTTTCAAAGTATTGCAGTATTTAAAATATTAGGAGTACAACTTATTAAGATTTTTAGCAATTAATTCGTTTTTGACTTAATTTTCAATAAAGAACTAGCAACATTCCATTCATACTGAAAATGTGGGAAATTTATTTGATTGCCAGTGGAAATGGTGAAACAGTGGAATCTGCAAAAACGTAGCTCCAAATCAATAAAACGTTTGATTTGGTTGGCGTCAAATGAAAAAAAGGCGGATTAAGTTTTTTCTAAAATATGAATTTTTATTAACAATGGAATTGTTCTTACCAAGGAGATGGGTGCCAAAAAAGTGATCGAGAGATCGCTCAGCTAAAGGCAGGAACCTGTCACTTTTTTGGATTTTAGGATTTCGAACTTACAATTTACGGAAATAAAGAAAAAAAAGAAAAAGTGTGGTGAGAAGCGAAAGCGCCCTCTTACAATTCAAGAATAATTAGACTGTTTATGCAGATCAGTAAACATCTTGACATAAACACATACATTGTAGCCTGTCAAATTAGAAATATATTTTGATTTGCTGACAACGAGACTATGGAAATATTATTCTGCCCAGCTGCTTGGTATCCCGCCAAATCACTCTCCGTTGCATCCTTCTCTGCAGATCAAATAAATTTTAATTAATATCACGCATACGACCTGTTGCACTTCTACTGATGCACTTCTACTTGATGTGATTGCCAAAGAACAGGCAAGTACTAATTATTTCATGCTTTCATTTAAGAAAAGCATTTCAATATTATCATTTTCTAACAACTAAATGCATATAACTAGAAGACATGAGCTTCTTATGTCAATTTATGTACACACATACTGTGGCCCGAATACTTATTTGTCGCATATGAATTTTTGACTTTTTGAGTTTGTTGCAATAACTAAGATGGAACATAAGCTCTATTTTTCCAACTATTTAAGTAGCATCATTTTCAAAAAATACAAGCCCACCCCGCAAACTTCGTTTTGCCCTAAATAAATTTTTTTATTGAATTAATGTCGAGGATTCCACACGAAATTTTTTTGTATTGAAAATTAATAATGAAACAGATGACGCAATAGTATAATTTCAATTATATATTGAATAAAGCACTTTTCGAATTCAATTGAATTCATATCCCTTTTTTTTCTACAGACGGTTGACCCAACGGATTTCGTTCCATCAAATAATTGGCGAAAATAGAATAAAATCAAGTAGATAATTTCATTGACTTCTATTTGAATTCTATTTCGATCAATTGAATTGTAACAAAAAAGAATGGAATGGAAAAATATATGTGTGGCAGCCATGCACGGTATAAGCGAAACTTTAACTTAAAAAAGTAAAGAGTTTAAAGAAGTTAACTGTGGTTAACTCTTTAAGATAGTGAATATAAAAAAGTTTAAGTAAAAGTAGATTAAATCTGTTTTAATACAATTTTAAAAAGTTCAAAGGTTTTCTACCATCAATTAATCTATATCCAAATCATGATCCAAAAATTTTATGTAGAAAAAGGGCTCATTTTGGTGGTGATAAAAGGGAAAAAATTATTTTGCTACCGACATTATTTGTAAAGAAAAGACAAAGGACAGTTTCCTGTTTAAGTGGTGTTCAGCAAGTTAAGCTTCCTTTTTATGAAACGATGTAACATTAATTTATTTTCGTCGAGACAATTTTGAGCCGAATTTAAAACAGATTCAATGCAATTAGCTGTAGTGCAATGAAATCACCATTCTAAAGTGCTTTATACTTGGCAATAGAAGCACAAACTCCGAGGTTTAAAACCCTTTTAGTTCGGTACAAAAAATTACGGACTCAAACTTTGATGATAAGGAATTTTTCTTCGTTAGATCTGTCTGGTTTGTTTCGTTAGTTTGGACTCAAACCAGTTCACCATGGTTTATGGTGAGTTATTTAATTTGTTTAGTTTCGTTAGTTTGAACTAAGCATTTCACCATGGTTTATGGTGTTTATTTAATTGCATGAATTCGCTGCGTTTCATAAGTGTTTCATCGGTTTTACTCCCAGTTTAGTTCGCCGTATGTTGTATACGCGGCTAAAGAAGTTTCACTTCAATAATTTTGATCCGGAGAGTAAATTAATAACGAAAATGGTTTCCCTACTCGGAAACACGCCACATATATGACGACTTCGTCTTTGTTCTCTACGCGATCGATCGATTTGTATGAACGCAATTCTCCCAGAATTTGATTTATGAATCGTCCAAATCAAGCCATTGACATCAATATTTTTTGCTGTTAAAATTGCTCGGGCACTCAATCAATCGTAGTTACAATTATTTTGACTAATGTTCGGATATACATTGTTGATGAGTTCATCTTTTGTTGAAGTGATTTGGCAAATGGCAGGTGGAATCGATACAAAATCACTCTTAGTATGTACCGAAATTTGTCCATGTCCAATTCTCTGCAGTTCGTTTGAGAAAATTTTAGCGGTTTTATTCTGTTGCATATTTGTACTCAATGGAATGGTTTTCACATATCGCCACAAATACGATGACTTAAGCCATGCGTTTAGTAGTTCATCCGCCGCTATTGAATTTGGAATCACGGGAAATGCTTGTTGGAAGTCGCCTGCCAACAGTTTCACCACGCCACCAAAGTGACTATTATTGTTGCGTAAATCTTTCAATGTTGGATCAAGTGCTTCTAATGATCGTTTGTGTGCCATCATGCACTCATCCCATATGATCAATTTCCAACATTACAACATTTTTGCCATGGCTGATTGCTTTGAAGTGTTGCAAACAGGATTTTCGTTGATTTGCAGGTTTAACGAAGGCTTCAATGCTGAATGTGCCGTTCTTTTACCTTCCAACAGTGTTGCAGCGATTTCGGTAGATAGATACGAGAGCAAACGAAATGACACTTTGAGCATGTATTGCTGCTAATATCAATGCTATCAGGAATGTTTTCCCAGTTCCGCCGGGAGCATTAAGGAGCAATAGTTCAACCTTTCCAACCATCATCGACAGCTTTCATCAGTTGATCATTTGCACTATTTTGCTGTTCATTCAACAGCAATGGAACGCATGGAACGTTTGTTTGTTATTGTTGTTGCAAAGTTGTCGTGTCGTAAGCATGCTCACGTTTCAATTCACGAATCAATTCATTTCTAGTTTGACGATTTGGTGCGTTTCAATCAATAGTTTGCCACTCATAAGCAAACACAAACCTTCACTCGGCACTAACGCTTCATTGTAGATATCATCGTTTATTTGCTATTTGAAGTACCCTATCGCGACTCTAAAGTGATACAGAATGTCTTCTGCGATGTCATTCTTGTGCGTTTCTCATAATTGACGTGGGTTTGAAGGATGAAATGTTGAAATGATTATAGCGAAAAATGCATGAAAAAGGCAGACAAAGAAGCAATTGCATCGTCTAGCGTTTGATTCCAGTTATTGTCGTCTTCAAGCAACTATAAATTTTGACATACTTCTCGATAAATTGCAGACTCAAATGAAGTTGAACCACGCACATTAACCAAAAGCAACCGAAGGTAGAAGCAATCGTCGTTCTTTGCATGAATTGTGTAAATTCGTCCCAATGCATCAGCTGAAATCATATCAGGATATTCATCTACTGGTTAACCTTGCTTTCTGCTTAACCATTTCTTTGACGATACATTCCATGTGTAATATTGAGGCATCTCCGAGTAAAGCAATGTTGTCACAAACGGATCATTGTTGCTGTTGGTCTTTTCATTCGCTGCGCTGCGTTGTCTGTGTTAAAATACATTCTTTCGCCATTCTCCAAATGAACTGCTAAATGCACAACAGTCGGAAGACGTCCACGAATGGCAAATAAAAATATTCTCCAGGGTGCTTCCATTTGAAACTTGCTCATTTCATCTCGTTCAACGCCAATTACCGCCATATGACTTTCTTTGGTGACATATTTGCATACTTAACTGCTGCTTTCAATTGAGTGATGAATGTTCTACCATTGTTATCTGCACTCAGAAAAAAATTTCTTGGAATATGATAAAGAATACATCATATTTAGAGAAAAATGGTATTGACTTTGCTCCAGAGAATGCTTTTCTCTAAATGTGATCCTAAAAATTTTCTAAAAATGATGAAAATTTTACAAAAAAAAAAAAAATTTAACTCATAATTTTTTTAATTTAAAAAAACCAAAAAAATATCTTTGCAGTTCGAGGACCTAGGACCTAGAACCTAGGACATTCAAGTTCTAAGCTCACACGTCAGCACACTCGGCTATACATGAACTTCCAAAACAGTGATAAAATTTCAATAAGAACGTTTTTATGTGTTTTATGAAATAGAGAAATACATAAAAATATATATCGTTTTTGTTTTAATTGAAGAAAATACTTCTTATAGTGAATTTTTTATCAAAATATAAGAATCTTTTTCATTTTCAATAAATTTTTAATATATAAGAAACTTTTTTCATTTTCAATAAATTTTTCTCCATAAATGAGAATTTTTTGTGCGAGAAAAATTCTTATCACTCTAATGCATCCCATACACACTGCAACCAAAGCAAAGCTGAAATTGTAACCAAAAAGCAGAACTTTCTAAAATTTTACCACACACACTGCGATAGTTGCAGCAACCAACTTTGCCAGATACGCTGTAACTTTTCTTGTAACTAGCTGTCAGTTGCTTCCATTTTTTAATTGCAAAAATAGTCTATATATCTGGAAGTAAATTTACTTTTTTCAATTTAAAAATTAATGAGGAAAATTAGGAAAATAATTAACAGCCAAACTTAACTGCAGCAATCAAATTATTTCAAATTAATTTGTTCTGGTGATGACAAATATATGTTGCGATAAACGATAAAACAATGCAACCTTCCCACACACGCTGTAACCAGATGGCTGCAACTTTAGCTCCGCCTCTAAATATTAAATGATTTTAATTTTACTGCAACCTGAGTTGCAACCGTCAAACAGTTTCGTAACTTCGACACACACGCTGCGACTTCATCATGGTAAACGTCAAAAACTTCCAGGTTACACTTCCAGCTTTGCTTTGGTTGCAGTGTGTGTGGGCCGCATAAGAGACATTGAAATATTTTCATTTCCCACAAGTGAAAATATTTCTATGAAAATGTGAAAATTTATTCTAATTCATGAGAGAATAACAAGGTTGGCGCATATTGAAGAGAAAGTGAGCTAGATGTCAAAATCAGCTGTTCGAATTTGAGTTGTTCTAATTGTTGTTGTTGCCTTTTCGTTAGACTTTTATAGCACTCACTGCATTGTTTGTGTAAAAATAGCCATTTGAGCAGCCAAATTAATATGAGTCTACCTTATTATTCTATCATGTTCTAATTGAAGAAAATTTTATTTGAAATAGAGAAAATAGCTATTATCAAAAAAAGAGAAATTTTTTTATAAAAGAAAGATATGTGTTTTTTTTCTGAGTGTAGATAAAAATATATTAATAAAATATTTAAGATGAGAAAAGCGGCATTTTTAAGTTTAAAGTTTGCGTTTTCCCAAAATTTGAGATATGTCGCCTACGTCATATAAGTATACAAGCGACGATATGTATGTTTATTTTATTGCTTGTATTCTTATAAAAAGTACGCATTAGTTTTATTAAACATAATTTTTTTGCTTTATTAAACATGTTATTTAAAGTTATGTTATTATATTAGTACATTAAAGTGAATTATCAACACTACCACTTAAGTTTTTATGTTAAAAGCAAAGTTCATTAACCCTCTAACCGGCAAGACCATAAAAAAAATAAAATAATTGTCGCTGTAGATTTGCCAACTTTTTGCATATAATTGATGAAAGCTCACCAACGACTGATCAGAGAGCGTTCGTTGATGTACTAATATGTGAAACAAAGCACTCTTCTAACGGTTTGTACTCGTTTAAGAAAAAAATAATTCTTATATAAAATTGCAGCACAAAAATCAAAAAATCAAAGACCGTCTATAGACCGGTAGTCTTACCGGTTAGAGGGTTAAATTGTTACTAAAAATAATACAAAAAATGTGAATTCAACAACAAGTATATAGATTAAATATAATGCAGCAGATTTTTTTAATGAGCAGACAGGAAGTGAACCATTAACCTATTAACAGATGCTTTTAATTAATTGGGCAAAAAAAATTCAAGCTATGTACAAAAATGTTGACATGTTGAATAAACTATCGAAAAACATAAATAATGGAGAAAAAGGAATAAATTGTCGTTCGCTTGTTTGGTATTAATTATAGCTCAAGGCGAATGAAATTGTTGTACTGTTGCACTGATGTGCAGAATTTGTATACAAATTATATATCTGCTGGAGGTTATTTCCAACCTTTGAAGAGAAAAAAAAATTTGTGTTAAAATATTCGCATTTTGAACAATATGAAATTTGGCGAGAAGAGAGCTTTAGAGTTGTTCAAATTAGAGTTTTTCTCAAAACTAAAAATTCTTTCAAAAAGTTTTATGCATTCATCAATTGACAAATTTGTCAAAAAAAGCCGTTTTGAATTTAAAAGTTTTACTTTCAATGTCAATATTTTAATGGAATTTTAAAGGTTTTCAAATTTTTGTAATTATTTCAAAAAGTTTGTTAAATTTTCTATTAAATGTAAAAACAATCACTGTAAAGCTCTTACAAAAACAAGTCTTAAGGTGGGACAAAACTTCGCGGCAGAGAAAATAGACCTTTTTTTGAAAAATTCATAACTCACAAGGAAAGGTCCCCAAGTTACAGTCTCCGATTTGAATGATTTTCAGATATGTGATGGAAGACAAAAATCTAAGGTCGATGTATTTTTTATACGTGCTCAATCGATGGTTAAGGGTTTCAAACTCGAGTTCAAAAATCAGCGAAAATTTCGTTTTTTTGCTATAATTTCGCTATTTTCCATGGAAACATTTACAAATTTGGTACCAAACGAAAGCTCTTACAAAACCACACACGATAGCATCAATTTTTCATAAGAAAATTGTGTTGTAATTTTTAGTAATGATTAGTTGATATCAAAGAAATATGTTGACACAATTATTTCATATTAATTTATGTTGGATTTATCGCAATTTGTAAACTTACCTTTTTTTTTGTTTTTTTTAAATTTGATACTGTTTGCAATGAAATTTTTGTTTTATTGAAATGCATTTATTTTCCTTAAAGAAAAAAATTTCATTATATTACAAGTACCCAATATGGGTATCAAAAATTTTATTTTTTCATGGCCTATTCTCATGTTTAAATATTTTATCGGAAAAGTTGAAATTTCATAGGGCTTCCATACAAAATGTGTGCTTTTTTCTTGTAAGTCTCATCGCACCAGTAAACAATAGTTTTAATCATCCAAAGTAGCAAATATGGACATTTTTACGATATGCAAAAGAAATGGAATGCATTTTTTCATGTTTCTTTAAAAAATTTTTTTTGATTTTTAGCAGGAAAAATCATAAAAATCTTCTTCTAATTTTAAAACCTCAACTTTGTGAATGAATAACTCATCAGATAAAAAAATAATTTTTTTTTTTCAATTTTATAATAAAAAACCTTAATTTTAAAATAAGTCCACGTCCTTCAAAGAACTTTTCGGCTTAAATTCGTTTTGATATGGTTTTTTTAAAAAACATTATAAAATTGATAGATCTTCAAAAAAGTATCACTCCCTGAAATTTTTTATCAATTTTGTTCTAATTCAATCGGAGACTGTCACCTGGGTTGGTCAAAAACAAACATTTTTTGGAAAAAAAATTCAAAAAAATATATTTTTCATTCCAACATGGTTTTATAGAGCTCCAAACTGGCGACAGAGAAAAAAACGGGGCCTCGTGGTTGCAGCGCTGGGAGTCGCAAAAATTGTTCGATCTGGAAAAAAAATGACTTTTTGAAATCTTAACAAAATTGGTTATCGTATGATAGTAGCTTTTTTTAAATTTTTTTTCAATTTTTGGTGATGTTCCATGATATAATTACTCCAAGGTAGTATTGACGTTTCTGTTGGAAACGGACGTTTGTCAAAAAATATAACAAGAAAGAGAGCGCTCACAATCCGTCATAGAATACAATTAATTTTCACTGGTCACATTCAGCGTACCCAACAGTTGCCAACTGCTAAGTCAAAACTTGATGCACATAAATATGAAGTTGCGAATTAAAATGCATTTAAAAATAGAAAATTTTTAATTTGTCGGTAAAATTTCCACTCGTATTTGATACAAAGCTTGATATTTCATAAACTTGACAATTTTTCTGAAAGCTGAATGTGGCCATAAACTTGACACAGCTGAATGTGGCCAACGAATATAACAGCGAACAGCTGTTTTTGACAAGAGTTCGTTTACTTGTAGCTGAGAGAATCAATATTTGTCAACACTATCTGGTAAAATTATTCTATCATGGTGATGTTCCACATTTGAAAGTGTGTTTTCTCGAAAAAAAAAATATTGACTTTAAAAATTCATAAAAAACAAAAAATTAAAAAAGCTTGTGTCATACGAAGCGAATCAAGTTTAAAAAATATAAAAAAAAAATTTGTCAAAAAATGAACCCGCTAGTGCCGCAACCAGTACGAAAAACATGGTTTCGAGATAATTGCGTTCAAAGTTTGTGAACAAAGAAAAATAACTGTAACTTTTGAACCCGTAAGAGTTTTTCCATAAAATTTTTTCTTAGAATCTTAAGAATCAATTTAAAAAAACTCAATTTAAATAAAAAATAAATATTTAATTTATTTCTTTTTTTTTTGTGTATTTAAGTCTTATCAGTTAATTTGAACAAATTTTTAAAAAATGTTGCCGTTCCTTTTTTGTATATATTTTAATTATTTCGTTTAAGAAGAGAGCACGCTTTAAATAAATATTTAAATTTTTTAAAAACGGTGGACAATGGTTTTATTTTGCGGTTATTAGCTTTTCAAAGTTAGTGGTCTGCATGAACCACAGAGACTACTGATGAGTCGGAGTACACTCAGAAAAAAGTGTCTCGGAATATGATAAAAAAGGCATCATATTTAGAGAAAAATGGTATAGACTTTGCTCCAGAGAATGCTATTCTCTAATTGCGATACTAAAAATTCTCAAAAAATGATAAAAAGCTACCATGAAATAGAAAAATATATCATTTTTAGAGAAAAATACTTTTTTTTTGAGAAAATATTTGTTTTTATTGAAGAAAATACTTCTCATAGTGAATTTTTTATCAAAATATAAGAAAAGTTTTTCATTTTCAATAAAATTTCTCTATAAATGAGAAATTTTTTGTGCGAGAAAAATACTTATCATTGTTAGAGACATTGAAATGTTTCCATTTCCTAGAAGTAAAGAAATATTTCTACGAAAATGTGAAAATTTATTCTAATTGAAGAAAATTTTATTTGAAAAAGAGAAAATTGCTATTATCAAAAATAGAGAAATTTTTTACCGGAGCAAGGTATGTGTTTTTTTCTCAGTGTAGAGTCCGACAAAACCATGGTCTAGTCGATTAGCTCGATTGTTCTGCAAAGAACTTTGTTGTTGTAGCAAACCTGTTACGTCATGAATTATTTGACATAAAGCTCTTAAATATAATTCTTAAAAAACATGTTTTTTTAAGAATTATTAACTAAAACTAATGGTTTCGATTGTTGTATCACTTATGAAAAATGTATTATCAATGTTTAAATATATTTTTGGTTGAACAACATATTTGCTGTTAAGTTGATTTATATAGCAATATAAATAGTTTTTTTTTTTTTTGTTTTGAGACTTGATACCACATGTTTTAGCCATAAACAATTGCTGTAGATTTAACATTATTTAGGCTAATTTTATGTAAGTTTTATTTAAAGCAACAATTTTATTAGTTTTTCTTATGGTTTTTTTTTTTTGTTTTTTTGTTGGAACACATGATACCAAGTGGCCAAAGATAGCTATTAAATTATATTTGCTACATTAAACAATTTTTGCTTGCTCTTTACATAAGAGAACATACATACATATAAACGATTCTGTGTGGTAAATAAATTTATAGCAAGTTACAATTATTTGACACAAGCTCCATAAATATCGCTCTTAACGCACTAGACTGTCGCAACTGAAAATTAGAATTTTCAAAAAAGCATATTTAATCATATCTGCAATAAAAGATAAATGATGCTTTGAAAATTGTAAGTTCGATGGCTTTTCATGTATTACATATTTAATTTATGTCGTCGATTTGAATTTTCCCCTCGTTAAGCATAATATGTTGCGAATAATTGAGCATACATTCAGCTATATAAATCAGTAACGGAATGAATGGTTAGATAATATATAACAAAATAATATAAAATATTAAGGCCCGTTAACTGATCTCAATTTTAAACAAAGTTTAGCTTTAACAAGTTTAGCTTGTGGTGACCGTGGCATGCAGGTTAAGTGTGTGGCTTAGCATGCTCGGAGCCCGGGTTCGATCCCCAGCCGTGGCGAAAAGTTTTTTCAATAAAAAATTTTTCTGATCGGTCACCACCTCTCTGCAGACAATGGCAAACCTCAGAGAGTAAATAATGCCATGTAAAGCTTCTTGAGAACATGAGCCGTTCGGAGTCGGCATAAAACATGTAGGTCCAGTTCTCGGTCAATTGTGTGCAAAAAATTTAATAACACACACAACACAATCGATCCTAAGAAGCTCGGTCAAAGTCCTTTCAAGGGCTAAAATGGCCAATTTGTTTGTTTTTGTTTAGCTTTAACAAAGTTTAAAATTCCTTAACCTCAGTTTAAATTTTAACGCCGATACCTCATCTCAAAAAACTCAAAAAATCTAAGTTTAACTTGGTGAGGCAAGTTTAAATTTAAACACAGAAATTCTAGGTTTAAAAAATTTAAACTTAAATTTTGTCAAAAATTCTCTGAGAACATTGGAAATATTCTCAATAATAAACAAAAAATAAAAAAAAAAATCATACTTCAAAAAATTCAAAACAATAACCAAAATAAAAACATATTTTAAGTTTTAAAAAAAAATATTCCAATGAAACTGACAATTTGCATTATTTTATGAAAAACTTTTGAAATATTTTGATGTTCTACGTCAAAGTTGTAGAATTTTTACTACAGTGCCGCTCAAATATGTTTTTCAATCTCAGTTTAAATTTTTAAACAGAGTTTAAGTAAACTGCCGATAAAAATGAGATAAGTTACGAAAGTAATTTTTAACTGAGTTTAAAATTTAAACTCTGTTTACGAAATCTAAATAATATAACATATAAAAAAAAATATCAATTCATCACAAACTCAAATGGATTTATGCTTAGAGAACTGAAATAAATAAATCAATCTATTACGTTCTAATAACCAAACGAATTAGCCTCAAGTTCGAGATGCATCCGAGATCTTGGATATTTACTTCGAAAGCGAAGTTCAAAAAGTTCATAACGAAACGAGAATTTCAACATTAGCAAATCGTTGTCGAAAAATTTTAGCAAGTTATTTCGGGAATTGAATTTTTTTTAATATATTCATATTTTAAGCAAAGCAAAAGTTTTGTTTAGCGATTTATTGTAGTCTTCGATGTTATCCACAAGCTTATCGCAGTTGTTGTTTTAAAGCTGAGCAATTTGCTCCATTATCAAAATAAGCGTTTGGAGAAGTGGGTTTTTATGAGTTGATTTTCAAATTGGGGTTTTTTTGTACCCAAGATATTTGTATTATATATTACATATTTTAATATTTCAGATCAACTCAGCAGATGATGTATAAAACAAAACTTTCCTGGAATTCATGATAGACGACATCATATTCATAAAAAATATTTGCAGAAATTCATTTACAAATATTTACGTAAAAATTACGAATACAAACATTTAAGATATTCGTTTATTTTAAATAAATTTCAAACTTTGAAAACTATACCGGTCATTCTTTCCACCAAAACAAATGAACGTTGTTTAAATCTCATTAAATTTTTTGGTCTTGAAAATTACGTTAATAACCACCACCTTAAACAAAACTAAGTCCTGTTCAGTGGCGTAGATATGGCCAGAGCCATGACCAAAATATGAAAATTTCTGTCAATTGATTCTTTTTGTTTTGCAACTATCGAAAAAATTTTATGATTCGAAAATATTTTAGATATATTTTTATTATAAACTAGCAGGCCACAGTGGTCCGAGGACATTTTCTCTTTATCAATAATACCTTTGTTAAAGTCTTCAACAAATTGCAATAATAAAATATTTATACAAAAATTAATGTGTTGAAGTGAAAGTTCATACGTTAGTCTTGTTTTCTTGATATATAAAACGTACTCTGAGTTTGAAATATGAAAAATTAGAAAGAAATACGCCTATCCCTCCATATAAAGTGACGTCATCAAATTAATTTAACCTAAATAAATTCGAATAAACTTCAACCGGAGTATTTTGACTTTGGGCAAGTTGAAGATAATTTTTGAAGTGAAACTTCTTTGGCGGCGAGTGAAATTTCAAGATCTCTTATTCGTGACGCAAGGCTAACGTTTTCAATTCATATGAAAATTTTGAAGCAATGATAGCCGCTAGCGAGAATTGAACCCTGACCATCGTTGCTCAAGAGTCAGAATCTATACCTTTACGCCACATAGGCACATAATGAACAGACAAACAAAATGTTATTAAAACTGAACGCGTAACATTCTGTCTGTAATATTGATTTTCATCCGAAAAGAATGCACGAAAAATTTATTTCTTTAAGCTTCAAACGAAAATATTTAGATAATAATCAACAAAATTTGCCTCTGCTTTCGGAGGCTCCTTCAACGAGTACTATGCAAATGCAATCAAGCATTTAAAAAGTGACAATGTTGAGAAGACATTCGAAAGCAACTAAAACACCAACTGAACTAAAACCAGGACCGAAAATAACTGTTATCTTACAATTTTCAAATGAAAAAATTGTTGAAAGACTTTTTTAAATATACCATTATGTTGCAAATGTCCTCAGCCTCTCGAATATTAAGTGCCTTTTAAATTTTAGACTGATTCTTTAAAAGTTAAAATTTAGTTAAATTAAAATAAAGGTTGCTTTTGGAGTTTATTTTTGCTTTTGGAGTTTATTTTATCTGTCAAAAATAGCAGTTATTTTGTAAATTTAATTTTTTCGGTCAAATGCAGTTGTGCCGATCGGTGTTAGAGGTCAGCGAAAAATTAGACGAAAGTCTCCATAACTAACCAAGTGCTGCCCCTAGAAGGGTGAAGTGTTCGACCGACCACCAATAAATTTGTTTCTCCGAAATTTTTCAGGAACATACTTGCCCCAATCTCAACCCCCTAAGAGGGTTTTCAAAAAAAATGGGTGCCTAGTGGGGCTAGGTGCGCCTAGTGGGGTAAAATGAGTGCCTGACCGCGATTGGTTCTTCTTTCCAACATTATATAGCAACATACCTGCCCTCTATTTGCAACCCTTAAAGTGAGGGGTTCCTATACATATTTTTCTTCCAATAGGCTGAAATGAGAGACCGACCCACATTAATTTTTCTTCTTCAAATGTGTCTCGCGCATACCTGACGAATATTAGAAATAAGAAATTTTGTAATTATAATTTGAAGCAACTTTGAATCAAATTAATTTCTTTTTGTTATGGGATGGATATGTATTTCTTTCGATTTTCGGCGACGACTTGAAGTAAAAATATTCTTTTCTAATATTGCGCCTCTTTTCGTGGCGTCGTTGACAACGTGTAGATTACGAAATATTTCTTGCACTTGTTGGTAATCTTTGCGTTCAGTCCAGGTTTCTGGATCGGTAGCAAAGAAATCAGTTGAAATCAAAAGCTTGTGAAAAATGTTGATATCTCAGGAATGACTGGATCAAGTTTTTTTTGTAAATTCTGATTCACTCTCTCCGATGCCAATTGAATCTTTTTTAAATCTCTTTTAAGCCAACAACTTTTACTGGACGAGCACGTACTTGATTTCCGTTGCTGCCGATATCCTCGCTATCATCTCGTACCACCTCGTCTTCTTCGTTGACACTAACGACATTATCTCTATTCCTGCTATAATCTCGCTTTGTTCATCGTCAAACGATTCGTCCATCTGGACATTTTTTGATCGGATAACCCAACTAAATGCTGTTTAACTTCTCTTTGTGAATGTTATTAAAGAGACAAATTTTTTCGGTCTCAATATTGAGAACAAAATCTTAATCATGCCTGACGTTTACTTTTTTTGATGATAAGTGTTTCCGAAAATACTTTTTTTGTGCTAAAAGGAGTGGGGTACTTTCGAAAATCGTAAGAAGGTAAAAAAGTGGATATCCACTACAAATATTATCCCTGGCTTCAAATGCTTTTGGTTACTCTTCGAATGAGTGTGGAGAGCGAGAGCGAGATTAAAAAACTTTAAAGAGAAGGGTTGCTAGTAACATGAAGTTGAAACTCTCGGTACACAAACACGTGAAAAGCAAACGACCAAGCAATGCTTAGCATCGGTGGTAGTTTCCTTAAAAAATTTAACAACTTAATTAAATATATTTATTGTTAAATTTGCTTAAAGAAAGTCCGTCTATGTAATACTGTAGCACAAATATGATATCTTAAAATTTTGTTCATAAAAATCGGTTCAGTTCATTAATGAGTGTATTAAAAAAAAAATTGAGTTAAATTTTGAAAAACAATGTAGTGAACCACAACCGAAAAAATAAAAAGGAAAAGTGCACCAAAAAATCTTTTCCGCTTAATTTTATAGGAAAAATTGTCTCTTCGACATTCTTTTTTACTTAAACGTTATTTTAAAAGTTATAGAGTTTTTGACAAAATTGTTGATTAATTTTTAGGATAAAACTCAAAAGCGACCAGACCGAGTTTATTTTTGCATATCTTATTTTTAGCACTTTTGAAAATTCCATGCACTTCATGGGTACTCTAAAAAGTATTTTTCCTAAGCTTAGCGTATGATAGGTCATTACTTTTTTGCAGACCCCTCCCAGAACCAAAAGCTGTCAACGCCACTGGTGCTGTTGTTTTGGTGTCAATTAACTAGGAGCATGTAATCATAAATCTTTTTCTGCTTTTGTTTTGCTATTCAAAATATAACCATTGTCATAGGAGAAAGACCAAGATCTCAACAGTAGGCAGCACCATACGTTTATCTTAATTGTTTTGGCCAAATTTATGTGTTGAGATTCTTGTCTACTAAACGTTTGTGTTGCAAAATTTGCTGTCACAACATTTTGCAACATTTGACTCAAGAGACTACCAATGCTGCTCATCAGATGTAATGTTGAAATACGATAATTATGTCCAGTTGAACTTGAGCTTCATAAAAAAAAGTTGCAACCAATTAATTTTTGTAACACATCCCGAACGAAATACTATTTTAATTGTGCTTCGAAGACTCAATCAATTTCTTAAATTAATTAGTTTAATATTTATAAGATCTTTTATTTTTTTATGTAAATATTTATGTTTCATAATAAACTCAAAAAAACCTGTTAGTTTTGTATAAAATTAAAGTAACGTTATAAGTTTTCAACAAAAATTTTTTCAAAACAATAAAATTCCAACAGATTAAAAAACCATAACGACTAAATTTTCTGCCAAATATTTTGTTCAATCAAGCGTTAGAACTCAGCTCATTAGAATAATAAAAACAATAAATAAAATTTAAGTACATATAACGGTGTACTCTATATTGAAAAAAGAAAATCTATTTTGTATTCAATGACTAAGACAATGTATAATAAAAATAGTCGAAGTTGGCCAAATTTGATATAATATCATTGCCTTCACCCACAACTTATTGTCAATTATAATTTTTTGTTTTTTCTCCGTAATACTGCCATGGATAACTTTGTGTGTTTATAAGTCGCTGTATAAGGTGGTTTATTTCAAGCTTCGATCGTTTTATCGTCTCTTTAGCAATCACTCATAAGTTAAGTTACGCAATCTTTATGTAGCTTTTTCTATACAGTTCAATGCTTTTCAATCTGAATTTAATGCTCGAAAAAAGTGTGCGCTTTTTTTTCAGCAATTCAGAATTGAAGGCGTCAAAGTCAAAAAAATCGAAATACATAAAAAACAAAAGAAAAATAGACAGAGAGAGAGAGAGAGAGAGAGAAAAAAAACTCTACAATTGATGAACCTGAAAAAGTGATGCCCATTTGACATGTTGTGCTTGATTAAATCGTAAACTGAATTCTATTAAGCTGCTTCATGTTCATTGAATTTTGTATTGTTTTTTTTTTTGTTTTTTTTTTTTTTGCTCTTCTGAATACGCTCAAGATGCTAAAAAGTCTTTAAGCTGAAACTAGAATTTTACTTCCCATGCTTGAAAAGAAAAATTACTCCAAACAATTTATCAAAGGCATGAAATATATGAGTCAGTATTCCATGTCCCTCAAGGAGTGAAAGCAACTTAGCAACAATAACAAAAACAACCAACAGCAGTCTGTATAAGCCTGACAAATTGATATGGATGTAAGCAAGCAGCCGAAAATGATTGAGTTCGAAATAGGAAAAAGCAGAAAAAAAAGGAGCAAATAACTTGTTATATTAATTTATTTGAGCGATGTTTAAAGCATTTGCTTGTCAGAGTTACTAGCTGGTGTTTTTGTTCCATGCAAATATCGTTTAAGATATTCCATTTGAGCCACACAACCAACCTACTCACACTTACACACAATAAATAAGCATTCATTCATACAAACAAACATATTTACACAATGTACATATATGCTTATGCATAACATATATATGTTCATATGTTTCTGACTTGAATTATTGACCAATTTTCCTAGCAAAGCTATATAAAATTTTGAAAAACAGAGACTCTCTCCCATCATTTTTGAACCAAACTATTTTTCTGTTTTTATTTTGTTCACATTTCTCATAAATATTTAATTTCCGGACTGTGTAAAGCGTAAGCAATACATTTATGCACACAAAATACAGTTATAAAAAACAGAAAAATATGTAAAAAAAACTAAAACTCATAAATATACCAACCACGCCATTTTTTTAATAGTTATTTTTGGTACATGTGGTATGTAAAAAAAAAGCCTGAAGGTTAAAGTGCATTGCTACTGAATTTTACACATAAATATATATTTGTTTCTTGTATATGTAAGGCACGTGATACTGCTGTGCATGAATATAAAATAATAATATAGCATGAATATCAGCTGACCAACCAGAATTTTTATTTTTTTTTATGAGTTTTTTTTTTCAAAGTTCGGATCGAAAGTTTAAAGCAACACCGAATATATTAATTTATCTGGTTAAAATATAATTTACTTCTCCACAGTTGTCACTTTTGTTAACTTTTTGTGTTAAAAGGACTTATACGTAGCTAGTTCAGTTGTGAATACTTATTCTACTGAGCTGTTGTATCATTCATGCATTTCATCATTCACATCATCATTTACAACATGCATAATTCTTATGAGGCATTTACCTTGAAGGTAATAGAAATTGTCATCCCAAGCCTGAGGAGGTAATTGCAAGAAAAAGTCCTTGATGTCCAAATGCAGATATCGTTTTTAGTGTTATTTGCAATATTTCGATTGTGCTTCGAGAGATTGAGAGTGAAGCGGGATTCCAACCAAGGGCAGCAGCAGTTTAAATCCCCCCCTCCAAAATTATTACAGTACCAAGCAAAATAGCATTCAATCAAAGTGAGTCACAAGAAAGAATTAAAACTACAAATGTATTTTTTAATCGATTCTGGTTGATTCATAATCTACTAAATTAGTCATGTTTTATTCCTTCAGATTACATTAAGGAGGGACATAACATTCGTGGCAGAGAAAACAGACCTTTTTTTAAAAATTCATAACTCAGTTAAAAACAAACATTTTCCCATTTTTATTATTGTAGAGAATTGAACAACTTACAAGAAAAAAAATTCAAAAAAATATATATTTTCACTCCAAACAAAAAAAAAAAAAAAATTTGACATTTCAGCCCTTGAAAGGACTTTGACCGAGCTTCTCATGATCAATTGTGTTTTGTGTGTTATTAAATGCTTGCACACAATTGACCGAGAACTGGACCTACATGTTTTATGCCGACTCCGAACGGCTAAAGTTCATGTTCTCAAGAAGCTTTACATGGCATTAATTAATCTCTGAGGTTTGCCATTGTCTGCAGAGATGTGGTGACCGATCAGAAAAATTTCTTATTGAAAAAACTTTTCGCCGCGGCTGGGGATCGAACCCGGGCTCCAAGCATGCTAAGCCACACACTTAACCTGCAAGCCACGGTCACCACATTTTTCACTCCAACATGGTTTTATAGAGCTACAAATTGGTTGCAGCGCTGGGAGTCGCAAAAATTGGTCGATCTGGAAAAAAATGATTTTTTTAAAATCTTAACAAAATTGGTTACCGTATGACAGAAGCTTTTTTGAAAAGTTTTTCAATTTTTTGTGGTGTTCTAAATTTGAAAGTGTGTTTTTTCGAAAAAAAATATTGACTTTAAAAATTCATAAAAAATCGAAAAAAGCTCATATCATACGATAGCGAATCAAGTTTAAAAAAATACAAAAACAAATTTTGTCAAAAAATTAACCCTTTAGTGCTGCAACCAGTATAAAAAACATGGTTTCGAGAAAAACGCGTTCAAAGTTTGTGAACAAAGAAAAATGCAAGAAAAACTTTTGAAGCCGTAGAAATTTTCTTTTTTAGAATCTTTAGAATACTTACTAAAATACAAAATTATAAAAAAGTCAATTTAAAAAAACGGCCAATGTCATGTCCCTCGTTAAGATGCATCGATCTTGTATGGAGAAAAAAAAAAGTGAGCTCATGTCCCCCGTTAAGACGCATCGATCTTGTATGGAGAAAAAAAGAAAGTGAGCTGGACACCGACTCTTCAAAACTATTTAATGTTTTCTTAAACATCTATAAAATATGTATTTTTCATGGTATTCACATTTTAATTGTAAAAGCATGTTTCATTTTTCACTTTCGTTTCGTTTCGGTTGGTATATCGTATGGTTTGGTTTAATCACAACTGGGTACTATGAAAAATACGTTCTTGTAGGCATTTAGAAAAAAAATCTCTATTTGTAAATCAAGAATTTTGTACTGTAGCACTATCTGGCGTACATTTTACTAAAAACTTGTAACCAAAAATCGATTTTACTGAAGAAAGCTTTTGAATATTGATTTCTCTCGTTTTATATAATTGTGGCACTTAGTTTTGGTTAGACCACACCATACTATATATCAATGAAAAGAAGAGCTCAATAACTTTTCAATAAGTTTAAATCAGAGAAGGGCACAAATTAAATTTCCTATCCCATGGGATTGGAAGCAAAATGCTGCTTGCGCGACATCAACACATGAACAGTGTCAGCTACTTAGTGTGGCTTACGATCGTGTGCATTCGATTGTTGCTTTGTTTTTATTTTGGCAGCAACTCAAGCAGGGTTGAGAAATGAATTTTCCGAAATTGTACCAAATCGAAATAAAAATTGTACTTTTTGACATCAAATTGCACTATTTTTGTTTCTCCATGAATAATAAATTTTTTTGATGTATTTAATATATTATTTAAAGTACAATATAATTAATAGAAATGGACAAACAGTTCAATATACATACATAGTTAAATAAATATAATACTCTACATTCAGTTTTTTAATTTTAATTAAGTTGCGGTTACCCGAGCCGGCCCAAAAATTAAGTTTTCAAGCAATTCAATTTATTTGTCATTAATGCCTTCGTGCTAGAAAGAGACGATCATGTAATAGAAAAATAAAAAAGTAGAGCTGATCATGGTGACAGTTCGTTTGAATATGTTATAAATCAGGGATGATATTTGTGGTGGATATCTACTTTTTTACCTCCTTTCGATTTTCGAAAGTCCCCAACTCATTTTAGCCCAAAAAAGTACTTTCGGATTTATCCGATCACAAAATTTTCAGACGGACGAATCGTCTGACGATGAACAGAACGAGATGATAGAAGTTATAGAGTCAGATAATGTCGTTGATGTCAATGAAGAAGACGAGGAAGATGATAGCTAGGATATCGGCAGCAACGGAAATCAAGTACGTGCTCGTCCAGTTAACATTTTTGGCTTAAAAGAGGTGTAAAAAAGATTCAATTGGCATCGGAGAAAGTGAATCAGGAATAACAAAAATATTTGAGCCATAACGTCATTACTGAAAAAACAACAATTTTCCCAGGCTTCAGATTTTCAACTGATTTGATTGCTGTCAATACCGAAACCTGGACTGAGCGTGAAGATTACCAACAAGCGCAAAAATTATTGCTTAACCTATACGTTGTCAACGACGCCACAAAAAGAGGCGTAATATAAGGAAACAATCTTTTTGCATCAAGTCGTCGACGAGTATCGAAAGAAATACATATCCATCCCATGAAAAAAAGAAATTTATTTGATTCAAATTGTCTTACAATTATAATTAAAAAATTTTTTATTTTTTATTTACGACAGATATGCTGAATGCTCGATACAAATTTGTAGAAGAAAAATTAATTTGGGTCGGTCTCTCCTTTCAGCCTATTGGAATGCACCCTGGGAGCGATGGAAGCCAATTTTAGAAAACAAGTTTTTAAAAAAAAACATGTATAGGTGCCCCTTTAAAGGTTGGAAATAAAGGGAAGATTTGTTGCGATAAAATGTTGGAATGAAAAAACAAGGAGATTGGGACAGGTTTGTTCCTGAAAAATTTCGCAGAAAAAATTTCTTGGGGTAGGTCAAACATTTCACCCCTCTAGGGACAACACTTGGGTAGTTATGAAGGTTTTCGGCTAATTTTTCCACTTCCCTCCAACCTTTAACACCAATGCGGCACAACTTAACCCCACGCCACCCCGAATATGTTTTTTTTCAAAACCAATTTTTTGTCGAACCTCACAAAATTTAAGGTTTCTGGGTATCAAAATCACTTTACTAAAGAACTCCAAGTATTACTTTCCCACCCTTAGTGCCTAAGCAACAAAACAAAAGCTTATTTAACAAAACTAGTATCGCCTGGGGTCGAAATTCGACCAATTTTTTGTTTGCCTTTTTATAATTATAGATACAAAATATTTGGTGCACTTCTACTCCGCACTCTGGTTCATTTAAAAAACAATTATCAATATCAGTTGAGAAACACGAAAGAAAATTGTTCTTAACGCTCTTTTATATATAGATTAACAAAAGGTACTCTCACGTCCGAAAAAGTACTTTCATAAGAGTAAAAAAACTCCCCTCCAAAACTATCAAATATTATCACAGTTGTAAATATGGTTGTAAAAATATTATGTCCATATAAATATATAAATAATGTCCGTTTTGCTTTGGACATTATGTCCGTTTCAAAAGAGACATAAAGTCCACGGACATAATGCCTGATTGAAACGGACATAATGTCCATGGACCTTATGGCGGTGGACGTTGCGTCATCCCCCCAAAATTTACACATACCAATTTTATTCCTGTAGCTCACAGTTATTGCCTTTATTATACTTTCGCTATGGGAGGTGGGCGTGTTCGTGGACGGATTACTCCCAATTTTTGAACACATCTTAGTTTTGTTATAAAATACATACATACCAAATTTGATCTCTCTACGACAACCATAATCTTATTTATTCAGTTTTAAACTTTTTGGCTTGTACGGGAGGTAGGCGTGTCCGTGAGCGGATGACGTCCATTTTTCAAAAACATCTTTATATTGTCATAAAAAACATACGTGCCAAATTTTATCTCTCTGGGTTAAACATAGGCTTATTTATTGCATTTTCAATTTTTGGGTTGTATGGGAGGTTGACTTGTCCGTGACCGGATGACATCCATTTTTCGAAGACATTTTTATGTTAATACAAAACACAAACACACCATGTTTTATTGTTGTAGGTTTGTTATGAGCTTATTTATGCAGTTTTAAATTTTTGCGTTGTATGGGAGATAGGCGTGTTCGTGAGCGGATGATGTCAATTTTTCAAAACCGCCTTTTTTTGTTATAAAAAACACACGCGCCAAAGTTCATCTCTGTAGATTTAACAGAGGCTTATTTATTGCGTTTTCAATTTTTGAGTTGTATGGGAGGTAGGCGTGCCCGTGGGCGGATTCCAAAAATATTAAATCGTGCAGATCCTTGAATCCATGTGACCATGTGTACCAAGTTTCATTTAATTATATCAACTCCTTCTTCTTATCCTGTGTATACGAACAACACACAGACGGACAGGCGGACGGACGGACGGACGGACAGACGGACGAACATGGATAGCTCGACTCAGGTGGTGACGCTGATCAAGAATATATATACTTTTCTATACCGGACTCGCTTCGTTCTATGCGTAACAAACGTTTGCACAAAGTTAATATACCCTGACCTTTCAGGTTTAGGGTATAATAATATTATTGAAATATGTGTTCGTGGGCGTGTTCGTGGGCGGATGAAGCCTATATTTTATATACATTTAAATGTTGATGAAAAATTTACACATACCAAGTTTTATTCCTGTAGCTCACAGTTAATGCTTCTATTGTGCTCTCCGAGTTTATCTGACCTTAGACCTTAGACTTACTTAACTTGTTTGTTTATAGATTTGAGTGAAATTTCACATGAAACTGAACAGAGTACTAGGCTTTACTTGAAAAATATGTCTGAGAAAATAAATTCGACTTTATAAAAAGAGTATGTCTTTTATGGAAGGCACGTTACATACATTTGTGAAAGCACATTATTGTGCGATTTCGATCAAATTAAAATTTTTGTTACTTTCACATACTCAGGAATAAGTTTCTCGGAACATGATAAAAAAGGCATCATATATAAAGAAAACTGGTATAGACTTTGCTCCAGAGAATACTTTTCTCTTTATGTGATTCCAAAAATTGTCTAAAAATTGTAAAAAGCTTCTCTCAAAAAGAAATATATATCAAAATATATCGTTTTTAGAGAATGAGGATTTTAATTTTTGAAAAAAGATTTGTTTTTATTCAAGAAAATACTTCTCTTAGTGAGTTTTTTTCGAAATATGGGAAACATTTTTTCATTTTCAATAAATTTCAGAAGTGAAGAAATATTTTTTCGAAAATGTGAAAATTTAATCTAATTGAAGAAAATTTTATTTGAAAAAGAAAATTGCTATCATCGAAAATATAGAAATTTTTATCTAAGGAATTTACATATGTGTTTTTTCTGAGTGCAGCCAGGATACAAGCCCACGTCCCCCGCTTGACAGTCTAGCACATTTCAACTGAGACATTGGTAATGATAAAATAAATATAGCAAAAAAAAAAATGTAAAAACTATTGTTCACGTTCTGAATCAAATAGAATCTGTATTGTTTTAGGGCAATTGACTCTGCTTTCTCCGTTGGGTATATATGACCTCAGTTTACATCAAAATATAGCTCTATGTGTCGTTCTCTTTGAAAAATATTTCAGTTCCTTATAACTACATATACTGTTCCTTTAAACACAAAACTGTTCCCTTAAAGTTGTTCTATCTATTTTTTAACTTTTCCTTCATATTTCATACATATACAGTACGACCTCGCTCAACGTAACCCTCGTTACACGCAACTCCTCGATAATCGCAACACCCAAATTGATAACATTGCATACTCTGTTATCGCAAATAAAAAAAAGTTCTTCAGTTATCGCAACTTTCTAAGGAAATCATATGTTTGAGTTTGTTTTGCACTTTCTTTCTTTCTTTTGTTCATTCGTCTCAAATCCAGAATCTGGACCAGAATCTGGCGAGTGGCATAAGAGGCTGTGAATATGCCAAAATGGAAAGGCATGGACCGAAAATAACTGTTATTTTACAATTTTCGAATGAAAAAGACACAATGAAAAAATTGTCGAAGGACATTTTCAAATATACCATTATGATACAAATGGCCTCAGCTTGACGAATATTTAGAGCCTTTTAAATTTTCGACTGATTCTATAAAAGTTAAAAATTAACAGTTATTTTTTGCCTTTTATTTCTTCAGACAAAAATACCTTTGACTTTTATTTTATCGGTCAAAAATAGCAGTTATTTTGTGACTTTTATTTTTTCGGTCAAAAATATCAGGCAATCTGTGTTTTTTTAAAGGCTGCTTGTCCGATTAAAAAGCTATTGATACCATATGTAAAACGTGATCACCGATGAGACCAAAATAATGGTATCGATAGTTTTTTATTCAGCAAAATGGCCTTTGAAAAAACACAAATTGCCTGATATTTTTGACCGAAAAAATAAAAGGCAGAAAATACCTGTTATTTTTGACCGATAAAATAAAAGTCAAAAGTAACTGTTATGTTTGCCCGAAAAAATATAAGGCACAAAATAACTTTTATTTCTGTCGGAAAAAATAAGAGTTAAAAAATAACAGTTAATATTTGACTTTTTTGATAAAAACCATAACCGGTACGGTCCCTGTGGAAAAGGCATTGTACAGATGGTTTCTCAAGCAAAGAGAGTTCGCTCTTTATCTATAGAAATTGTAAAGGCAAAGGCTCGCCAGTTGCATTGCAGACTTGAAGACAATTCTAGCACATTCAACGCGAATAACGGCTGGTTTTCAAATTTTAAAAACGTCACGGCATTCACATGCTAAAACTTTGCGGGTAGAAATTGTCAAATAAGCCAATGCTTGTCGAGCCATTTCAGAAAGAGTTCAGAGAGAACGTCAAAAAGTGCTGCTAAATAAAACACTAGCAAGCGCCACTGAAGCAACTGCATCTGATCGCAAAGTAAGTAAGGAGCGCATAACATTTCTTGCCCGTAATAATACTTCTAGTATGCACAAAATTAAACCACTCTTTATCGGGAAATCATTGATTCACCGAACAATAAATTGGAAACTGTTAATTAATTGTTTTAACACTTGCATTGAATGGATTGAAAAGAAGGACCTTCCATTAAATGACATTCATAAACTTCGCGAAACTGCTGTGCAGCAAAATATAAATTGCAACAAACTGCAGACCAAAATTTTTCAATTTTTCAAAAAATAAATTAAATAAAATGGTATTATGTTTCTCAACACAGATTAAATTTTAATGTGTAGAAAAGGCATATTTTTTCAAAAATAGCTCTGTTGGCCAGTAGAAAATTTTTCCTTGGATTTTGCAACAACCTCAGTTTTCGCAATTGGCCTAAATTTCATTGGTTGCATTGAGCGAGGTCGTATTGTACTTGCGTACATAAATATGTAGCGTGTAGCGTATTATTCAATTATAGTTTTATACAATTATTGAGGTAACTAATAGATTTTTAAACAATTTTGACGGACGACGATGGCGATGATGACTTTGTGTCAATTTAAGTTTTTAAATTATACCTATGTATATTCTCTTATAAGTGACGCCCTTTTATCCAGATCCTTACCGTGTGTATTTGTGTTGGTTTTTGTTTTTTTAATGAGTGGTCGTGCATAAAGCTAACGTTGTAAATGTTTTAATTTGAATAAATACTTCTTAGGTTTTTTTTTGTTTCGCCAACTCAGAAAAGTAGAAACACAAACAGCAGCACATACACCAACTTTTTAAAATTTGTATGTATAACAAAATTTGGTATTTTTTTTTTAAAGCAAAGCACGACTGAATTTTAGCAAGTTGCTTAGATTTAGCAAAAAATGGCAGCAACAGCTGTTGCTGCAAGCAAAGTAACCTCAACGGATCGAATAATAAACAAACATTAACATAAACATATATTTATTTAGAATACATGTTATATAGAAGTAAACATATGTATATATGTGAAAAATTTAAAGTATGTACTTATTGTGCGGTTGAGCAGCAAAGCAAATATTTCCATTAATATGTTAATGTAGAAAAACAAGCATTTTTATGTAACGTTGCTTTAAAAAATCAGAAAGAACACTTTTACAAAACAAGCAATTCAAAAAAAAAAAAAAAAACTTTCTCAGCACTGACGAAAAATTCTTAAAGTAAATCGATTTTAAGAAATATTGTTGGTAATATTCTGAAATGAATCCGTGAATTCAACAAATTGCGTTTCTGTTGCCCGAAAGGCGGCAGCAAAACAGTGATAATGACACTTTTAGGCAGCAAAGCGGCAAGGCAACAATTTATCAGGAACGGCCACATTTTTGCACACTCACACAGTTTCTTTTAAGTGCTCAATAACGGAATGCAATAAATTGGCACAAAATCTTTTGGCGACATGCTCGAGTAAGACTTACAAATTCCAACATAAAATCCAAACTGTCACGAACAGTAAAACACTTCTTCAGAACACGCCACCAGCCACACCAATACAAGCATGAAGGTTCATTTAGAGCAAAATACTTATTACCAACAGGTCTGGTCTGGAGTTGAAGTCAGTTTTTTTTCTAAATGATAATTTTAATCTGGCAAACAGCAACATCAACATAAGAAGCATAAAATTATGCTGCTTAAAAATATTATAAAATAAATTAAATAATGTTTATTTAACCTGTCAACGAGTTGTTACTTTAAGCAAATAAGATGCAGAAACCATAATTAACTCGTTTAATAAATATTTAAGGAATATGAATTAGGGTTTAAAAGAAGAAGATATCTATGTTAAGCAGAAACCAACTCAACAACACAGGCGAATATTATTTGAACACCGGAAAGGATGTTTCAAGGTTATTCTTGTACCAACTTCCACATATCTCTAACTTTGTTGTGTTTAAAACTTCCGCTTCTTTCAATCTGTTTTTCAGCTGGATGCACAGATAGCCCTTCGTAACAAAATTTGAGTTTGCACTTATTTTCTCTTAGTCCTTGTTACAACTAACGAACAATGTAAGCACAAGGAAAAAGCCAACAAGCAGAAACGAACAAAAAAAAAAATAAACAAAAAAAAAAAAATGATCAAGATCAAATTGTCAACCAACGTATTTCCTGTTACATTTGGCAAGGACATTTTTTTTGTTTCCCCGAACATGTGTTCAATTCAGTTCACACCCTAAAGTGTGTCTACATTGCTGTCGATATTTATTACTAACAATATTCGATTTTTCGAAGGGTGCTGGGCAACTTAATCTGATTTGGTCTGTATGTTTATTTTACGAAGTTAATTTATATAGCTGTTCTCTTTATTTAATCGTAAATATATGTGTTGTATACTTATTTGGTTCTTACATATATGTTCGTGATACAAGAGAACCATGTAAATTGTTTTAATTTGTTTTTTGTTTTTTTTTCGTTGTTTTTATCAGTAAAATCTATAAAAAGTTCATATTTTTTCCTAACCGTTTTTAAGTGATAACATTTATGGAATGTATAAAAATTATATGTGTTATAGGAATATACAGTATTGTGCAAAATCTTAGCAATTCGTCCTTCCTATTTGAATAAAGTTTTGAATTTTTTTAATGCGCAGAAAAAACTATAAGAAAATCTTTTTGTTATCTCCAGTTCGCTGCAAACGTACTTCGTTTGTCGTGCTTAAAGTAATTGGTTACAAATTTTTGAAAACGCGTTATATAGTTGCAAGAAATTAATTTCGCTTGCCATTAATGTTAGTTATTATACCCTAAACCTGAAAGGTCAGGGTATTTTAACTTTGTGCAAACGTTTGTAAAGCATAAAACGAAGCGAGTCCGGTATAGAAAAGTATATATATTCTTGATCAGGATCACCTCGTGAATCGTACTATTCGTCCGTCCGTCTGTCCGTCCGTTTGTGTATTGTTCGTATACACAGGATAAGAAGAAGGATTTGAGATTATTGAATGAAACTCTCTACACAAGGTTACATGAACCCAAGGTCTTCTTGCACTATTGAATATTTGTGGAATCCGCCCACGGACACGCCTAGCTCTCATACAACGCCAAAATTTAAAACTGCATAAATGAGCTCATAATTAGCCTTCAACAATAATATTAGGCATGTATGTAATTTATAACAAAAAAAAAATGTGTTAGAAAAATGGGTGTCATCCGCTCACGAACTCGCCCATCTCCCATACAACCCAAAAATTAAAAACTCAATAAATAAGCCCATGTTTAATCTACAGAGATACAATTTGAAACGCATGGTTTTCATATAAAAACAAAGAAGTCTTCGAAAAATGGATGCCATCCACCTTCGTCCACGCCCACTTCCCATACAAGTCAAAAATTCAAAACTCAATAAATAAGCTCGTGTTTAACCTACACAGATAATATTTGGAACGCATGTATTTCATATCAAAACAAAGATATCTTGGAAAACTGGATGTCAACCACACACGGATAAGCCCAACTCCCATACAAGCCAAAAATTTAAAACTCAAAAAATAAGCTCATGTTTAATCTACAGAGATAAAATTGTTTATAATTGTTATAAATGCATTTTTTTTATAACAAACCTAAGAGAATTTGGAAGAATGACTTCATTTGCCAACGGACACGCCCACTTTGTCCGTAAAAAATTTAAATTTTTCAAATTTTTGTAAATTTTTCATCAAAATTGAAGTGCATTTAAAATATGGGCTTCATCCGCACATGGTCACATCAATTTTCAATACTTTTATTGTATTTTGGAAAAGTATTTTTAGGGTATTTCATAGTCAGGCTAGATCGACTTTAGACTTTATTTACTTGGTTTTAAATTGCAGCAACCGAAAAATTTGTTTTGTTCAACTGAAAAATTAATTTTGTAGAAATAATATCCACTTCTTATGACACACAAATTTGTAATCTACAAAAATGCATTGTACACAATATACACCATGGAAGCGTGCTAGACTGTCATGCAGAAGACGTGGGTTCGAATCCTGGCTGTGTTAATATCAAAAATTGTTATTTGATAATTGAAATTATAATTCTTTTTTATTTACTGCATGGTCAAAAATAACCGCCAAAATAAGTTTTGCATAATAATAAAAAAACAAAAAAATCTTTGGTGTTCTGGTGTATTGCTCCAACAGCTTATCACTTTTCACTTTACAACTTATCGTAATATATGATAATTTTTTGTTGCACGAAACACAAATTTGATCATTTATTTTCTGAATTTTGAAAAGTGAATTGTACATAAATTGAAAATTTTTGTTGCACAAAATTGGAAAAGTGAAAAGTAATAAGTTTTATTTTGAAAATTTATAAATTTACTACAATTGTATAGAAACGAAAAGTTTTTGTTGAACCAAAAAATTACTGAAAACTTTGCAAATAAAATTTTGATAAGTTTTCATTTGCTATGAAAAAATTCACTTTTCAAAAAAGTGTTCCTAACAAAAAACGATTTAAAAATTGATTTTGTTCATAATTTTTAATATTAGCTACACTGAGTGTCAACAATCCAAAATATCTCAATTTGAAAGTGTTTTGTCCAAAATTCTTAACACTATGATTACACACTAAAAAATTTCTAAAATAAATTCACACCGGTCAGCGGATATTTACATTTTTAATACCGAACGGTGTTAATTTACACCGCTTAACCGGTGTGAAATGCCAAATATATCCGATCGGTGTAAAATCAGAAAGGCAAAGAAAATATCAACATTGAAATCACATAAGCATTGACAAATTGAAAATCGAAATTTCTCAAGACTGAAAGCGAAAATCTATAATTAATAGTCATGTTCGGGACAACGATTTCGTAAAAAATAGACGTTAAAGCTTTTTTCATTCGACTTAATTAAAAATTAAATTACCTTAATCGATTTTCGAGCATGTCTACCATTTTAGTTGGTAAAACACATGATCCTTTTGAATAAGCAAAAATAGCCTTTCGAATAATAAAAAATTACACCGTTCGGTGTTAAAAATCATCATTTTGCGTATTAAAGTAAATACCTAATAGGGTTTATCACAAACATCCAATCGTATATTTATTTATTTACACCGATCGGTGTGAAAAAAATATCCCCTTTCAGATATAAAATTTTAGCACTTTGACACGGTGTTTTTTTAACACCGAACGGTGTAGGACTCCCTGGAACACCGATTGGTGTAAAAATTCAATACAAATTTTTTAGTGTGTAAGCAAGTATTTGGATTATTTCTTTACACTCAGAAAAAAATGCTGCTATATCAAGCAAATCATGGGTTGAAATAACGGATTTCACTGTTAAAAACCATTCAACAAATGGAACTTTTAAATCAACAGTCAGTTGACTTGACTGATTTCGGTTCAATCACCGACAAGACCAACGCAAAATGTTTTTTTATTTCAAATAGTTTTTTTCAGACATGCACAACGCAATCCACAAATGCTTTCTTTCGTTGAGGCAGAAAAAGAAATTATCAAAATTATTTCGTTTTTTATATAACGTTAAAAATTAATCAAATCCTATTTCGTTTCATTGAAAAACGCAAAAGTTTTTATTACCCGTCAGTATTGATAGTAGCCAATTGCCTACTTATCACTAACTATTTCACTAGTTCTAATCGTACTAGTTACTTTTTGACCCTAAGTAACGCATAGACGGGTCAGTTGAATCAACTGCAAGCTCGTACTGCTTTTTGTTTATGTTTTTTACGTCTTTCTCTCATGAAAATTACGGTTATAATTCAAAGCAACTATTTCGGAAAAAACATGATAATGAGGCTTTTCAATTTCATTGAACAACGTAAATACAACATTGTAATAAAAAAAAAAAAAAAAAAAAAAATTTTACTGAAGATTGATTTCTCAATAGCTAGTTTTTTTTTGTTTTATATATTTCTGGCCAGCGAATAAGCTTGCCCTATAGCACTAGTGACGTGGCTAGAGAATAGGAATGTAAAAGGTAGCAATTGACTCCTTCCTATGACATCTTCATGTTAAATCCGCCAGTTGAATACAAAGAAATTATATTGAAGTAGAACTAGTACTGGCTGCCAAGGGGCTAGTGAAATCGCTAGTTCTGTACTATTGACAAATACTGCAGGGTATTTTCTCCTATGCTTACAAAAATTTCATCTGATACAAAAAAAAACTATATGTTTTTTGTTGAAAATAACGTTATTTACACAAAAGTGAAAACATTTCATAACGTTATCTCCGAAACGAAATAAATATTTTTCGTTTTTTGAAATTTTTTTTTTTGAAAAACTTTTCGCCGCGACTAGGGATCGAACTCGGGCTCCGAGCATGCTAAGCCACACACTCGGCATGCCACGGTCACCACACAGATATCCAAGTGGTCACGATGGCCACTTGGGTATCTACAAAAATTACTATCCTTGTGAGTACTTAGATTTTTGCTGTGAAAAACCTGCTGCAAACACTGCAGTGATCAGGAAGTTTGCAAGACTCTTCAATCTGTAGCATTTCGCAGTAGACACATGACACTAAATATGATTTAGTCGGTTGTTCTTTTTGATTCTTGAGTTTAATAGGGATTCAGAATAGATGCATGTTCGAAAGTTGAAACTAGAATAATTTCGAGTTACTCGAAAATTCCAATTATTAGATATGACTTTCGAGTCGCATAACTCAACTCGACTTGCGCCGAGTTACTCGAAAATCTTACTATTCGCATAGTCCTACTTTAGTATGAAAAATATAATATATTTTATAAAAAAAATACTTCTTTTCTCGTACATTTAATTAATTACGAAGAATTTAGTATGATGAAATACTTCATTATTAAGAATGATCAATAAAAGACGGTCACCATTACAAGATGTTATATATCAGAACTCATTCAGAGTTCCAGCAACTTACTCCTATATATTATGACATCTTTTTTGAAGTAATTTTTGAAAAATTATATCCCTCAGTTATCTTTAAAAAAAAAAATATAATTGAAGCATGTTCAAAAAGGAATAATTTGAAAATAAAGCAAAGCTATTTTAATTGTTCTTTAAATAAAATCATACAATTTATATTCAAACTTTGCTTTTAAGAATTTTAATCGGTTATGTTAATTGGCAAGGGTTTGCATTTAATGCATTAAAAATTAAATTTTAAGTGCGAAATTTGTATTTATGTCACAAAAATCATGAAATATAAAGTGATAGCAAAAGTTTTAAGTGCTTTAGCATTAATTCCAGCTTAATTAACAAATTTCACAAAAGCAAAAAAATAGGAAAACCGCTTTCTACTTACAAAGTTCTGAACTATTAAGTTTATGTTTTTCTTTAATTATATTTAAATTGGTTCCTCGTATATTCTTTGTTCTCATGTTTTAAAACTAAGTAATTATGAATTCCTATAGATAATTCACCATTTGTAGAGGGAATGTATTTTAGCTTAAAGCCTTGATACCCGAAGTTTTATTTAATAATCACAGCATTTGTTGTTGTGGAAACATCAAGTGATGACAGCAAAAAGTTTGACATCCAATAAAATGTTGTTGTACTCCGCGTGCTCTGTATTCATTGGCTATATAATTAAAATAAGACAATTCATCATCATAAATATTATAACACTCAGCTGCGAGTGAGAGCTTCTCCAACTGTTGCTCCGCGTCCTCTTCCTACTATTGCGGTTTAATCGTGCTTCGCAATAAGCACGCTGCAAAACACAAGCAAAGCATTAAGTTTCACTGCTATTCATTATCGTCAAAAAGGAATTGACACATGGCGCTGGCGTTATTGAAAAACAACAATGACAACGCCGACATCTCCACTGAGCAATTTTACTATCGCCAACAACATTAACTAAGGCTTGTAAAAAAGATACATTATGACAAGCCACCAGTCTGTTGACAAGGAACAAAAAATCAAAAAAGAAAAACGACAACGCATTGATCACGGACTTATAAGCAAACACAGCATAACGTCTTTAATTACGATAGTATGAGTTGACAAACACGTAGAGCACATTGGTACATACAGCACCAACACGCATAAGAAGAAAAACGAAAAAAACAAATTTTAAGCACTTAATGCAAATAATGACGACGACATCAACATAAAAGTGATTTAAGCATTGCATAAATTTAGGCGTATGTTAAATGTTGCTATAATATTGCTAAATGAACGTCTTAATATTTATCCAAAGCAAACACGTTTCCGGCTCTAATTTGGCACAGCAAGAAAGTAGAATTTGAAATGAACTTTTTTATATTGTGTAGATTCATGATTAGGACATGTTTATGGCGAGTTTGCAGCCATTAAGTTAATGAATTTTCTTAGGAATAAAAATTAGTTTATTATAATTTTATATAATTAATTTTTAGTTGTTGGTTTCAAGACTCAAGTGTATGACATTTGGTGTTCGCGTTTGCTGTTTCAAGTTGACGTGCAAATTCGCAGTTAGTTTTTTTGGTTTATACTGCTAAATCAGTTCAATGGACTTACTTTGCTGCACATACTATGTATTTCGAAAATAATATTGTGAGAAAATTTTCCAAAATAAGCTGTTTTGATTTTCATGAAATCACAAGCATAAAAGTTTGGGCCTTTAGCAGCTGTACTCAGTGTTGCCAGAGAGACAAACTGAAATTTACTTACTTACTTACTTACTTACTTACAAACTGAAATTTACCACTATTTGGAAAAAAACCACTTTCGAAGAAAATTTACCTTTTTTTCTAAAGAACAATTACAAAATTTTTAAATGATTAACAGCCATCATAATTCACTTCACTACTAGCACAATAAAACACTTCTTTGCTAGCCTTGAATAATTGTTTTTTTTTTCCTATTACCAGCAACATTTTCAATCCACGATATGTAAGGGACTTCTTCTATACACTTTTTCATT
This sequence comes from Tetanocera ferruginea, assembly GCA_958299015.1. NCBI lineage: Eukaryota > Metazoa > Arthropoda > Insecta > Diptera > Sciomyzidae > Tetanocera > Tetanocera ferruginea. The sequence continues at coordinate 118,805,988 of OY282642.1, read as the reverse complement.
AAGTTTCTTATCGTAAGAACTTATCATGGCTTTCTATAAACAATATTCTTTTATGCATATCACTGGTCAAAAAAAGTGAAGTGTTCTTGCCCCACGAACTTTGATAACTTTCGTTTCCCTCGTTATGGAACTGCATTTTTTTTTTTTAGTTGGCCCACCTTTTTGTGTTTTTACAACTTTGATCCTGTTGCTATGCTCTGGAATACAAACTACTTAAGGCAGAGGAAAGAGAAAAACTATTTGATATAAAAACAAGTAAAGAAAGTCTTAAGTCGGTCAAGGCCGACTATGAAATAACCTAAACCTACTCTTCCAAAAAAAAATAATATAATTGAAAATGGGTGTGTCCGTGAGTGGATAAAGCCTATATTTTATATGCATTTAACTGTTGATGAAAAATGTACACATACCCACCAATTTTTATTCCTGTACCTCACAGTTAATGCCTTTATTGTGCTTTCGCTATGAGAGGTGTGCGTATTAATAGACGAACTACTCCCAATTTTTGAACACACCTTAGATTTGGTATAAAATACATACATACCAAATTTGATCTCTCTATTACAAACATAATCTTATTTATTGAGTTTTAAACTTTTTGGGTTGTATGGGAGGTAGGCGTGTCCATGAGCGGATGACGTCCATTTTGCAAGCCCATCTTTTTTTTTGTCATAAAAACAAGTAAAGAAAGTCTAAAGTCGGTCTAGGCCGACTATGAAATACCCTAAACCTACTTTTCAAAAATAAAAAAATTTTTATTGTAAATGCTAAAGCCTATATTTTATATGCATTAAAATGTTGATTAAAAATTTACACATACCAAGTTTTATTCCTGTACCTCACCGTTAATGCCTTTATTGTGCTTTCGCTATGGGAGGTGGGCGTGTTCATGGACGGATAACTCCCAATTTTTGAACACACCTTAGTTTTGGTATAAAATACATGCATACCAAATTTAATTTCTCTATGACAAATATAACCTTATTTATTGAGTTTTAAGCTTTTTGGGTTGTATGAGAGGTAGGCGTGTCCGTAAACGGATGACGTCCATTTTTCAAAACCATTTTTGTCTTGTTATAAAAGCGTACGTGCCAAATTTTAGCTATGTAGGTTAAACAGGGGTTATTTATTGCGTTTTTAATTTTTGGGTTGTATGGGAGGTGGGCGTGTCCGTGAGCGGATGACATCCATTTTCCGAAACATCTTTGTGTTGATACACATATATACCAAAGTTTATTGTTGTAGGCTAATTATGAGCTGAGTTATGCAGTTTTTAATTTTGCGTTGTATGGGGGGTAGGCGTGTCCGTGGGCGGATTCCAAAAATATTCAATAGTGCAGATCCTTGGATCCAAGTGACCATGTGTACCAAGTTTTATAAAATTATCTCAACTCCTTCTTCATATCCTGTGTATACAGACAACAAACAGACGGACAGACGGACGGACGGACATGGATAGCTCGACTCACGTGGTGACCCTGATCAAGAATATACATATATACTTTTCTATACCGGACTCGCTTCGTTCTATGCGTTACAAACGTTTGCACAAAGTTAATATACCCTCACCTTTCAGGTTTAGGGTATAATAAAACTAACCGAACAAACCTATAGCTTGCTACAATCTCTTTTTTAAGAGATTATTACCCAAAAATTACCTCATTTAGGGAAATTTACCTCAATCTGGCAACAATAGCTGTACTGGAACACAGACACGTGTGAGAACTTAAGCTCAAAGATCTAAAAAATATTATAAAACAACAAGTAAGGAAACTCTAAAGTCGGTCTAGCCTGACTATGGAATACCCTTAAACTCCTATCATATTTAAATTTATATTGATAAACGTAAACATAACTTCTTATTTTTTTCAAAATATATGTGTTCCTTTTTGATATAAATTCCTCCATATCCAAGTTTTATCCCTGCAGGTCATATATAAACCTTTTCATCGTATTTTCAATATTATCAGTTGTATGGGAGGTAAGCGTCTTCGTGGGCGGGTGCTACCCATTTTATGTGCACACCTTAGATTTGATATAAAATTCGCCCATACCAAGTATTATCTCTGTAGGTTATATAAAAACCTTTTTAAGGTATTTTCAATATTACACTGGTTTACTGGAATCTCGGTGACGAGAGCGACGAGCATGGGGAAAGATTCCACCAACAGATGAAAGCAATTGAGAATCGGTACCAAGGATTTTGGGACGAAGGAATGATGGGCGACTATTGTTGGTTTCTCATCAGAGAAACCGATCCCGAATTAAATAAACGACATAACAACAATTCTAATCAGTTTGAATTTCTGAATGATAAATAAAAATTATTTACAATGTAAATAACAATATAAATGATTTAATGCAACAATAAAAATTATTAATAATAATTATATACAATTTAAATAATCTATATCTATACTATTATATAAAAGGCTTCTCACGTATCTACGTTGTAGTGCAACTCAAGAACTACTCAACCGATTTTTGTAATTCTTTCACTAACATAAAGCAACATGTAAAACTTGAGTTTAAAAAGTAGCCAAAAAAATCAAATCCAAAAAACATTGCTGCATTGAATCGTTAGATACACAACCAGCGCGCTGCAGCGTAAAGCTTTCTCGCTCTTTTCCTCTCCGATTGTGTTTGTTGTTATTGTTTCTTTTACTTAAAGTGCTTTAAATAAGGGATGTTTTACGTACAAGAGCAGACGCAGGAAGTTGTCTCATTCAGTTGGCGCTGAGACTTCAAGTGATTAAGTCTTTGTTGCTTAATTTTTAGGTATGATATGTTTATGCTTCGTAAATGTTTATCTATATTGTGTTTTATGCTGAGACAAAGAGCGCTACAAGCGTAAGTATAAAATCGTGTAATAAATGAATTACAGTGCGGAAGTAATTGAACATTGTACTGCTTTCAACATTTTTGGTGATTAATACTTAAAAAGGTCGATCCAAAATGTGAATCAAAAATTTATAAACCAGTAAAATGTCCTATTTTAGTACCTTCATTCATATGCGTTTCCTGACGTTATTTTTGATTATAGCCTTGATTATAAAAATTGGATAAGTAGAATACAAGATAGACTTGAAAAAAGCGAGAAAAAAATTTAAAAATATTGGGGCATAGTGTAATCAATGTGTGAAATGGTGTGTTCGCATTAGTTAACAGGTGTAAGTGTATTGATACGATACTGAAAGGTGTGGTAAAATTTATTTTCAAAATCCTTAAATTAAGTTGAATGGAACAATTTTCATCAAGATGCTTGCTTTAAAACAAGATGTTAAAAGTTACAGATCTTCATTAAGTTTTAGTTCGTGTTAAAGAATTAAAATGTCGTTTTTGGAAAACGAAAATAGATTTCTGAGCTAAAAAAAGGTTAAAAACTATTTATTTAGACTTTTCAAGCAATTATATACAATTCATACACAATGAAAATATATAAGAATCGCGACATTGGTCAATCAGTTTTATTGGATCAAATAAAAAAATTTTAAATTGAGTGTACATGAGACCGAACCCTAATTTTAAGACCATTTAATTTTTCCTCAAGCAACGAAATTAGCTTCGGTTACACCTAAGAACATTTCGAACAAAATTTGGTCCTTATTGGATCACGGTCAGTAGACACGGCGTCTCCTTGGATTCTAAGGGACTGTGTATGCAAATGAGCTGTTTATTAAAAAAATATTTTTAAAAAAGTAAAAAAAAAAATTTAGATGCTCGAAAACATTTTATTGAAAATTAAAAATTATACGTTCTTAGGCCTTACCGAATATTATGTTTTTGGAGCGAAAATTTATTGTACTTGAAAACCAAAGGAAAACATAGAAATCTGCAGTAAGTCAACCAATTTTTAATTTAAAAGTTTAATGCCATGCAGCATCATTTTTATAATTTTCACGTTATAGATGGATTTAGAAGATTGAAAACCGTGAAATATTAATGAACTTTCAATTAAAATTCAACTAGCTGTCATTACATTTCTTACATTAAATTTTCATAAAATTTTTTTCTCATTTGTTTTTGTATTAAAAATTTGTTGAATTTGTATTGAAAATTCATTAACACTTCACGTTGTATCGCTAAAACTTCGGAACTCTTTAAGAGTACACCTTAATTTTATATCGCTAGAAAGGTAATGAAACCTTAAAACAGCTTATATTTTGAAAGTTAAAAAAAAATTATAGCGTCTGGTGATGGCATTATACTTTGAAATTAAAAATTGGTTGACTTACTGCAATATTTTCAAAAGTTTTATATTTTTCCTTTAAAGTAGACAAAAACTTTTCCAATGATACCCTATTTACGAAAATCGTATTTAAATTGACTGAGCTACGTTGTCTCAAAGTAGACCCTATTTTGGCCGCGAAAAATTATTGCAATAATGTATAACTTCGGATTTGGTTTCCAATCAGAATTTCTCTGCATTGTTCTGGCAAAATTATCTGTTACCATATCGGAAATATGGACAAAGGATTAAAAATGTAAGAATTCTAAAAACATGATCCGCAAGCAATGTGTCTAGCTATAGCTATATCTATAGATTTGTTTAAGATTTTGAAGCGTTGCTGAAAAAAATGAAAGGCGAAACGGGGATGTTTTTTGGTCAATAACGTCCTTTGTTTGGGCTGCACACAAAAAATCACTTCAATTTGTGATCCTATCTGAAAGCATATATAATAAACACGCTGTCAACAAAAATTACAAATACTATTATAAAAACCAAAATAAAAGACTCAAATGTTAATGCCCTTATAGTGCTTTCACTATTGTGGGTTGTATGGGAGGTGGGCGTGTTAGCCGACGGACTACGCCCAATTTTTGAACACGCATTAGCTTTAGTATAAAATACATACATACCAAATTTTATCTCTGTTAGACAAACAAGCATATTTATACAGTTTTCAATTTTTTGGTTTGTATGGGAGGTAGTCGTGTCCGTGGGCGGATGACGTCCATTTTTCAAAAAAATCTTTGGTTTGTTAAACAAAACATACGTACCAAATTTTATCTCTGTAGGTTGAACAGAAGCTTACATATTGAGTTTTCAATTTTTTGGTTGAATGGGAGATGGGCGTGTTTTGATATAAAGTATATACATACCAAATTTTATTGTTGGAAGTTTATTATGAGCTTAGTTTTGCAGTTTTCAATTTTTGCGTTGTATGGGAGGTATTCAGGTTTAGGGTATAACAAACTTGCAAACAGGTAAAAAAAATCAAGTGTTGTATTCGCTTTTAAACCTAAATCACCCCAATTGGCTATGGGTGCTGTTTTTTGTATTTTAAGTGCTTTTATTTAAGTGTAATATGTGGATTTTTTTTATTTAATGATGTCTTGATGTGCCAAGTTCATATGTTTAGTCTGTAAATATCAAAGAATTCACTCTTACAAGGTAAGCAAATATGTAAAAAAAGTGTTGTAGAACAGGGTCCGGAGAACTCTATTTGCAAACGATTACAGTATGCGCCACTGTTTTCTACATGGCATCCCACTATATATCCCTTATAAATTTGGGCTCTCTTAACACGACAATAGCAAACATTTTTTTTTATGGATACGTTTTTTTAAAAAATTGTTGTTACTTTATTTTATCGACCTTTGACTTTTTTTGTGGTTTTTTTTTGACGCCAGAACAACGTTTTAAAAAATTTAAGTTTTTTGTGTGGCTTTTTTCAAAATTTTGCTGTATAAAACCTCGGTATATGTGGTACTCCGAGGCCTTAAAATATAGTTTTTAATGATATTTTCCAGTTTGATCCTCTTACAACCTCACCCACTGCATCTGTTGCGCAGTGTACATTTTTATATAACTATATTTTAATATAATAAAAATTAAAAATTTTTTTTGCTTAATGAGGAAATTCTTTTTAACTTTCCTTTTTTAATTTAAATCGGGGCTTTTTATGGTTAGTTATTCATTGCTCAGAAACGATACGTTCACCAATGCGAAAGTGCTCTTTCAACCATCAAGACTGTATCCATTTCAACATCATATAACATTTTAACATTTCTTTAATTTATCAAAATTTACAAAATTATGAACGTTTGGTTTCTTTGTAGCTACTTAACCCTCAAACAGCTGACAGTTTACAAATGTAAACTTTCCGACTTTGAAGCGTTTTTTTTTAATGTTTTTTTTTGTTAGAATTTCTTGAAACTGCACAAGAGAACTGCAAATTCATTTCTTAATTGAATAAAAAAAGATATAAGTTTACAAAAATTTTTTTTATAACTCATATTACCTTTTTTTCAAGACTACCTGCTAAACGGCTGACTAGTTTACATTTGTAAACGTATGTATTATGTATGGAAATACTTATAAAATAGCAAAAAATTCATTTGTTTATGTTTTAATTCAAATTTTATTTGAAATTGAATATTTATTATAAATAAGAGGAAAGGTTTAACAATTTATTTGCATTACGGGCACTTTGTGATAGCGACACAGTGGGTATCACACACATTCCTGTTGCAAAGAGAGCAGCATTTTCGGGTGACGCGTGGCCCTTTCTCTATTGCACAAAACACGCTCATCAATACGCGATAAATCGGAGCTTTGCACTCCAAAGTGATTCCAGGGTATGCCCCTTTTTGTTCGTATAACGAAGGGTTATATTTTTCATGACATCAGTGAAAAAGGGGCTCATCGTGTCACGACGAGTTTGCATAATTTTATTCGTTGGACCACCTACCAATCACAAAAATGAAATAAAATCGAATAAGTACGGAGAATAGAGAAATATGGAGAGAAAGAATATTAAATTCTCGAATAATGACCATTTTCTCGTAGGATGTTGTGCAATCTTGTTCGGGTATTGGGTAGAGGATTTTTAGCCCATGTAGAACCATCCTTCGATGTATACGTCAGGCTTGGCCCAAGAACATTTATGGTAGCATTCCAATCAGCTTCCTCTATACCCTGCTCAATAATATCTGCATTGCATCTTCAGCTTCATCGTCTGTCATATCGTCACCGTCGCACAGTGTGAAATATACGGATTCTAGCGGAACTTAATTATAAAAATTATGTTGGTCTTCCCTGGAAAAAATTGTTTTTTTCAGCTCTTAATAATCCAAACCGTTTGTTTTTGCATAATATTGCTATGTATTTGCAATATATATCTTGCCACAAGTGATCAAAGTCAAGGTTTACTATCAAAAAAATCAGATACGGATTTTTTTTTATTTCTTGTAACAATTATGGAATAATCTTGTTTCTAATCCATTGCAATTATGAAAAAAGGTTATAAGTATTTAGAATCTAAAATATTTACACTTTACGCGTTAATAAGTAGATTATATTTTTTTTTCATTTTCTTATACTTTTTCGCTTGTTTCCTTCTCAGGTTAAAAAAAAAAAAATATAAGCATGTTTGCACTTTGGACAGAGTTTTAAAATTGTAGACACGTGTAGACAAGCTCTTTTTTTCAATTCCTGTTTTTTTGAGTATTTTAAAACCAGAACCAAAGGTAATCTCGTGCTTCTTTTTGCCCCTCCGGATATATTTTTTTTAATTTCTGTATTTGAGAAAAATCTTATCAGATAACGATTAAAGTTTATTTAATATACATTAATAATTTTAATATTAAACAATGCAAGTAAAAAACATGAAAAATACAATGTGTGCTGTAAGCAAAGAATACTTAAATCATTAAAAAATATTTAAAACGCTAAAAAAGTACAGCTTTTAGCGCGTTGCAATGGAAAGAATGTGGTTTACGCATAATGGTATGCGCGTAGCTATTGCCTTGTTGCGATGGAAAGAACTGTGTTGCACATAAACAGCGTTGCCATATTTACAGTGTTATCTGTAAATTATAGTTTTTAAACAGGCTTACAGTTTTTTAAAATTACTTGTAGTGCAATTAAATTTTTTTTTTATATATCGGATTTGAAAGCAAAAAATCGTGTGTTTTTATTTTTTAACTGTTAACGTCAATTAAATGATATTTGTAAAGAATCTGGCAACTCTGCGAATAACCGTAAGCTTCGGTAAGCCTGCAGCTGTTGTCGCGTTCCGATAGAAACGCGTTCCATGCAGGCTGCGTATGAAAATTATCTATGGGTTTACAAATGTAAACCAGTCCGCTGGAATAGGACATAGTAAACAGTCAGCTGTTTGAGGGTTAAAGTTTCATCGGACAGACATAAAACCCGAATTCTACACAGAGAAAATTTTGTTCTTCTAACATTTATTTTCATTTACAAAAAGGACATTTTAAAATGAGCGAATGAATATTAAACGTTCGTTAAATATTTTAAAATGAAAATTTCAGAATAGAATGATAATTAGAAGCTATTTTTTAAAATTTTTATTTTAAACTATCAACCGATCGTTTTAAAATCATACGTACGTTTTAGAAGCTAATTTAAAAATGTCCGTTTTTAGAATGAAAATACACTTTATAAACTTGCTTTTCTACAAAACTATTAATGCTATAATGACACTAATGATGTTATAACACAATATTTGTAAATAAAAAACAAGTAAAGAAACTCTAAAGATGGTCTAGCCCGACTATGGACTACCCGAAAACCACCTACTCCGAAAACAAACACAATGATATATACATATTGAAGTTTGGACAGGACAACGTCTGTCGGGTCAGCTAGTGTAATAATAATGTAAATTATTAAAAGAACAATAAAAATTAAGAATATATTATTTTATTACAACCCTTAGTTCTCATTTTTTTTTATAAGTCCAAATGCATAAATTGATAATCACACAATTTGGGTGATTCGTTCCATTAAACACAACTTTTTCATTTCTCAACAGATTTTCTTTATTAATAGCTTATTTAAAAGTAATAAAATATCAAAAGTAATAAAATATTTTAATTTCTTAACGAAATTTTCAACTATTTTGTGTTTTTTTGGAAATTTTTCTGAAAAATAAAAAAAATCCCCGAAATTTGAATTTATTCCGCCAAAACTAACAACTCGACCAAAAAATGGTGTTTGCATTGTTTGTAAGAAATTATATTAGCTTTTATTTGATATATCATTTGTTTGATTACTGTTGTTGGTTCTGGAGATATATGCAATTAAGTGGAACCAACTTTTTTTTTTCGTTGAAAACCCTACAGTGGGCAATATCTCGAAAACGGAGTGACAGAAAAAAAAAAGAGTGCGTGTCAGCTCCGACGCGCGATTGGAGTTTACTTCTCATCGATTGTCTTGGAATTAAATAGAACCATGTACAATAGGCAAAGTGGGGAAATATATAAGCTCATCATGTATAAACAGTTAAAATAATAAATTTCATTACCAATATGAAATGTCGTTACCAAAAACTGAGGAAATAAAATTGAAATAACTTAAACTCGAAACGTGAAAGTCTGAAGTAAAATTTTTTACAAATCGTGAGGATTGAACCAAATCTAGAAGTCCCAGTGTTCTTCCAAAACTAAATCTATATAATGCTTATGACTCAAAAATTTTAAGACCTCACGTAGTTAAGTTACATCCTTGACCACAGAATCATCCATTTATGTCTAAATACTTCGTATAAATCATAAAAGTGACAATGACCTCAGACAATCCCATTGCATACGATTAGCTATAGAATCATCAATTTTGTTCGAAATGTTCCATGGAACCCATAAAAGTTCCAATGAACCGCCTGTGACCTATAAAAGTTCCAATAACCTTCCTATGACCTCAGATAATCCCATTGCATCCGATTGGCCATCGAATCACCCATTTTAGTCCAAATGTTCCATGGAACCCATAAAAGTTCCAATGACCCGCCTGTGACCTCAGATATTCCCATTGCATCCGATTGGCCATAGAATCATATTTTTTGTTCCAAATGTTCCATGGAACCCATAAAAGTTCCAATGACCTTCCTGTGACCTCAAATAATCCCATTGCATCCCATTGGTCATAGAATCGTCCATTTTGGTCCAAATGTTCCATGGAACCCATAAAAGTTCCAATGACCCGCCTGTGACCTATAAAAGTTCCAATAACCTTCTTGTGACCTCAGATAATCCCATTGCATCCGATTGGCCATAGAATCATCCATTTTGGTCCAAATGTTCCATGGAACCCATAAAAGTTCCAATGACCCGCCTATGACCTCAGATAATCCCATTGCATCCGATTGGCCATCGAATCACCCATTTTAGTCCAAATGTTCCATGGAACCCATAAAAGTTCCAATGACCCGCCTATGACCTCAGATAATCCCATTGCATCCGATTGGCCATAGAATCACCCATTTTGTTCCAAATGTTCCATGGAACCCATAAAAGTTCCAATGACCCGCCTATGACCTCAGATAATCCCATTGCATCCGATTGGCCATCGAATCACCCATTTTAGTCCAAATGTTCCATGGAACCCATAATAGTTCCAATGACCCGCCTATGACCTCAGATAATCCCATTGCATCCGATTGGCCATCGAATCACCCATTTTGTTCCAAATGTTCCATGGAACCCATAAAAGTTCCAATGACCCGCCTATGACCTCAGATAATCCCATTGCATCCGTTTGGCCATAGAATCATCCACTTTGGTCCAAATGTTCCATGGAACCCATAAAAGTTCCAATGACCCGCCTATGACCTCAGATAATCCCATTGCATCCGATTGGCCATCGAATCACCCATTTTAGTCCAAATGTTCCATGGAACCCATAAAAGTTCCAATGACCCGCCTATGACCTCAGATAATCCCATTGCATCCGATTGGCCATAGAATCACCCATTTTGTTCCAAATGTTCCATGGAACCCATAAAAGTTCCAATGACCTTCCTGTGACCTCAAATAATCCCATTGCATCCCATTGGTCATAGAATCGTCCATTTTGGTCCAAATGTTCCATGGAACCCATAAAAGTTCCAATGACCCGCCTGTGACCTATAAAAGTTCCAATAACCTTCTTGTGACCTCAGATAATCCCATTGCATCCGATTGGCCATAGAATCATCCATTTTGGTCCAAATGTTCCATGGAACCCATAAAAGTTAAAATGACCCGCCTATGACCTCAGATAATCCCATTGCATCCGATTGGCCATAGAATCACCCATTTTGGTCCAAATGTTCCATGGAACCCATAATAGTTCCAATGACCCGCCTATGACCTCAGATAATCCCATTGCATCCGTTTGGCCATAGAATCACCCATTTTGGTCCAAATGTTCCATGGAACCCATAAAAGTTCCAATGACCCGCCTGTGACCTCAGATAATCCCATTGCATCCGATTGGCCATAGAATCACCCATTTTGGTCCAAATGTTCCATGGAACCCATAAAAGTTCCAATGACCCGCCTATGACCTCAGATAATCCCATTGCATCCGTTTGGCCATAGAATCATCCATTTTGGTCCAAATGTTCCATGGAACCCATAAAAGTTAAAATGACCCGCCTATGACCTCAGATAATCCCATTGCATCCGATTGGCCATAGAATCACCCATTTTGGTCCAAATGTTCCATGGAACCCATAATAGTTCCAATGACCCGCCTATGACCTCAGATAATCCCATTGCATCCGTTTGGCCATAGAATCATCCATTTTGGTCCAAATGTTCCATGGAACGCATTAAAGTTCCAATGACCCGCCTATGACCTCAGATAATCCCATTGCATCCGATTGGCCATAAATTCACCCATTTTGGTCCAAATGTTCCATGGAACCCATAAAAGTTCCAATGACCCGCCTATGACCTCAGATAATCCCATTGCATCCGATTGGCCATAGAATCACCCATTTTGGTCCAAATGTTCCATGGAACCCATAATAGTTCCAATGACCCGCCTATGACCTCAGATAATCCCATTGCATCCGATTGGCCATAGAATCACCCATTTTGGTCCAAATGTTCCATGGAACCCATAAAAGTTCCAATGACCCGCCTATGACCTCAGATAATCCCATTGCATCCGTTTGGCCATAGAATCATCCATTTTGGTCCAAATGTTCCATGGAACCCATAAAAGTTAAAATGACCCGCCTATGACCTCAGATAATCCCATTGCATCCGATTGGCCATAGAATCACCCATTTTGGTCCAAATGTTCCATGGAACCCATAATAGTTCCAATGACCCGCCTATGACCTCAGATAATCCCATTGCATCCGTTTGGCCATAGAATCATCCATTTTGGTCCAAATGTTCCATGGAACGCATTAAAGTTCCAATGACCCGCCTATGACCTCAGATAATCCCATTGCATCCGATTGGACATAAATTCACCCATTTTGGTCCAAATGTTCCATGGAACCCATAAAAGTTCCAATGACCCGCCTATGACCTCAGATAATCCCATTGCATCCGATTGGCCATAGAATCACCCATTTTGGTCCAAATGTTCCATGGAACCCATAAAAGTTCCAATGACCCGCCCATGACCTCAGATAATCCCATTGCATCCGATTGGCCATAGAATCACCTATTTTGGTCCAAATGTTCCATGGAACCCATAAAAGTTCCAATGACCCGCCTATGACCTCAGAAATTCCCATTGCATCCGATTGGCCATAGAATCACCCATTTTGGTCCAAATGTTCCATGGAACCCATAAAAGTTCCAATGACCCGCCTATGACCTCAGATAATCCCATTGCATCCGATTGGCCATAGAATCACCCATTTTGGTCCAAATGTTCCATGGAACCCATAAAAGTTCCAATGACCCGCCTATGACCTCAGATAATCCCATTGCATCCGATTGGCCATAGAATCACCCATTTTGGTCCAAATGTTCCATGGAACCCATAATAGTTCCAATGACCCGCCTATGACCTCAGATAATCCCATTGCATCCGATTGGCCATAGAATCACCCATTTTGGTCCAAATGTTCCATGGAACCCATAAAAGTTCCAATGACCCGCCTATGACCTCAGATAATCCCATTGCATCCGTTTGGCCATAGAATCATCCACTTTGATCCAAATGTTCCATGGAACCCATAAAAGTTCCAATGACCCACCTATGACCTCAGATAATCCCATTGCATCCGATTGGCCATAGAATCACCCATTTTGGTCCAAATGTTCCATGGAACCCATAATAGTTCCAATGACCCGCCTATGACTTCACATAATCCCATTGCATCCGATTGGCCATAGAATCACCCATTTTGGTCCAAATGTTCCTTGGAACCCACAAAAGACACAATGACCCGCCCATGACCTCAGATAATCCCATTGCATCCGTTTGGCCATAGAATCACCCATTTTGGTCCAAATGTTCCTTGGAACCCACAAAAGACACAATGACCCGCTTGTGACCTCAGATAATCCTATTGCATCCGATTGGCCATAGAATCATCCATTTTGGTCCAAATGTTCCTTGGAACCCACAAAAGACACAATGACCCGCTTGTGACCTCAGATAATCCCATTGCATCCGATTGGCCATAGAATCACCCATTTTGGTCTAAATGTTCCATGGAACCCATAAAAGTTGCAATGACCCATCTCTGACCTCAGATAATCCTATTGCATCCGATTGTCCATAGAATCATCCATTTTGGTCCAAATGTTGCTTCAACCAATAAAAGTTCCAATGACTCCCCTGTCACCTCCATGGAATCCATGGAATCCATTAAATTGCTAATGACCCGCCTGTGACCTTGATTGCCATAGAATCATCCACTTTTGTCCAAATTCTCCATGGAATCCATTAAAGTGCCAATGATCTTCCTGTGACCTTGATAATTCGATTGGCCAAGCATAACGCAAAAATAGTTGAAAATTCAATTATAACGCAAAAAATAGTTGAAAATTCAAACGTAACGAAAAAAAGTTGAAAATTCAAGCATAACGCAAAAAATAGTTGAAAATTCAAACGTAACGAAAAATAGTTGAAATTTGACTTTACCCCCTAATATAATTTCTTTTCATGCAAATCGATTCTAAAGGAGTAAACTCCAAAAAAATAATTTTTTTTTCGGAATTAGCGACCAATTTTACATGAGAAAAGGATAGTGGCATTCAAAGTACAAACATTTTTTCGTAATTTGTTAACCAGTGTAATAGTAAACAATGTGCGTATTTAATGCGGTGACGAAGATATGACGAAATCTTTGAGTGTATTCTCCCAATGTGAATCGTTCTTGAGCAACTGTTAGGGTTGACATGCCTCACGGAAAGCTGCACACAGATTGTAAAGGGCGGAAGAGGCGTGGTCAAAACTAAGTATACCTGATCTCGGATTCAAGTAATATGTGTGCCGAATTTGAGATAAATCTGTCCAGCCGTTAAGATTTGTTGGCTATTTAAGGCAGTTAGAAGTGGCAATTCCCATACAAAAGTACCAATATCTATTTTTCGCAGTTCCTTCGAGTTTTTCGTCATTGTCTTTTTTCCTAAACCACATCCGTATAAAGGCGAAGAGTACAAAAATAAGATTATTAAAATTGGTCGTGCCGTTTCTGAGCCTTGGCAAGACTCACGCACACGCAATTGATTTTTATATATATAGATGAAAAATGTTTACTATCTTCTAATATATAAAATCAAATGTTTGCCCTTCTGTCTGTCTGTCTGTCTGTCTGTCTGTCTGTCTGTCTGTTCCGTATAGGCTCGCGCACCGTTTATCCGATTGATCTGAAATTTGAACACCGATTACGTTTGATAGAGAGAAAGAACAAAGACGATGTAAAAAAGTGGGCGCAAGTCTGTGGATGTGGCACTACATAATTACTTCTAAACGCCTGAACCGATTTCAATGAAATTTGGTTCATGAAGGTTCAACTGCACCCAAGATAAAACATAAAATATAAAAAATTCCAAAGACTTCCGCCAGAGGGTGCTTTAAGTAGGGCATTGTTAAGACTCAATAACTCCTAAATAACTTCAACGATTTTACTTAAATTTGGTACGTGAAATAACCTGAACCTGCAACAGAATTGAGGCTATTTAAATTTCAGAAAACTTTCGTGAGAGGGCGCTTTATTCAATCAACTTTATTTGGCTCATTTACGTCAAAACGGATGAACCGATTTTGATGAAATTTGGTAAGCATTTGTATCTGTTAATGAAAGAGATCCCATGCTTTTAAAAGTTCTTTCGAAAAAATCAAGGAATGAGCAGAAGGCAAACGAAGTCAAGAACTAAAGACTAACGAATAAAAAGAAGTCAAACGAATATGAGCAGAAGCTATATAAAGATGAAAACAAATTTACCGAACAGTATCGACCAAAACCGAAGTTGAACGAAGACAATCCAAGAAACGAATCAATGCCAAAAGGATTTTTTAGGAAAAGGATAAAAATGCATAATAAATGCATGCTCAGAAAATTGTAAACGCATTTTTCTCGAACTTACTTCTTTCAAACTGGGTGAAAGTTTTTTCATTTTCCTCAAAAACCAGACGTCAGATCGAGACCGGCAGGTACAGTTTTGCGGAAATTTGACTAAATACTTTCGACGGAGAGAGAGGGGCAAAACCCCAAAAAACGATAATTTAAAAATTTAATTGATAATTTAAAAAATATTAAAATGAGAGCAGTTTTAAAAATCATAATTTTTCTGTGCTCGAGGCACAACCCCAAGTAACACCGGCTTACATCCGCTTGTAATGTATATAAATAAATTATCAGATTTTACCACGATAAATAGGAAAAGTAATTTAAAATTATTTTTTACTATGTAGTGATTTTGAACTAGTATTTTTTATTTAAAAGTTTTTATTAAATATCCTTTTTAATAATCAAACAACTACTTATCTGAATTGCCTAAAAGTATGCCACATTCACTTAGCTGCCTTTTTTTTTTAAATTCAAGTTTTAAATTATTAATTTCACTAAATAACAGAATGTTACAACAGCACAAACAAAACCAAATTCCAAATATATGTTGCTCATTTATGCAGACGATTGTTTTTATCTGCTTATGGCACAGCACAAATGCTTGTTTGAGAAATGTACAAAATTCAAACAAAACAAAAAAAAAACATAAAAACAAAAATAAATAAATACAACAAACATATCGTAAAAATTGGTTGTTTTCAATGTTCGACACATCATTGAATCCGGAACTGAACTCAGCAGAGTACTTAATGGATATAGCCGAGTTGATGTAGCGGCTAATAAATTTCAACTTAAACTACATCAAAGAGAATTTGAACATAGATTATATTCTTAGTAGCAAAGTTTGTTGTTTAATGCATGTATGTATATGCGAGAGTGTGAGTGTAGCGGAACAAATGTGTTTGTAATTTTAACTTGTAAATAGCGCCAATTTGAATTGATTGTTTGTACAAATTAATAAGTTTCTTCAGATCTAATCGGATATTTATCGCCGGGTATTAGAATTGAATTTATGATTGCTCAACTCTTATGAAGAACTTTTGTGTTTGAATGAATTATTGAAAATTTATGTCTGCTCAAACATGAGTCAATTTTAATACAATTTATAAATCTTTATCTTCATAGAACACGTAGGGATTGCGTGAGAATATTTTCGTGCATTATTTTTGATGCTGAGTTAAATGAATTGAAACAAAATAGAAAGTTATTGAATTGCATGCAAACACGCTTGAGTTCAAAATAAGTAGTAAAAATAAATTTATAGCTATTTGTAATTTTTGAGCAGGTAAGGAAATTATAAAAAAACAAAAATAATATCACAAATAATACTTAAGGGGAAATATGGTTAAATTTTGCAAAATAAATTGTAATATAATTTAAAGCAATATTTTTGTTTTTGTCGCAGTTATTGACATTTAAAAGAAAACGACGGTTGAATACTTTTTCTGACAAAAGTTACATAGGATTTTCCAAATGGACACGAGCTGACAAAAATTGTAGATAATACCTTATTACGAGCATTATCGAAGTGAAGTAAGCCTGTGTAATAATACTAATCGAAGCTTTATGAAGGAGTTAAAATCAAAACATGCCTAATTTATCCAATCCAAAAGTAGTAATTGTATCGGTGCCAACATTAACCTTTGTATTGTTTGTATATTTCATTTTTTTTTTGAGTCAGCTTTTGCGCGGTCTTATGCATATATATATACATATATGACACTTTTATATTCTTAGAAGATACATGAAAGGCTTATTCGAATTTGGTAAAATTTTACTTTCTAGCATATCAACTTTTATTCACCGAAATTGTCGAAAACAGAATGTGGTTTCTATGAACTGTTCTGTGTGGCTTAGTTTGGTTGGTATTGAATTTCAATTACTGATGTATGGCACAGAAACCGTTTTTAGATTGCTCTGGAAACGATTCTGAGAAAACTTAAAAGCAACTTTCTGATTATAAGCCGTACAAACCGTCGAGACGCGTCGATGAGGCTTCTATAAGAGTTGAATTTTGCATAGTTTTAGTTTCTTTGTTTGTACTGAGAACTGCAATAATACCTTTACGTACATGCATCTTGTTAGTTAGTTTGAAATAAATTAATGAAATAGCTTTGAAAAGGCAAAATGGTTGTAGTTTCTGCGAAAAATAAATTTCTGTTTTGGTTTCTCATTTACGTAAATAAACGCCATGATAGCATGAAATTAATTGGGAAAAGTAATTATGTAATTTTTAGTCCAGACAAGAGTTGGCATTAGAAAATCAATTATAATAAATTATGTGTCAAAAATAACTAAAATTCAATTTTATAACATCAAAATAAGTATTTCTTAAAAAATGCTTTAATGCCTTACTGTTTATATAAAGAAGAGATATCGAACTTATTGTTCTTCAAATTAATGAATTATATTTTATATGAAATACATTGATTAAAAAGAATAATTAATTAAATGGCAAAATAAACTTATTACACCAACTCAACCATTTAGAATTAAGTGTTTAGTAGATACTTAAGTTGCACTCAATTAACTGCAGAAACTATCTCTATAGTTAACTTTCTGAAAAGTTTGTGTGTCGACCAACGAAACAGCTGTACAATCTGCTGGCAGCTGTTCTAATAAGCTATATTGTTTTACTATTAATTTATTTTTTAAAACACATTTTGTCGAAAAAAATGTGAAACTTAAGAATTTTTATGGTGTCAAATAATAGCAAAAATTTTTAAATTTTTTAGCAGGGTGCGGAAAAACGAGCTCACTATCGATCAAAAATTGAATCTTCACTCTAAAAAGTAAAGCGTATTTTAAAGGCTGCCTTTAAATCATCTTGTGCCTGAATTTAAGCATGATTTGCATTTTAATATTCTAAATGCTTAAAAACCCAAAGAAGCATATTTGAAGTCAGCTTTTGGAAGTTGATTTCAAGACAAGCTAGCTTAATTTAAACAAATACATGGGTTTTTATATTAAAAATGGCTACAATTCATCACATCGGTCTTAATTTAAGATAGTTTGCATTGCTATTCAGGCCAGTTTGTTTACGATAAAGGCTGAAATTCAGCGAAGGTAATACTGAATTTATCATTTAACTGCCTTTAAGTGAGACATCATTGAATGCTGTTTTACAGTATAAAAAGGCAAAAGTAATTTCAGCAAAAGCCGTCTTAATGCTGTTGCAGCTTAATTTAAGACAGTTTTTTCACCTTATATGAAGATTTACTTTTTACAGTGTTCTCATGATAATTTACTTTGCTAATGAATTATTAATTATAAATATTAATTATGATTAATATTTGAGAAATCGAATGGTTTCAGTAACGATTTTGCTCTTAACATTTCTTGTATGTTGAATGTTTTCAAAACTTTTGAACACATTTGAATTTGCTGGAGTCAAAATAAAGATAATTTTTATTAATTACTAGCGGATGTAACCCCGTGTTACTCGGGGCTGTGCCTCGAGCACAGAAAAAGGACAATTTTCAAAACTGCTCTCATTTAAACATGTTTTAAATTATCAATTAAATTTTAAAATTTTTTAAATTATTGTTTTTTGGGGTTTGCCCCCTCTTTCCGTCGAAAGTGTAAAGTCAAATTACCGTAAAAGTGTACTTGCCAGACATGGTTAAAAAAAAAAAATCTTCAACGTTTTGATCTGACGTCTGGTTTCTAAGGAAAATGGTCACACACACTCAAAATAAAAAAACATATCATTCTACGGTGAAAAATTTCTCAATTTTCGATAATAGCAATTTTCTCTTTTTCTAATAAAATTTTCTTCAATTAGAATAAATTTTCACATTTTCGAAGAAATATTGCTTAACTTCTAGGATATTGAAATATTTCAACGTCTCTTATAGTGATAAATATTTTTCTCGCACAAAAAAATTCTCATTTATAGAGAAAAATTTATTGAAAATGAAAAATGTTTCTAATATTTTCATAAAAAAATCACTATGAGATTGTATTTTCTTCAATAAAAACAAATGTTTTCTCAAAAATTAAAAGTCTTTTCCTCTAAAAACGAGAAATTTTTTTCTGAGTGCTGTTTGAAAAGTCATTTCGAGAGAATGTGCTTAAAGTGTTTCGTAGCATGCATTTAATATGCAATTTTATCACAAAAAAATTCCAATTTTAAAAAATCCTATGAGCATCGATTCGATTTTTGGATTGTCTTCGTTCAACTACGGTTTGGGTCGATACTGTTCGGTTAATTTGTTTTCATCTTTGTATCAGGGATGATAAATTCAGTACTAAAGTACTGCATTCAGTACTTTTCACTTTCCAAAAGTACCGCAGTACCCCCGCGATAGTTTCAGTACTTTTTACAAAAATTGTTAAAAAAATCTTCACTTCACGGAGAAAATAACTTGCGTGAGATTCATCCAAAGTCGACTCATAAATATAGATGGAACTCCTGTTTTTCAATTAATGCGAGGAAATACTTAAATTCTGGCTTTAATTGACGTATGATGGCATTCCTATGCACCATTAGTGAATAGTCTGGCACATAAATTATGCATGACACATGGTTACTGAACTGTATGTAAAAATTCACATGTTAAGTCTTCTTGCTCTTGAATTTGGAGAACTATTTCGTAAGCCATATTTTTTTGGAATAAGTTCACATTTCCTGAGCAACTATTGCATGACTCATGTTTCAAATTCTTACAAATATTTTGTTTATAATTCTATATTTGATATAGAAGCATACAAATCCATTAACTTGTTGGTCGAGCTAATCATTCGCACATCATTCGTCGGCTAACGTTGAACGTATTTTTTCTTTTCAAAATTTAATCAACACAAAATGTCGAAATGGGCTTCAAGTACGCACGCTTCCAAGATTTTTACTTTTACTTTTTTTTACAATTTTTACTAAAATTTTATTTATTACTTTTCTAGTTAAATTTTGTTTTTTACCATTTATGGTACTAATTCAAAGATCCTTCCACGAAATGCAATATATTTATAGTTAAAAAAACTTTTTAACAAAAAAAAAAACCTACTTCAAAATCACTAGAAAGTAAAAAATAATTTTAAATTACTTTTACTATTTATTTCTTGGTCAAATTTGTATTTTTATAATAAATATATTTATTTTTTTATGATAATAAAAGCTTCTAGTCAGCGCTAATCATTGACGTAAAATCATGTTTTTT
This sequence comes from Tetanocera ferruginea, assembly GCA_958299015.1. Taxonomy (NCBI): domain Eukaryota; kingdom Metazoa; phylum Arthropoda; class Insecta; order Diptera; family Sciomyzidae; genus Tetanocera; species Tetanocera ferruginea. The sequence continues at coordinate 118,785,551 of OY282642.1, read as the reverse complement.
TCGCCATCCCTACTCTATTTAAGACTTTTTATTTGTAAATATCCTGCTTGGGTGACGCTGTATTAATTTGTAATCTTAATTTTTCTTAAATCTTAATTAAAATGCTATATGTGTGTTGCAGCTGCACAAAAAATCTGATTATATAAGCGCCGACTTCGAAGCTCTTATTATCATAAAAAAATAAATATATTTATTATAAAAATACAAATTTGACCAAGAAATAAATAGTAAAAGTAATTTAAAATTATTTTTTACTTTCTAGTGATTTTGAAGTAGGTTTTTTTTTTTGTTAAAAAGTTTTTATTTCTTTCTTTTTAGAGAAAATTATATATATTAAAAAAGTGTATAAATTAATTAAACACCAATTATTTATGCTCATAATATGGAAAATGCTTTTCTGTCGTTTCTTATTCTGGTCTTTGTCAGTATGTTTATCAGTACCTACTCTTGTATTTTTATCACTACCCCAATGTCAATATTGACTGAAATATAGTGTGTTTATAATATTGACACGCCTCTTTGTCGAGAATATCACACTCTTTGTCATAGTGTTTTCAATAGTTCTACCCATTCTAACAATGAATTTTACCACCCTTAAGTCAATATGATACAGTTTTTTACACACTGCCACACCCCTTAGTCGAATAACGCCCAATTCTTCGGTAGTAATTTGTAATAATTGTGCCTACGTCTGTACTTTTTCAGTTAGTAGTGTCAGTATTCGATTTAGTGTTTTCTAATATTGCCACACCCCTTTGTTGAATGACGCCCACTTTATTCACGATAACTTGTTATAAGTGTGCCTACCTCTATACTAAATATCAGTACTCTAGTGTCAATATTATTCGCGATACAGTGTATTTTATATATTGCCACACCCCTTTATCAAACAAGGTCCACTGTATTGAAATTAATTGTTTTATAACTGTGCCTACCCCTGTAGTTAACTTTAGTACTCTAGTGTCAATATTATTCGAGATACACAGTTTTCTTTTATTGCCACACCTCTTTGTCGACTAACGCCCACTTAATTGACTGTTATTTTTTACCTACCCTTGCATTTTTTCTGTGAATTTTATTAACTCTAGTACTCTAGTGTCAATATTTACTGAAATACAGTGTTTTTCTTACAGTGACACGCCCCTTTATCGAATACCGCCCACATTACTGACAGTAATTTGTTATATTTGTACCTACCTTTGTACTAAATTTTAGTATCGTAGTGTCAATAGTAATCGAGATACAGTGTTTTTTTTAATATTGCCACTCCCCTTCTCGATTAGCGCCCACTTTTTTTTTTACAAAAATTTGTAGTAATTTTTCCTTCCTTTGTAATAAATTTCTGTACCCTAGTATCAATATTATTCGAGACACAGTAATTCTCTTATATTGCCACACCCCTTTGTCAAATTACGCCCACTTTTGTTATAGTCATTTCCAATAATTGTACCTACCTCTGTACTTAATTTCAGTACTCTAGTGTCAATTTTCTTTGAGATACAGAGTTTTTACAATATTGCCACACCCTTTTTTAGAATTACGCCCACTTAAGTGATCGTCATTTTTAATACTTGTGCTTGCACTTGTAATTTTACTGTGAATTTTATTACCGTAGTGTCAATATTTACTGAGATACAGTGTTTTTCTTATAGAGACACGCCCCTTTTACGAATACCGCCCCCTTTCATAAACGGGCACCTCCGCGTTGATAATCTCTATATGTTGACAAGAAATTACGGCAATCGGGCAAGTACTTTAGGAGTAATCGATGTACATACATTCACAAAAAAAAAAAAAAAAAAAAAAAAAAAAAAAAAAAAAAAAAAAAACAGAGAAACCAACCAACTTGAGAACCTCCTCCTTTTTGAAGTCGGTTAAAAAGTGAATTAATGTATATTAACATTTATTCTATACTAGTAAACCTGTTGCCCGAATTCGAGCAATTCAATAAAAATTAAATGTTAGCAACATTATAGGTGCGTAATTTATGATATTCTATTCAAGCAACTTTTTCTTCAATAACGATGTATTCAGTCTCAATAATGATATAAAAGATCATCATCTGAATGCTTAAAACTTATGATCTGACACTAAAATTTTAAATGTACCTGTGAAAATACGAAGACGGACTTACACTAATATAACTATCGAGATAAATATTACTACTATTCAACAACATCGCTGCTTAACTTTTAAAGCTATAAAACATAACTTATTTAAATTAAAACGAATTAAAAAATAGATTTTAGAAAAAAAATTACTACTAAGATATAACTAAAAAATTAATTAAAAATACTTGCAGAACATCTACAACATCAATTTGTAGCATATTTCGATGAAAACACGCCAAAAAACAAAAAAAAAGAATTTTTTTTGAAAACCGTTAAAATTTGACTGAGTTGTTTGCTCGGAAGGTGGAATTTTTGATTTTGGAACTTCATTTTTCAGACAATTGACATTTGAGGAATGCATAAAAGATAATTTTGGTTAAAAATTAGTTTTGAAAAAAATTTAAATTCGACCAATTCATAAGCTCTTCTCAAATTAAATTTCAAATTGATTAAATTGCGGATTTTTGTACAAAAATTTTATTTCTGTTTTAAAAGGTTGGGAACCCCCTGAAGCGAAATCACAATTTTTAAAAGTGGTGTGCACATCTACAGCCTAAACCTGATTTAATGACATCAGAATCGATAAAATCGGTCCATTGGTCTGGGAGGAGTTGAAGTCACAAAAAAAACTTAGCCTATTAATTATATAGATATAAATATTAGTAATAAGTTCTTTACTTTAATTCAGTCACTTAAAACTTTGTTTTGGTTTTTTTACCTTTTTTATGTAAGACTAATTAATACATATAAAACTGTAAATTTAGATTTTAATTCTTAATTCAGTACTTTTAGTACTTTTTGAAATCCAAAAAGTACCAAACCGAAAATTTGAATTATCTTCCCTGCTTTGTATAGCTTCTGCTCGTATTCGTTTGTCTTATTTTTATTCGTTAGCTTTTGGTTCTTGACTTCGTTTGCCTTCGGCTCATTCCTTGATTTTTGTCGAAAGAACTTTTAAAAGCATAGGATCTATTTCAGTAACAGATACAAATGCTTACTAAGTTTCATAAAAAAATAGCCTTAATTCTGTTGCAGGGTCAGATTATTTCACGTACCAAATTTAAGTAAAATCGGTGAGTTTATTTAGGAGTTATTAAGTCTTAACAATGCCCTACTTTAAGCACCCTCTGGCGGAAGTCTTTGGAATTTTTTTATGGCCTATGTTATATTTTGGGAGCAGTTGAACCTTCATACCAAATTTCATTGATATCGGTTCAGGCGTTTAGAAGTTATTATAGAGTGCCACGCCCACATACTTCCGCCCAATTTTTTACCTTTTCCTTATCTTGGATGCAGTTGAGCCAAGTGCGTGAAGATAAATTCGTCAATCCGTCGCGATCTTAGCAAAGACATAAGCCCATATTTTTTATCCGGATAAAGTTAAATTCATACTTTTTTAACAGTACGAATTTAACTTAGTGCAAAGTACGAATTTAAAATAGCGTTCGAATTTAACAAACATTTCCACAAATTTAACTTTCTTGATGGGAATTACTTTGATTTGTTAATAAATCGTAAGGACAGAAACTTATAATATATAAAAAAAAAATTTAAAAAAATTAAAACAAAACAAATTCAAGATTCAACTGTACAAATTTCGGATTAAAGCCATCCGAAAATATAAAAAAAATAATATTTATATTATAGATATCAACTATATTAGAATGACTTAAAAACATATCGTGTAGGGACCGATCTGTTCATTGCATTAACTTTGATACACAGACCACACGGTAGTTGAAGCACCTTCTCATCGATATATATATATTCATGCGAGCACACTCAGGAATTTGGCCAAAGGAATTTTTGGGAAAAGTATTAAAAGATAGGTTCATGGTACTAAATTGGAATGTAAAAAAAGGATATCTGAAACACAAACATGACATGATATGCATACTTCTGGACAGGTAATTGAAGCACCTTTTCCAGGATATATGACCCATTCGTGCACAGTCAGGATTTTGGCCAAAATAATTTTTGGAAAATGTAGTGAAAGACAGGTCCATTAAATTAACTTGGAAAGGCAAAAAACGATATCCAAAATACAAACATGACATGATATGCATACCACTGGACAGGTAATTGAAGCACCTTTCCAAGAATATATGACTCATTCGTGCACAGTCAGGATTTTGGCCAAAGGAATTTTTGGAAATGTAATAAAAGACAGGTTCATTCAATTAACTTGGAAAGGCAATAAAAAGGATCCAAAATACAGACATATCATGATATGCATACCACTGCACATGTAATTGAAGCACCTTTCCAAGGATATATGGCTCATTCTTGCACAGTCAGGATTTTGGCCAAAGGAATTTTTGGAAAATGTAATAAAAGACAGGTTCATTCAATTAACTTAGAAAGGCAAACAAGTATATCCTACAGACATGGTATGATATGTATACCACTGGAAAATTTTTTTTTAATGACAATATTGTTAAGCAGTACTGTTTTGAACTACAATTGATGAGCACTATAAGAGTTTGAACAAATTACAGTCTCTTTTTAATGAAAAAACAAAAAAAAATATTTACTCAGCAACTTATTTCAGAATATTTTCCCAGCAGTTATTTTGGAGACAATTGGAAAAACTAACTAGTTTATTTCTAGTGAAATGGGAGTTAGTTGCGAACTAGTACAAAAGACGCCCAGCATAGAACAGTTTGAATTTATTTTTATATTCTTAGTTTTTCTTGTCAGCAGACACACAAGAAATCAGAAAACAGATACGCTCAAAACGTGTTGTGGCTCGTTTTTTTTTCATTTAGATTCGGAACTTCTTTACACTTTGGCAAATATTTTCGATGAACATGCTGAAGTGGTAAATGGTAAATATACAATTAAGACAATATACAAGCATTTAATTAGTTATAATGTACGTACCCGTGTTCCCAATAAGGCGAATAATAGTTTGGAAACAGACCACTTTTGGACTGTACCAAAATAGACCAGTTTAGAACTAGTCATAATGGAACTAATTCAGATATAGTGAAAAACAAATGTTTATGGGGACAATTGTCTTTTCCTATGACAACAACCCGTAAAAAGCGTCAGTTCATTCAATGCAAAAGGGTATTGTAGTGGGACCAGTATTAGCCCTTTTTGGAACTAGTACAGAACTATTCTAAATCTGGTCCATTTTTCTGCAGGGTTACTTCACTCTAACTTTTTGTATGTAATTTTTCGTAAGCGCCTGTTTTAAATAAAAAACATATATATATATATCCTAAATATGCACAACTGTGGGCAATTGAGGCTTTTTTTCAATAAAAAAAATATATTCTATAACTCGAAGTTTCCGTAAGTCGAAGTTTTTTTTTGGATAATGGTGATTCGAGTTATGGAAGTTCGACTGTATGTTCTAAATTTTATCTCTGTAGAATGAACATGAGCCAACAAATTGTTCTACTGTTGTTCAGCAGCACTGACATTCGCTAACATTCGCTACATAAGGTTCGGTTTGTTGATCATGATCAAAAAGCACAACAAAGCAAATATTATTTTTTGATCAAACAGCACAATCCCTAACATTTTATTCCGCTCTCTTTCTTCTGCGTACAAAAAAACCCGTTCGTTAAGTTTTTTTTTCATTCCCTGATAATAATACAAAAAAGGATGAAGTTTACTGTTGAAATTTAAATTTAAAACAAACGTGTTTAAATTTTAACTGTAAAAAGAAAAATAGTGAAAGAAAGTAAAAAGAAAGAAAGTGAAAGTGTGAAAGACTCTGTTGGGTCTTTCAGAGGTATAAGTAAATAAATATTTTGCTCGGTGTAATTAAGTGTCTTCCCTTAAGAGCTCTCTTTAATTAATTACAATAAGATCATGCATATTAAAAAATTAAAAAAAGAGTTGCTTAAAGTCAAACAGGCATAAAATTGTTTCGGAAATGCATTAAAATTTGAAGAGCAATTCTATAAAATTGTCACAAAAAAAAAAAAAATAAGTAATAGAAACAGCTGCGTGCTTGTGCAGAAAGGTTATGTCCACAAAATAGACTTTAAATAGTTTGCATAGCTATGTCTGTGTGCCTTTGTACAATTAATTAATTTCCAAATATGCGTTGGTTGGTCTGACTAATGTTAAGGTGCCAGCGAACATTCTCAACGCCTCACGAACTAACTAACCAAAGGATGAATAAAAATTCCTGCTGACTATGAAAGCATTGCTATAACGTTTGGTGTTGTTGAAATCAAACTGTGAGTACGTGCTCAAAGAGCTTGAGGTATAACTCTTCTCCGGAATAAAATGGTTAAATTGTAAAAGGCATTATTTGAAAGAAATGCTCTGACATTGCAAGGATACAAAACCATAAATATTTTAATACGCCTCTGCGTTACATGCTGCTTGAACACGAACAATAAATTAACTTTGCATAGTGAATGGTCTGAATGGTCACAATGTTAAAAATGCTACAAAGGTTAATTAAAATTGAGCACTTGAAGTGGAACATTTCTGTTTGCTTGAAAGTGGTTGACTGAAGTTTGACTGAAGCTTATGGAAGCCATAGAACTATTGTACAGCGAGTATATAAAAAGGATACTTAAAGTTTATGTTTATCTATTCGAGAACGAATGAAAGCTCTATGAATGCGCCAAATTGCAAAAATATTTCAAGCCTGAAATAATACAAAAGTTTTTTGTTGTTTTGTTTTAACTTGTGGATAAATTTTTAATCTAAGCCAAAAAGATTAAAAGAGCAAGAAGATAGATCTTCTAGGCAAGTTCAAGCTTGAACATTTTTTTAATTAAAACAATGGGAACATTTTTAATTAACCACAAATGAATTTACAAAAGAAGCATAGATAAAGTTGAGCAGCAATCGCAGCAGGATTTTTAAAAGTGTTGCTTGCCAACGTTGCAACAAAATAAAAGCGCCTTCAGCGGTACAAACATTCTATTATTAACAATGACGGCTTGTCATTTACATGAACCATCATTATCATAATGGGCAGCAGCAGGACATGCAGCCTAGGCAATGGCACCATGAAGTTATGCAACTTGAGCGTCTTCATCATTTTTCAGCATCTTTAGCTTTATTTTTTTTTTTCCACTTCACTGTATCCTGTTGTTCTGAGTGTGTCAATTATTTTTAATGTGCCTAGAGCAAGCTTTAAATTATAATTTAGCAACACCCAAAACTGGGAATTAAAAACATGCCAAAATCGCACCTCATTTTTTGTAAGTCTATTTTCATGTATATCCAGCACAAAAGCTTTTTTGCTCATTTTACAGGATTTGACATAAAGTGTTCATTTCTTTTGCCTTTAAGTTTTTCCTTTCCGATTTAATTTCCGTTCAAATTGTTGATAGTCAAGCTTCGATTTATGATGCTTTCATGAACTGAAATGCCAAAGGATATTTAGGCTGAAAATTGATTTATACGTGAACTTAAAGCCAGCATCAGGTGACGAGTAGACATTTTTTATTGGCAACCAACTCAATGTTTTTGCCATAAAATCTGTTATGAGCATTTAAGTGTGCAAGTGTGTGTGTTTTGGGTTTTTTTTTTTATTTATAAGCTCTTTAATAACTTTTATGGCTGGCTGTTTTATGTGGTTGTTTATGACATCTCGTTGTATGTTTATGAGTTTTAAAGGGATTAAATGTGTCATTAAAGTTGAACAAGAACGAAATAAGAAATATCTCTCCATCCACACATACAAACAGCTTGATTAGCGTTGAAAATAAATTCTTAAATTTCAATTCACTTGTTTTCATCTTTGAAAATCCATCCACGCATTCTTTTACGGCTTAGAATATATATTTATATACACTGGCGAGCACATTTAATAAATATTTTTTTTTTTTAAATTTTTAGCAATTATTTTTTTATTCAATTAGCAAAATGAAATGTCAATATCTTATTTATTAAAACGTGAACATTGAACTTTGTCGTATGCCTTTTTTTATTAATAAAAACTCAAAACCAAAGAAACTGATATCATTCGAAAATTACTGTTACACAGATGTGCAGAATGTATATGTGAATAATAAATATGAAGAAGGAGATTTCCAACCCTCAAAGAGAGAAATACAATTTTTGAAAAAAATTCCGTTCTTTGATCAATAGGAAATTTATTTGGAAGAAAGCTCTTGAGTTGGTTAAATTTGAGTTTTTTCAATAAAATTTAGTTTAATTCATTATTTTTTCAACTGTGAAATTTGTAAAAAATATGTTTTGATTTCAAAATGTTGACTTTCCATGCCAATATCTTGGTTGAATTTCAACGGTTTTTAAATTTTTCTAATTATTTATAAAAGTTTGTTAAAATTTTTTTAAATGTGATAAACAATTTTTGTGAAAGCCAAAGCCAAAAGTATATTTAATGAATTTTCTAAATACTGTCGTCAATTATTTAATTTGTATTTATACTGAATGGCAACAGAGAAAAAAAAATTGTCTGAAATTGAAGATACTGAATTGGGACGCCAATATCTTTGCCATCTTTGAATAGATTTCATTTATATCGTTTTGGTATTAAAGTCTTATCAACATAAAAAAATTTAAAAACACATTACCGTTCCTTTTGTGTGTATATATTTAAATTATACCTTTTAAAATTAGGGCACAAAATTATAATTTTTCTCAAAATATGGAGCAAACATTTTTATTTTTTTTTGTGTTAAAAGAAAGAAACTTAAATGTTCATTTTTGATATTCTTTCAAATTGTAAAATGCATTTTTTTTTAAATATTGTTTATCTAGTTTTTAAAAAACTCTTAAAATTTCAAAATTATTTATTTTTTTATCTCCAATCAATTAAATGTTAAAGCTTCGAATTTATTTGAATTATCTCGCCTATTCCAGATCTATACTATTTTATAAAATTGAAGTCTAAACATTAAGTGCAAAATAAATTCCAAAAAATTTATTGTAAATGGGCGTGTCTAATGATGAATGTTTTATTCATGTAGCTCACAGCTAATGCCTTTATTGTGCTTTCGATATGGGAGGTGGGCGTGTTCATGGACGCATGACTCCCAATTTTTGAACACACCTTAGTTTTGGTATGAAATACATACATACCAAATTTAATTTCTCTATGACAAACATAACCTCATTTATTGACTTTTAAACTTGTTGTGTTGTATGGGAGGTAGGCGTGTCCGTAAGCGGAAGACGTCCATTTTTCAAAACCATCTTTGTTTTGTCATAAAAAACATACGTGGCAAATTTTAGCTCTGTAGGTTAAACAGAGGCTTATTTATTGCGTTTTCAATTTTTGGGTTGTATGGGAGGTGGGCGTGTCCGTGAGCGGATGACATCTTTGTTTTTTCGAAGACATCTTTGTGTTAATATAAAACGCATACATATCAAATTTTATTGTTGTAGGCTAATTATGAGCTGAGTTATGCAGTTTTCAATTTTCGCGTTGTATGGGAGGTAGGCGTGTCCGTGGGCGGATGACGTCCATTTTTCAAAACCGTCTTTGTTTTTTTATGAAAACAAACGTGGCAAATTGTAGCTCTTTAGGTGAAACAGAGGCTTATTTATTGCGTTTTCAATTTTTGGGTTGTATGAGAGGTGGGCGTGTCCGTGAGCGGATGACGTCCATTTTTCGAAGACATTTTTGCGTTGATATAGAACACATATATACCAAATTTTGAGCTGAGTTATGCAGTTTTAAATTTTTGCGAGGTATGGTAGGTAGGCGTGTCTGTTTGAGGATTCCAAAAATATTCAATAGTGAAAAACCTTGGGTGCATGTGACCATGTGAACCAAGTTTCATCCAATTATCTTTACTCCTTCTTTTTATCCTGTATTTTGGACAACACACAGACGGACAGACGGACGGACGGACGGACATGAAAAGCTCGACTCACGAGGTGACGCTGATCAAGAATATATATACTTTTCTGTACCGGACGCGCTTTGTTCTATGCGTTACAAAGTTAACACAAAGTTTGCACAAAGTTAATATTCCCTAATCTTTCAGGTTTAGGGTATAAAACTGTTTTCTCTTTTTAAGAAAATTTAACATTAATATATTTAATTGAAGTGTTAAGTCTTTTAGAAAATAACCAACCATGCTTCAAAGAGAATATATTATAATATATTCTCTTTGCATGCTTCGCGTTGCCTGATCATTTGCTTTTCATGCGTTTGGTTACTAGAGTTTCAACTTCATGTTGCTATCAACCCTTCTCTTTGTGCTCAGTTAGGAACTGCAACACATTCTCTTTCACTCTATCTTTAATATTACTTTTTTAGCTAGCATAGAGCAATGAAACAAATAGATTATAAACTCTGTTAGTCCCCTTTCCCACACGGCAAGTTTTATTGCCAGCAAGTTTTCAATTCTCTTTTCAACTTGTCATTTGCGTTTCCACTCAGCAAATTTTCTTGAGCAATTTTGAATAAAACTAAAGTGAAACTTCAAAGAAAGAGCAGGACAAAAGAAAAATTGCCGGTACGAGCAAGTCTGTACTCGTCCCCTCTCGTCACGTTCCGATGCCTACAAACTCGACTTGCCAGCAAGAAAAATTGCCGTGTGGAAAAGGGGTCTTAGCGTCGAGCAACGTAAAAACAAAAAAAAAGAAACAGTTTCGACAGTATCGTAAGTGTAGACGTAGAATTCCGTTTAAGTTGGAACCTCTTCAACTTTTTCTCTTTGGTCCGATTGTTTTGTTCATTTTGCACGTATTTTTATTGATCTTCCAAAAATTAAAAAATAAATGAATAACACTCAATTATGGACTAGCTACTTATCAATGCCAAAACAAAGAAAAAGTTAAATAGTTAATATGATTAAATGAGCAAGCAAAAAGAAACAAGCACAATTTCAAATTTTTTCGATCATTTTGTTAAGTTTGACAGGTTGAGTTCATTGACTTGATTGAAAAGAAGGCGAAACAAATGCACTTTCCATTGGTGCCACTTTCGTCTCTGCCCGATATATAGTTTGCGAGCTACAGTCAGTTTAACTACTAATTTCAAATAACAATTAAGACCCCGATTTTTAAAAAATTGTATAGTTACTATATTTCACACTGAGCACATGTCCTTTCCTCTCGTCTCTGTCTGATATTTAGTTCGCTAGCTACACTTTCGTCACTGTTCGATGTATAGTTTGCAAACTACACTCGCTAGTGCTATGGGATGTGGAATCCAAATTAATTTGCATTAAAAAGAAAAATAAAAATTGTACGCCATCTATTGAGTAAAAGCATAAAAAGAAATATGATCCAACCCGTTTTTTTCATAAGAGTTAAGTCTAACCGGATCACAGATCCATTTCGTTAACTTTGATAGATTGAGTTCATTGACTGAGTTGAAAAGAGGTTCATGACCTCTGGTTTCAAAAAAGTATACTAGAACAGTAGTGCATACATAAACCCAATGCGACCTAATGCTTACAATGCTGCCAAAGCGAACCAATCAGTTCGTGCAAAACCAAAGCATACAAGCATAAACAACGAAAGAAACCAAAGAAAGCAGCAGGCACATAAGCAGCTGATGATTGATTTTCTTATATAAAAACATGCATTTTTCTTCTTATATTTTACTATTTTGTGACTTTAATATAATAGTGACAAAATCCAAAGTTAGATATTCATTCGGCGCATGATATATCTGATATTTTAGTATATATATTATTTTTGAACAAAGAGTATTAAAAGCTGTAGGTATACCTTAAAGTATTCGCCAAAAACGTTGCCTTGAAAAAATCTGTTAAAACGACCCCATACAAACCGCGCTGTAAGACGTAATTCTACGTCAAAAAAAAAAAAAAGGGGAGAAATGTTGTTATCGATTCTTTTATATAAAGTTTTTTGATCTCGCTCTCACTCTCCACACTCATTCGAAGAGTGACCAAAAGAAGTTGGCGCTCTTGGACGTGATTGGGAAGACAAGTTAAAACAAACTTGCTGAAAGTAGTCGGTGAATCCCCCATAAATGTGTGCTGTTGTTGCTGCAGAATAATGAGCTCCAAACCAATGTGTGCATTAGACCGTATCACCTTGTATGGCAGAAAAGTAAACCTATTTTTGACCCCGCCTCAATCGTTAGATATTTGAAAGACATTTTCGAAAAAAATTTCATTCATCTCATTCAATTATTTAACTTATGTTTTCTGTGGTGCTCACATGGAATTTTATTGATTTCGTCTGATCTTCGAATACTGTAGATCAGACAGTTGGTCTTGTTTGTAAAACTGACATTGCGGCTCAGTGGTCTGAAATCTTGTCCAGTCTATCATTTAAGTGTAAGTTTTGCTGCTTTAGTTGATGTTGGGTTGGTGGCTGGGACCACGAAATTGCCGAGTTTGACTACACTTCCAATATTTTTCTGTTTCCATCTGCACGAACCGTTGCATCCGGATCTGAGGCCAAAAGTAAATTTTAATCTTGCAGGAAATACTGAAAAGCATACAAATAAAAATTAGGTTTTCAGAAAAAGTGGTTTACCGATGCTATAATAACTCCCAAACAAGTTATTTCGAAATGAGGTAAAAATATATTTTTTTTGTCTAGATTTTTGTTTCATGTTCAAATGCATGTACCTTAAAATTTAACAGCAACTTTTAAAAACTAAAAAATTAAAATAAACAGTAATGGTTAGGTTAAAAGGTCGTGAAGTGCATTATTTACAGTGAACTGACTAAACTTAAGAAGCCAAAAATGTCTAAATCCTGGGAGATGGGAGGAGGTATTGTGAGTCAATTTCACCGCAAAGTAATTTATATTAAAAGGTGACTTTAGTAATTGATATTAAAAGGTGACTTTAAGCATCATTCTTTGTTTCTTAGGAAAGGTAGTCAAATTAGCTTAAGGCGGGCTAAATACAAATGAAGAATAATATATGGATTCCAATGATGGTGATGACGTAGAGCAAAAAGTAAAAACAGCTTTTGCATATTTTCTATTGCGTCAATGTATGTATACATTATATGGTGGGTTCTATATTACGGATACATACTCAAAAATTGAACTTGCAAGAGTGGCATATAGTAAGAGAATAGTAAAGGGATAATTTAATTCTTTAGCTTTATTTAGCTATAGCTTTAACTTTAATTAAAGTTCATTAATTTCAATTTTCTCAGTTGTATTAATAGATCGTTATCTATATAATAAATAGGCTAAAGATTTTTGTGACTTCAACTCCTCTCAGACCAATGGACCGATTTTATCGACATTAAATAAGATTTGGGTTGTAGATGTGCACTCCACTCTTTAAAATTGTGACTTCGCTTCAGGGGTTCCCAAACTTTTAAAATAGAAATAAAATTTTTTACACAAATCCGCTATTTAATCAATTTAGTTTGAAATTTAGTTTGAGAAGAGCTTATGAATTGATCGAATTTAAATTTTTTTCAAAACTAAAAATTTTTAACCAAAATTATCTTTTATGCATTCTTCAACTTATCAATTATCCGAAAAATCCAGTTCCAAAATCAAAAATTCCACTTTCCGAGCAAACAACTCAGTCAAATTTTAACGGTTTTCAAAAAAAATTTTTTTTTTTGGGTTTTTTGGCATTTTTTCATCGAAATGTGTTATAAATCGATGTTGTAGGTGTTCTGTAAGTATTTTTTTATTAATTTCTTAATTATATCTTTGTATTATTTTTTGTCTTAAATCTATATTTTACTTCGTTGTTATTAAAATTAGTTATGTTTTAGAGCTTGAAAAGTAAAGCTGCGTTGTTTTCGAAAAGTAATAATGTTTTTCTTAGCACTAATATTAGTGTAAGTCCATCTTCGTATTTTGACAGTTACATTTAAAAATTTAGTATCAGATCTTTAAGTCAAAGCATTCAGACAATGATCTTTTATATCTTTATTGAGACTGAATATATCGTTATTGAGGAAAACAGCTTCTTGAATAGAATATCATATATTAAACGTCTATTATGTTTCTTACATTTAATTATTATACAATTGCTCGAATTCGGGCAACAGGTTTACTAGTATGAATTTAATACTCTATCAGTAAACCACGATGGTGACGAATACATAAAATTAATTTGGAATATTTTCCCATTCTTTCCTTACACGATTTCAAAAAGCTCCTCTATGTTAGGAGTCTCTCGATTGTGTTGTCCTTCTTATTTCCTCTTCAACATGCACCATAAATTTATTTGTTCGGTATTCTGTCAGTGAATTAAATTTAAAATATTTTTGCTAAAGGAATGGAACAGAACTTTCTGACATTTTATGTAAAAATATGCTGAATATGCACTCGGTTTTGCTCGCCAGTGTAAAACATTTACAAAAAACAAAGAATGAAAATTCTAACTTGAAAATAAATATTTATGTTAAAATCTATAAATATTTCATGTTGTTCAAAATCAGACATATTTGTTGGTTAATGCAAAATATTTTGAATTGTTTTCAGTTAACTTTAATTTTGGCCAAATTTTTGAAATTTATAAATTTGGAATCGCAAACAAACAACAATTAATAACTGGTTTCTTTAGTAAATAAAACTTTTTGAAATATTTGGGTTGACATGTGTCAGGCTCATGAATGTGTTTTTGTGTTATAAACGAACATATCGCATCTTTACTGCAAAAGACTCACAACTCAAAATTTAAAAATTTACGTAAACGTATTAATCATCCCCATCGACTGCGAACATTTTGTTCTCATCATCATCTTCTTTTTTTTGGCATTATTAAAAATACCATTTTGTCTCTTTGTCTTGCTTGGAGTCACTGGAAAAACGAAATGGTTTCTTGCTTTTACACAAAAATTTTATAATTTCGAGTTGTGTCTTTGTTGTTGTTGGGAAGCGATATGAATAAATGTGAATTCCAATTACATGTGAATAAATTTACAAAAATGTTGCGTAAAGCATATCTTGAATTTTATTTAAAAGAATTTTATATTGTTTCTAAGTTCAGCAGAGACATTGAGTTAGAGCTAAAATTCTCATTGTTTGACTCTTTTTCTCATTCTTGTTAATGTTTCATAATTTCTTGTTAAAACTTTGAATTGACTTTGGGACTTAGGGCTGCTCCAACGCAATTCCCAACATTTAAATTATCTTTTGCATATTTAAAACAATCATATGATTAAATTGTTGTTTTTTTTTTTAATTTCAAATATCAAAAACTTTCCTTGTTTTATTTTTTTGTTTTTTTTCTAATGTAATGTTAATGATGATGAACGTTTTAAAAGTTAACTTATGAAAAATTCATTTTTTGCTCTTAAGGCCTATGTCTATCGTGTTTTTCTTATGTTTATGCTTGAAGCTGATGACAAAGTGGGCGCTACAAGAGAATCAATGGTTCTACTTCATATAACTATAAGACAGAGTGAAATACTTGCAGCTAGTTTTGTTTTTATAACCTCAAGTGCCTTAAATTTCAGAAATGATAGAAATAAAACAGAATTCAGATTCGCAAATAAAAGCCCTCCCCACATTAAGTTATGAAATCGAAGAAATAAAAACAGTTCTCTGAAAACTTGCCTGTTTATGTTATTTTTAATGCTCCTTGCAGCGTTTTGCAACGTGCTTTAATTTTTCTGCTATTTACACTGATCAACTATTTTATTCACGTTTTCTGTATTGTCTGTGTCCTAAGCGAAGAATTATGAGAAAGACGACAATAAATGTAGAAGCATGAACTGGAACGAATAGCTGCTAACGTTATAAAACTTGACATTTACGACTGTAACGTCGCACAGCGCAACATATCCGCTTTAAGTTTAAGTCCCACGTAGGGAAGGACGAAGTGTTGACACAAAACTCAATTCATTAAATTTATTGGCAAAACAAAAAAAAAAGAAGAAAACAAAGAAGCTTGTAAATCCAAACATGAAATTCAACCCTTTAAGGCTTGAATTGAGCTGTATGAGGGAGGTAATGATAAAAACATTTCAGCTTAAAAGGATGCAAAAGCTTTTTACAGCCCTCAAGCTTGAAATTTTTTTCACACCTAAAAGGTTTTTGGGTTGAAAAATGTTTTGTTGTTTTGCATTCTTATATAATGCTGGTCTGTACTTCAAGGATGGTTTTGCAGGTAGGAGTTTTGAATTTTATCATTTGGAGCTTTCCATCATATTTATGGATGGCCTCGTCATCTAAAAAGAGTGTTTTTTTCAAGGCTGTAGTGTTCAAGCCAAAGTCGAAGTGTCGTTGTCGGAGTTGATAGAACTTTTTGAAAGGAGGAGGAGAACAAAAAAAAAAAAAATATTGAAAAATTATTCAGCTCTTCTTTCCATTGATATATCGTATGGTGTGTGTGGTTTAAACAAAACTAAGTGCCACAATTATATAAAACGTGAGATATCGATATTCAAAACCTTTCTTAAAATGCAATAAGTACTGTTCGATTTTGGCAAGTCTTGGGATATATGGGTTTTTAGGTACCGAAAATCGATTTCTGCTAACCGGTAGCGCTTCTGTACAAAATTCATGATTTTCGAAAATATATATCTTTTTAAACTGCTATAAAAAACGTATTTTTCATGTTGCTCAGTTTTAATTAAACCACACCATATAATATACCAAAAAAAAGAAGAACTCAATTCTTTTCTAATAAGCTTAAATGCATGTGAATATCATGAAAAAATACATATTTTATAGGTGTTTTTAAAAAACATTAAATAGTTTTTAAGAGTACCTCTAACTTTTGAGTCGGTGTCCGGCTTGCTTTTTTTTCTCCATGCATAATCATTCCGGCTTAATGTAGTCTGAAGGAATGACTAATTTAGTAGTTTATGCATCAAGCAGAATCGATTTGAAATATGCATTTGAGGTTTTCACTCATATCAGAAGACGTGTGATTGATTTTCATGTGACTCACTTTGATTGACTGCTATTTTGATTGGTATTACATTAATTTTTGGGAGGCTTAAACCCCAAAACCCCCCTTTTGTTGCGCTAATGTGTCGAATACTTCTTATTACTCAATAAACTCTTCCTTCCGGAAAAGAAATTATTGTGGTAGCTTAATTCTTAATTAATGTGGAAGCTTATGATACCCATGCAAAAGAGACTGCTAAAATATATGTGGATTTGTTTGCCAGCGTCGATTCATAAAATTCTACTTTATGGACCAGAAGTACTAAAAAATGTAATTCTTCCAATTGAAAAGCAGTCTGAAGAAGCAGGTGAGATTGGTGGTGACCGATTGGAAAATTTTTTTTATTGAAAAAACTTTTCGCCGCGGCTTTTAATAGGTTGAAAAATGGTGGGTTTTTACAATGTAAGTATCATTCGTTGGAATTAATTCAACTGACTAAGCTTAAGGCTAATGTCGACTTCTCGCTCATTTATTCTGTAATGCCTTAAAAATTCGTTATATGCCTGCCTTTATTTCTAAAGTCAGCTCATTTATTTTACTGACAGCATCATCGCAACGGTTGCTTAAAATTTAAATAAATGTGTTACTAATTTTTGTTACTAAAACTTTGTGACAACAAACATACCTAACATTAACTCACATTAATTCACAATTAATCCACATTAATTCTTAAAAGCTTCTCTTTATGTCATATCATATTTCCATAATAAATTTAATCCTTTCCTTACTAACTTGCACAAAAACTCATGCTAAGGCTAAAAGGATATTGCCTTGAGCAGTTTTTAGCTTAAAAAAAACACGCATAATTTGTGTAAATTTTTATTGTGTATAAATAACAAAACTTGTACGAGGAAAAACATTTACAAAAGCTTTCTAGTTAAATTTTTTTGCGCTGTTTTAGACAGTCCAAACTATTCTAGCTGCAGGCTGATTATCTCTTACAAACAGCAGTCAAACTTTTTGGTCTTTTGCTTCGCAACAGCCTGCAGGATTATTAATTATTTAAAACTGAGAAATATTTAACAAAATTCGTGCCTGCCATACTTAAGTATGAAGGTAAACTACTAGTCTATTGCGTGCGGATAAATTACAACAACACTTAAAATGGTAGTCCCTGTCAACATGGCTTAGAACGGATTAGTCGAATGTTTGTCCTCATAGCTATGGGAAACGTTCGAAAAGATTTATTTTAAAGAGGATGTACGTCAACAGGATATTTTTCAAAATTACATCGCCAGCATCTGGACTTTAAGAATCTTTCTAGCGTTGATGTCAAAATTATTCAAAACTACATGTTATCTGGATGAATTAATGTTTTATTTATAAAATTATTTGTATAACTTATACATATTTAATAAAAAATAATTTTTAATTTTAGCTACTTTTAAAAAACTTCTTTGTTTATTTTAGTATGTTATAGCCGCAAGAAGAACGTAGTACATTTTTCTCTATTGTAATTGATTAATTAAATTGTAATTAATAAGGCGGCCGTGGACATATGTGCTAAGTTTATGACGTGTGAGCGAACGAACTACGTTACACCGAGTTCAATCCACACATTGAAAAAAAAAAAATATGTTTGTGTCCGCCACGCACGGTATAAGTGAAACTTAAACCCAACAAAGTAGAGAGTTTTAAATTTAGTCTTCCTAAAAAAGTTTCACTTCATATACAGTGGTACTCCAGTATAACGAACCCCATTTTCGAATGCATTGGTAACTCTATACAACGAACATTTGAAACTGTAAGAATTCTATTTAATGAACGTTTTGCTTTTTTAAGCATGCTACGTTCAATTTTGATTTTGTCATGACATAAATTCATTTGTATTGTTATTCTTTTAATGTATACTTACGTTCGTATCTTAATATATAAAAGACAAGCGTCCTGCTCCGTGCTCTATATCGCTCAAACTGTTATAGTTGTTATTGCTATGTAAAGGCTGAACATGTTAGCCTGGACTAGAGGTGGAAAACTATCGATGGTACTATCGATAGTATCGATAGTATGAGACTATCGTAAACATCGATAATCGCTCAAAACTATCGATAGTCGGTTTTTTAAAGCTGGGATTATTGTTTCTGATAGACGAAGTAGACTAAAACCCAAAAATGTTGACATGTTGATTTTTTTTAAAATAAAAATCAATGGCTAGAAAGGCAACAATAAAAATGTATGACAATATTCTATGGTAATTTTCATTTAGATATTGTACGTTGTTTTTATAAATAAATACATTTGAATTAAGTTGCCTAAATTCCATTTATTTTATTTTTTTATATTATTATGTATGAACATTTATGTTTAGTTTTCATAATTAAAAATGATTTATAAAAAATTTCAACTTTTAAGACTATCGATAGTTATCGATAGTTTTTTCTAAACTATCGCATACTATCGATAGGGCTGACTATCGATAGTTTTCCACCTCTAGCCTGGACCAGAACCTGTTTCGCTATTACAGTGCTTTTTATATGAAAATTAATATGATATATATCAGTAAGGATACATTGATGAGGACTGGAACAAAATAACATTTGAAGTGAATGAAAAATGTCATATCGTCTGCTACTAAATTATTTTGTATACGATCTGTCGTATGACGGGCTTCTATACTAGTAAACTAATATCTTAATATATAAAAGGCAAGCGTCCTGCTCCGTGCTCTATATCGTAAAACATGTTCAGCCTGGACCATGACCAGTTATAAATAATTCATTTGAAATGTTTGTACTTACTAAACCTTTTGCTCTATATCGTAAAACCTGTTCAGCCTGGACCAGAACCTGTTGTAAAATTATCTATTTGAAATCTTTGTACGTACTGTACTTTTTAGAACCTTTTCAGTCTGGACCAGCATCTATTCTTAAATTATGTATTGGAAATCTTTGTACTTGAAGAATATCGTCATTTTCCTCAACTACTAAACATCAAACATCATGTCTTGCTATTACAGTACTTTTGAATTAACAGAACCAGAACCTATTCGGTCTGCATAAACTGAACAGCAATTATTACATTCAGTGACGTTGGTGTCAATTGGAATTGCTAGAATTAAATCACAATGGTCTTGATCGGTCTTCTGATCCAAGTTTTAGCGATTGGCTACTCAAGTTAGGAAATGGAGATGAAGACATCATAGAAATTCCCGATCATTTTGTTTGTAAAGGTTCGCTTATTAACCCTTTCAATGGCTTGCCTAGAATAATCGTGGACAATTTTTTTGAGCTTATATTCCCATCATTTAAGCAATAAAAATATTAAAAAACATCCCTCGGATTTTTACATGAGCTGCTTTGCTTTTGGCAGGCTGTCTAATATAATGGACAAAACCATGATAATGTTGTATTATAATATTTTAGTTCAACTAAAACAATCGGAGACAAATGCAAATACGTTATTTATGCAATTGTTATTATAAAAAAAAAAATTATACTTTTCACACCAATCACAATAATCACTTCTTTTTTGTGTCCAATATAATGGACAAATCCATTAAATATATTTCTGACGATACTTTGAGTCCGAATAACATCAACCGTTATTCCAAAATTGCTATCCTGTGCCCAAAACATTCCGATGTGAACGAAGTCAACGAGCAAGTTCTAAATATTTTAGTTTTAGTGTCACCACAGTGAGAGATCTGAGCACGGATTAAATTGAAGAAAGTGATGATAACGATAAACAAAATTACCCTGCCGAGTTTTTGAATGAATTTTATCCTTGTTGTTTATACCTTGTTGTGCCTTTGATCGCACTCTGGACGTTTTTGCTTCTATGCTCGGATCAAACGCATCAATTGAGTTCGGTAGAGTTGCCTTGCGATAGTTTCACCTACTTGTAGCAGCCTATAGTACCCCTGGCCTCACCAAATACAGAGAAGGACCTTGTCACTGTGAATTGGCTTTGGCATCGATTTTTACTTATGGCCGAGCGGCCATATCTTATTGCATCCGATTGGCCATTGAATCATACAGGTTGAAAATTCCAGCGCAATGTGTCACGGTTGGAAATTGAAGCATAACGTATCTAGTTGAAAATTTCACCATCAAAAAATACAGTCTAAAACTTTGTTGATTAATTCGTCAGTTAGTTCGGACTCAAACCATTGTTTGATAATTTTTTTTTCCATCGAATTTATAACGTGTTTCGAAAACCTTATTTCAACCAAATTGACCTACATTCACCTTAATTCGCCGCCGTTTCATCGGTTTTACTACCCGTTTTGTTCGCCGTATGTTTTTTTTTTTGGTAAACAATCACATAAGGGCTTGGTTTCAACAATATTATGGCTTAGCTCAGAATCACTCCCAAAATCAATTGGTTTGGGATTATTTTTAGCTACAAATTTTTCTTCGTGCTTATGTATAAACCTGATTTCTTTAAAATACGGCCGAATCCGTTATCCAATTCAAACTGAATAAAAAATTCTCCAAATATTTGCTCAGTTGATTATTCTGATTTTTCTAAACATTATTAAGGTATTCAAGCTGAAAATAAGCAAGCATAAATGCAATTTGCCTTGATTGTGTTTCACAAAAAATAGACACATATAAATGAGGGTCATTCTTTCGACCATCCTTAGATGAACAAATCAAAATAGCTGACGAGAACAATCTTTGCTGAATGAAATAAATAAAAAGTAATTTATTAAACATGCTTAAACATATGCTTTGCAAAAAAAGTTGGGAATATATACATACATGCTTAGAGAAAAGACACGAGTATGTGGGTTGCACGCTAACATACCAAAAAGAAAATATGTACATATATATAAATAAAAAATAGCAAACAAAGCACAATTCCACTTAACACAATAGTAAGAATGAATGTATTAACAAAACTGGCAAAAGTCAAATACAGAAATTTTGCTTGGTCCAAAAAGAAAACTGCCAACTGCCAACCATACAGAATTAAGCTTCTAATTAAGCTTTTGCCAACTCTACACTGTGTTAAAGTGTTATTATTGTATTATTCATAGGACCTGGCTATGATTATTTCACAGTTAGTTAGTAAAATGCGGCTTGCGCTACGCGACGTTGACACACACATTCACTATAAGCTCCTTCGTGTGGCTTTCGATCGTGTGCATTCGGCTGTTGCTTTGTTAAAGTGAAAACTTCGTTATTAGCACTTACTCAGTAAATTAAGCAAACTTTACTGAACAGTAAATTAAACAAACCGTAACAGCCTAAACGTAGAGTGCACGACATGCGACGAACGATATGCGACGAACGACAGTCTCTGCTCTGACGTTGTAGACAAATGTCTAGCGATCCAATAAACCAAACAAATTTGCCTCGAATTCAAGGTGAATCCGAAATATCGGGTATTTATTTCGAAAATGAAGTTCAAAAATTTTTTACTAAAGAACTGGAGAGCGGGAGGTTTTTCATAACATCCTCGAAAACGAGAATTTTAGCAAATCGTTTTCGAAGAATTTTAGCAATTTGTTTTCGAAATTTAATTTTTATTTTATTTATAAAATTCTTAAAAAACATATTTTTTTTAAGTTATTCGAATTTTACGCAAATCGATTATTCGGATAAAAGATTATTATTGTTATAAAGAAGAAAAAACAAGCATAGCTCAGTTGTAACTTTATAGCTGCGTTATTTGCTTGATTATTAAAATAAGCGCTTGGGAATTGGGTTCGACTCCCAACTGAGGCAAAAAAAATGATTGTTGTTAAGTACAACGTTAACTAGTATACCGCATGATAGAATAATAAGGAATAATTTTACGTCTACTCAAATGTCTAATTTTACACCAACAAAGCTGTGAGTGCTATAAACGTCAAACAAAAAAGTTGGCAAAACAAGCTAGATGTCAGCTGACTTTGACATCTAGCTCAATTCCTGTCCAATATGCGCCTACCTTGTTATTCTATCATGGTATACCGTAAACTTTATCAGAACTAAGATGTGTACACAAAATATTCAGAGTGCATTCATCAAAAATAAGTATTCATATTCATTTAACACTCAACTCATGCCACTCTTATTCAATCCACTCACGCCAAAGAGGGATTGTGGGCAGTCAATACTCATGACTCTAAGTCTAAGTCACTCTAAAAAAGAGTTAAGTTGGCTTCGGCTGTGAGTGTTATGAATACTCTTCTGGTAATACCCCTTTTACATTAGTCAAGAATTGAAGTCAATTTTCTGAGCTTGTAGGCCAATTCGCCGCAAATAGGAAGCGACGAAAGAGGAAAAAGTTGACGGTACACAGTCAAGTGTACTGGCAAGTTTTTCGAACTCGAAAAATTGCTTCCATTTCTTGACTAGTGTAAAAGGGGACTAACTAGTGGTAACCAGGGATGGCATTTGAAGCACAATTGTGCTTTTTTCGAGACAAGAAGGCACTTTAAGTACGTGCTTCTTCATTTCGGCACAATTTGAAAATCCCAAAATTGAAAAAAATTCGAAATTGAAAATTGAAATTGCCCCAAAATTTTTAACACAATTTAAGTATTTTGTCTGAAGCAGCAGATGCAACAATTCCGAAAGCCGTGGAGAGACTTATTATACAGATGAATGAACATTTTTGTCATAGCGTTAGTATAAAAGAAGACTTCAGCAAGCTTCAAGCAGATTTTGGCTTCAGGCTACAACAAATTATGCGATTAGCTTCAACGCTATGGCTCTTCCGAGAGGTTTTATAATCCATTTATAAAATATGGATTGAAATTCACAGTTTTTTGTATCATTTAGGATGCAGTCGACATAATTTTGGAGCAGTGGACTCTAGTTGTAAATACTTATTTAGACAAATTTGCCGAAATTTTATACACAAAAAAAAATATTGATTTATGTTATTTAAGTTTGTTAAATTTAAAAAATCATATCCCTGTGGAGGATGGTTATTGTGGAACTATAGTCAAAATATTTTACGAATAAAAAAACATATCACAATGTGATATTGTTGAGTTCAAGAAAGTTTATATTACTTTTTGTACAGACTTCAGGGAAAGAATTGATTTCAATAATTAAGTATTAAACATGATACCATATTTTTCTCCACAATATGTAGTCTCTGGTGAAACGAATAGCAGTTTTTCATTACTTTTACAATTATTTCTCGAAAAATAAATTTCTATCGCTAATAATAAACAATGAATTTAGAGCGTTATCTGAATATCCTACAATATCTAGTATGGAATATGTCTCAATTTTACAATTTTGTTATAAAGTAAGTAAGATTAAAAATTAATTTAAATTTTTTTTTATTTAAAAATATATATATAGAATTGTCCTTGCCACACTCATTCGCTTGTGTAGAGTGAATAATTTCTATTCAAAATCTCATAAAGATCAATATTTAAAATCTCATATACATATGGGCATTTCCGCAGAAAAGTCTACCGTGACCAAAAAATTAAAAGTTAACCAAGTTTTTTGTTTACTTGTTTATGAAAGAGATATATTCAAAATTAATTTAATTAAAGAGTTCAAATTTTTCTCATGTTGCGATAGCAAGATATCGGGCTACCAAGTTAAAGTTTTGGTCAGTTTTGTTTATTTCCATGAGGATTTTCTCTTTACAATTTCCATTTCTAAGAGTAATTGTGCCATTGCACTCTTATGCACAACTTTTGCTACAACAACAAATATCAATTAACGGTAAAATCTTGATTTGCTTTTAATGATATGCTGAGGTAACGTCACGCCAGACAAAAAAGCATTTAGTGCTATTTTTTCTACGCTAACATTCAAAAGTGCGTGAATTTTTGCATTTTAATAAATTTGAATAAAGTTAAGAAAATTTTATAAAAAAATAGTTCAGAAGAAAAACCGCTAATATTATATTAAATTAAAAAAGTGAGTAACGTCACGCCACATTGCTCGACGTTTGCTTGATTTTGTTACGGAATTTGGTTGCCGGTAGTTTAGTGTAATTTTTTTTCAACTTATCATGGTTGATGGGGTAGGAGTTAAAAAAATATAATATATAATATCTAAACTTTATGTATCATAGCTTTAACGTCAAACATTTTTTTAGCAAATTCTAACTTAAAATGTTTCGATGGAAATTTAATTAACGTAACGCCAGTAACGTCACGCCAGACCAGATGACTAAGCCTAATAAGAAAAAAAAACGAGAAAAGATTTTTTTATTTAACAACTAGCAAAATAAACTTATATTATTTTAAATTCTTCCAAATAAAGTTTTGTTTTAAGAATCTTGCCTAATTCGCAGAGTTTTGCAAATTTTCTAATCTAAGTCGAAAACCACTTCTGTTTTTTGTACATCACTCGAGTGCATATTTTTGCTTATATCTTTTAATTTTTAGAGTCAAATATACAAAAAATTTTTTTAAACTTAGACTTCTTCATTCATTTTCTTTAATTTTTTCATACAATAAGTATATGATAAGCATGTAATGAATACAATGTATTATTTTTAATTTAAGTTTAAAAAAGATCTCAAATAAAATTTGAAAAATATGAAAGAATGTTGAATTTAAAATTTGTATCAAGACCTTTTTTTACTTTTGAAATGGATCTTCCATAGAGAAAGTGAGTTTAAAGTATTCGCAAAACCGTTATATCAATGCAAATAAGATCATCTTGAAGTATGCAGTAGAGCTCTCTAGTGTTTTTTTTTTCTGTGTAAAAAAGTGATAAATTTGACTTTTGACTGTTCTTGTTACGAAATGAGCGCGATATGTTAAAATTCGAGACTATTTTTTTTCTAAAAAGCACTATTTTTCTCTCTGATTTGACACAATCAAAAAAGGCCCAATACCATCCCTGATGGCAACTAGTGCTGCCACTAATTAAACATGATTAAAACGGAAAATACTTAAAACAGAGATATTTCAAGTTGCACATAACAAGATAATTTTGTTAGAACTAAAATATGTGTATTGTTTCATTAATCTGTTAAAATTATGTTTAAATTCATCAAAATACGAATTTATCATTTGTGCTAAAAAACTCAACATTTTTAATATTAACGTCAATCTGGCAATCTTGCTTACAAGCTTGTTAGCTGAAACAGAGATAGATACTTAAAATACACTCGGTTATCACTTACACTCTCTTCACATGAATCAAACTCAGTTGAGTAGGGGTAAAGAAATGAGAATGAGTGTCTAATTAGAAAATGAACCCAATCAGCCATTTAGAAATAGTGCTTGGATTAAGCTTATATGCAATACAAAAAGCAAGCCTTATCCAAGCACGCCTGAACAAGACTTGCCCAGGTAATAAATTTCCAAGTTCCTTTGTATAACTATTGCGCAAAACACAAAAAGCTAGTAAGGTAAAATAATACTTGGAAAGGCTTGCATTAAGTAAGTGTTTTGCAATCATAATTAGAAAACGCTGACAACGGTAATAATTTTACAACTGTTCAAAGTTGTGTTGCTCTCATATATACATCCATAAATGTATATTATTTTCATTTTGTTCGCTCAGCAGCCATAAGGAAAGCTGTCAGAGTGTCGGACTCATATGCGGTGGTTCGCGCGTTCGATCCCTGGGGTAGCAAACACAAAAATTTTTGAAGGCATGCAATTTTTCATATAAATGTATGCTTCAATTTTAACAAACGATAATAAAAAAATAAATAAAAATAAAAATGTTCCGGTTGGGAATTGAACCTTGGATGTCCAAATCACAACAAATCAAATAACCAGTGGCTTACCAACTGAGCCACAGAATAAAAAATTTTCCGCGAGTGCTAATTGATTTGTTGAATGTAGCACACTTGGAAAAAGCTTATTAAAACACTTATATCCAATTGTAAAAACAACACTTTGATTAAGCTTGAAGTAAGGAATATTATTCCAAGGGTTCACTTTCTTTTATCCTACAATTACATGTAAGCGTTCTACAATAGTAAATGAAAGCGTTATCCAAGCTTGAAGCTTACGTTTGTAAGCTTGTTTAAAGCTTATTCCAAGCTTGTTTGGCTGATTGGGAAGAGTTGAATGTGTATGAATATCGTGGGTATTTTGATGAGTATGAGTGAGTGTACGTATAAGGAAATTATGAATTTACTGATTACTGGTTACTGGATACTGGTTATCATACAATTCCCATTTTTTGCACTATGCACCGGCACATACTTGACATAGAGAATACCCCTTATATATTAGAGCATTACTTTGCCCATCACTGATCAAATTCATTATATCTTTTTGCAGATTTTGAACATCAACCATACCATTAACGAAGTAAGTCTAGACATGAGTACTGCAGAAAACATACTCATGAGTCAGAGCTTTGGCCTGAACAGTGAGAGTGCGAGTGTCTCAAGTGAGTCTATTGAGAATACCTTAAATTTTTTGGAAAAAAATAAAAGTCGGGCATCAAACATGAGTGACAGCAGCTTCGAGTTGATGGGTAATAATACACTAAGCCAGGCTGAAATCGAAGTGCTGTTGGAACATTTTTCACGAAATCGCAGCATCGATGGCCCCTGGTATAATATTTTGATCATCATGTACTGCGTGCTAATAATTTTTGGTGCACTTGGCAATATTTTGGTTGTTGTGGCAGTGATGAGAAAACCAGCGATGCGGACTGCACGAAATTTGTTCATCTTGAATTTGGCCATATCAGGTAGGTAAACGAGGATAAAAAAATTTCAATTGTACTTTATGCCAATTGATTTCGTTTTTTTTTTTTTTTTTTTTTTTTGGTGTTATATACCCGCCTGTTGTTTGGTCTATGTCAAGCAATAAAAATTCGATTTATATATAAAAAAAATTCAATATTTATGCGAAATAAGCTTATTATATTTATATATATTAAGATATAACGTTTCATTCAACCTCAAATATACAAAACAGCGGCACGTTTAGTTATTTCCACCCTAAACGTCACAACCCTCAGTCAGTCTTTTTCTGTCAGTGCTTTTTGATGTACGCAATAAATTTAATTCTCAATCTAGCCATTTGTGCTTGTCATGGAAATTTAAGCAGACAGTTGAAAACTGATTTGCTTTAAATTAATAAAAAGAAAACTTCTTACCACCCTTCATATAATACCTGTCATATAAATTCATACACAGCCCAAAATAAATGCTAGCTTTCTGAACTTTTATGAGATGAATCCTTATATGGTCCAAAGGTAAAAACAACTCTCTTGAAGTTTTAAATGAAAAGGAATTTTCTGGAATTCTCTGATTTAAATTTCAATTTAAATGGTTTCTTTTTTTTTGTTTCAGATCTACTTTTATGCTTGATTACAATGCCTCTGACGCTTATGGAAATTCTATCGAAATTCTGGCCTTTCGGCAGTTGTGCCGTATTGTGCCAAATAATTGGTATGTTGCAGGCGACGAGCATATTTGTATCGACAATATCAATAACAGCGATTGCATTCGACCGATATCAGGTATGTTTTATATTCATAAATAACTTACCTATCTACAATGGGCTGACTTATTGCCAGTTGAATTTTTTTTTTTTTTTGTAAAATATATATTCAAGTACTTGTTCATTTATTTATTTTTATTCCAATATTAAGAGAAAATGTTAAATTAGTAAGAAATCAGTAGTGATGCTAAAGACTTGAGTTTTAATTAAGAAATTTACAAATACACTTGCACATTGAGAAATTAATTTAAAGCATCATAAGTTAGTTGAAGAAGCCAATATTTTAATTAAATTATATATGTATGTTTATTATGCAATTTTTTATGTTTAATAAAAAAACTGAAGTGAAATTGTGTTATAAAAACTTGAGAACTTTTGATGATTATGAACTTTTGCGGAACTAAGCAATATTGCGAAGGAATATTTAAATATAATTTAGGCTTCTTGTAAACTAAACGGATTTCAGATCTGAAAGCAACGAACAAATCAGGCCTTTATTTTTCACGCCAGATTCCATAGCTGAAATTGGAGTTACATTCAGGCCTCCATTCCGAAAATTTCTAACAAGTGGCCTCCCAAGCAACAATTGCTATCTTTATTTTATGCTTAAGACTTCCTGAAGAGAATTACGACGATAGACACGATATCTTTAAGACACTTTTTAAAACTCTTCTAAGCTCATTTTGGCACTAAAAAGTGCGAATTGTTATTTTTAGAGCGCCCTTATATTGACCTCTGAGAACACTGAAACAAGATCAACGCTCTTAGAAACATTGTCTTAAACAAAACTTACAGATCTATTGCAAATATATGCTCTTAGGAGAATTAAAACATAAATACAATCAATTATGAAATTATAATAATTCCTTACAAAAATGGTGAAAATTTTGCAGTCACAGTTCGCAAAACTGAAAATTTTCAGAAAACTTTTCAGAAAAATTAAAACTAAAGCATTTTTGGTCGTCGTGAAGCACCTCGTCGGACCGCAATACAGAAATTGGTGGAAAAACTCGAGCTGTAGGGACAAGTTAGTGATGTGAAGGATAAAACCCGTGCACTTCACTCAGGAACAACTGAGAATATTGCTGGTTTAGGCCAAAGTGTTGAAGAAAACCCAGGTTTGTCCATTCCTCGTCGTTCTTTGGAATTGGGCATTCCACAAACGTCATAACACCGTATTTTGCATAAAGACTTGGTCTTTAGGCTTATTAAGTTAAGTTAACACAAGAACTCAATACGGCCGATCATCAACAACGTCGTGTCTTTGCTGATTGGGTCCTTGAAATGCATGAAAATGATCCGGAATTCCATCGAAAAATCATCTTGACTGATGAGACCCATTTCCACCTACGAGACTACGTCAACAAGCAAACTTGTTGCATCTGAGGCTCATAAAACCAAAGAGTTATTGTTGAGAAGCCTGTCCATCCTCAACGTGAGACTGTTTGGTGCGGTTTATGGTCCGGCGGGGTCATTGGACCTTACTTTTTCGAAAATGAGGTTGGATCAACAATTACGGTCAATGGATTACGCTATCGAGAGATGATTAATGAGTTTTTATGGCCGGAGTTGGATAGTATTGATCCGGACAACGGTGCTACGTGTGGCGCTACGTGCCACACAAGCAACGAAACCATTGATATTTTACGGGAAAAGTTTCCGGACCGTGTTATCTCTCGAATAGGTGATCACAATTGGCCACCGAGATCTTGTCACCTTAACACCTTGCAATTGCAAAGAAGTTAAGTTCTTCCTTTGGGGCCACGTGAAAGATAAGGTCTACACCAACAGCCCAGCGTCGATTCAAGACCTCAAAAATGGAATTCTATCGAGGAGTCTATCGAGGACATAGGCCAGACATTTTGCGATTTTGTTATGGAAAATATGTAAATACAACAGGAACCGTAATTATTATGAGCAATATCGAAATAATGATTATTTTATGATTTTTATTTTTTTGCTCATATATAAAAATCGTTTTATGATTTTTAATTTTTAAATCAAAAATAAAAATTATTTTTAAGTTTTTTTTTTACTCAAGTGTAAAAATCATTTTTGATTTTTATTTTTTTTTACTCAAACAAAAAATTCAGTTTTGATTTTTATTTTTTTATTCAAAAAAAAAAAAATCATTTTTTATAATTTTTTTTTCTCAAAAAAAAAATATTTTTGATTTTTATTTTTTTTTCCTCAAACAAAAAAAATCCTTTTTGATTTTTATTTTTTTTTTTTTACTTAAACAAAAAATTCATTTTTGATTTGTATCTTTTCAACTCAAACAAAAAAATCATTTTTGATTCTTATTTTTTTACTCAAAAAAAAAAAATCATTTTCAATTTTTATTTTTGAGACAAACAATTTTTGAACAAAATAAATAAAAATAAAAAAAAAATTTTTAATCTGAGCCAAAAAAATAAAAATCAAAAATAATTTTTATTTCAGAGCAAAATAAATAAATATTAAAAATAATTTTTATTTCTGAGCAAAAAAAATAAAATTATAAACATTAAAAAACAAAAAAAAAAACCTACTTCAAAATCACTACAAAGTAAAAAATAATTTTAAATTACTTTTACTATTTATTTCTTGGTCAAATTTGATAATTTATATATATTCATTATAATATTGGAAATCTTATGATATCAATTATTCTGAATTTTTTTTATGTTTATCATAAATATATTAAATTTATATATTTATTTATATTTGTCTTAGATTTAAATATAAGACAAAAAATTACAGTTAAGATTTAAAGAATCAGTCGAAAATTAAGAAGGCACTTAATATTTGTGAAATTTTTTCATTATGTCTTTTTCAATTGAAAATTGTAAAATAACAGTTATTTTTGGTCCCTGTTTACATCGCGTTCAGTTGGTGTTTTAGTTGCTTTCGAATGTCTTCTCAACTTTGTCACTTTTTGAATGCTAGATTGCATTTGCATAGTACTCGTTGACGGAGCCTCCGAAAGCATTGGAAAATCTTGTTGATTATTGCCTTTTGCTTCCTGATCATAATAGCTGTATGTTGATTATGTTGAGTGAGGGCCTCATAAAGCAGCGAACATTGATTGTTGTGTATATTAATTTGGTTGGCTTTACAATTTTGTTGGGATGATGACTGAGTTCCAAAATGCATTTTTACAACGTATCAGAGTGTTTTTTTTAGGGATTGGTTCTTTGCAGATTCATAAAAACTGCGCAACTGGATTGCTTTTATTAAGCACGCTTTAGTTGCTCAGTTTTAGTGAATCTATTATGCGCTATTCCAATGAAAATTACATCGTAAAAACGCATTTTGGAACTCAGCCGGTGTTTCAATCACCATACCTTGATCATTAAATGCGGACCCAGCTGCGACTGCATTTTTAAGAGCTCTAATTCGCTATTTATGTTCACCAACGCGTTCTGCTCCGCCAGTCTTAGTTATTACGTTTTTAACAGGGACCGAAAATAACTGTTATTTTACAATTTTCAAATGAAAAAGATACTATGAAGAAATTGTCGAAGGACATTTTCATTTATACCATTATGATACAAATGGCTTCAGCTTCACGAATATTAAGTGCCTTTTAAATTTTTGACTGATTCTATAAAAATTAAAAATTAACTGTTATTTTTGCCTCTAATTTTTTCAGATAAATATAAAGGTTACCTTTGACTTTTATTTTATCGGTCAAAAATAACAGTTATTTTGTGACTTTTATTTTTTCGGTCAAAAAAATTATGCAATCTGTGTTTTTTTAAAGGCCGCTTGCCCGATTAAAAACCTATTGAAAAAACACAAATTGCCTGACAAAAAAACAGTCAAAAATAACAGTTATTTTGTGACTTTTATTTTTTCGGTCAAAAAAATTATGCAATCTGTGTTTTTTTAAAGGCCGCTTGCCCGATTAAAAACCTATTGAAAAAACACAAATTGCCTGATATTTTTGACCAAAAAAATAAAAGGCAGAAAATAACTGTTATTTTTGAACGATAAAATAAAAGTCAAAAGTAACTGTTATGTTTGCTCGAAAAAATATAAGACACAGAATAACTTTTGTTTTTGTCGGAAAAAATAAAAGTTAAAAAATAACAGTTAATATGCGACTTTTTTGATAAAAACCATAACCGGTACGGTCCCTGATTTTTAAAACATTTTGTTTTTAATTTTTATATTGTAGTAACTGTTTTGCATGTTTTCAATCATCGCTCAAGTTTTTGATAACAACCAACGTACCAACTTTATGATATGCTCTTTCAAATTAACCTTTAAGCTCAGTATGCAGCGAACAAGCAGTAGATTTTTTTTACGCTTTTTGAATCTCCACATAAAAAGTGTCAAATTGTATGTCTAAATATTTTCATTCGAAGCTTAAAGAAATAAATTTTCCGTTCATACTTTTTGGATGAAAATTAAAAGACATAGCTTGTGTCTGTGATATACTAGAAATCAAAACCATAGCTTGTGTCCGTGATATACTAGATACGGGCCACAAACTATTCAATATTAATTCATTTTGTTTACTCTATTGCTATGCGGCTGTGTGACGTAGTGGTAGAGCTTCCGACTTTTAAAGGATTGTCAGCTGGGGAAGTCTGGGTTCAAATCCAGCATCCAGCGTGCGACAAAAATTTTTTTTTAAATTTTCATAAGAATTGAAAACTTCAGCCTAGCGTCACGAGTAAGAGACTTTGAAATTTCACTCGCTGCCAAAGAAGTTTCACTTCAAAAAAGCTTGCTAAAGGCGGTCGGTGAATCTTTCATAAAAAAATGTGTGCTGTTGTGCCATACAGAATGATGAACTGCAAACCAAACTGCAAACAGCTTCTTCAAACTTATTTACACATACATATTTTCAGCGTAAATTTCCTTTTTTAATTTTTAAATGAGAAAGACGAAATTTTTAATTTGTCAAGAAGTTGCATTTGAAAAAATTTTTTTATTTATTTTAAGTAAAAATAAAATTTTGATAATGAAAGTGTTCGTATTCACTCAAATTATAGCGAAGTCATAAGATTAATATTGTTATGAACTTTTAAGAGATTTGCCAAATAAAGAAGAGATTTCCAAATATAGAACTTTAAATTTCAGAGAGTTTTTTCTCTGTCTTGGCATTTGATAAAAATACACGTTGAACAATTTAAGACAGTATTAAGAAAATTCATTAAAAATATATTTGGAAATATAATTACCGTAATTGCCAACAAATTTCAAAGAAAATTAAACAAACATTTAGAAAAACGAAAAAAAATTTGAAAACCGTTAAAATTTGGCTGAGTTGTTTGCTCGGAAAGTGAAATTTTTGATTTTTGAACTTAATTTTTCGGACAATTGACATTTGAGGAATGCATAAAAGATAATTTTGGTTAAAAATTTTTAGTTTTGAAAAAAATTCAATTTTGATCAATTTTAAGGACTTGGACAAAAATGTTATTTCTGTTTTTAAATTAATTTTTGATTTTTGAACTGCATTTTTCGGACAATTGACATTTGAGGAATGCATAAAAGATAATTTTGGTTAAAAATTTTAATTTTGAAAAAAACTCAAATTCGATTAATTTATAAGCACTGCTCAAACTAAATTTCAAATAGAGTAAATAGCGGATTTTTGTACAAAAATTTTATTTCTGTTTTTAAAGGTTGGGAACCCCCTGAAGCGAAATCACAAGTCCAAACCTAATTTACTGACATCTGAATCGATAAAACCGATCCATTGGTCTGGGAGGAGTTGAAGTCACAAAAAAACCTTCACCAATTGATTATATAGACTACCACAATTATTTTTAAAATTGTGAAATTAAAGAAATTAAATTTTTGTTAATAATTTTTTTTTCAAATATATAACTTTCATTGGACGAGCTCTCTCCTAAATCATTTAACATTTCAGCAATGTTATCTAATTCGCCTGCGCCTTCAATATTAATTTCAACCAATTATTTTGGTATAAATTATTTAGTTTTTGCACTTTCTATATCAAATTCCTAATAAATACGATATTTGCACTTGCCATTTTTAGAATGGATGATGATATCCAATAAATGAAAACGAGTAATATTTTTAAAAGAGATCTTATTAGAAAAAAAAATCTTACCGAAGTTTGTGCATATTTTTTTAAATATCTTCGCAATATTGAAATTTTATAGGAAGATTTTATAAGCATTTTATTGACATACCTTTTAAGACGAATAGGGGCTATTTGACCCAAATACTCTTAAAGTTATTTAAGCAACAACAAATTGTTTTTTGTTTTTATAATTGACGAGCTGATTTAACTGGTCTTACCCGGGCTAGAAACTTACCAATATTTCGTAAGTTTATAAGTTTAGTTTTCCCAGAAATGATAAGTGTTTTAATTTTTTATTTTATTTTATTAAAGCATTATATTTAGGTTAAATTGTTTATATTATATTTATATTATTTCCTTTCTTAAGACAATAGCTTAGCATTAAAGAACCGTGAAATTAGCTTTAGTTAACAAACTAACATATTTAACTAACTACTAAATATTATACATTTATTATATTTACGTTTTTTGATCCATCAAATTTCGATAAAGTGATTGCTTTTTTTAATTTTTTATATGATTGAAAAATATTTCTTAATTTTTTTTTTTTAGTTTTAATTTTCATTTTCATATAAAATATAGAAAAAAGTTTTTCTATCACAATTTTTACAGTTATATATTTTCATTTACATAAGATAACGTTATGTAACGTTATGTCCGTCCAGGAAGGTTACAGGTCCTGTTAGTGAAACTTTCATCGAAATCTATCAAGTGGTTTAGTTGTTTACCCTTCACATATAAACAAAGCTTTACTTCTTCATATAATAGTATAGATATGGATAGATGTAGAAAAGAACAAAGTTTCTCTATTATAAAGAAATTATAAAGTTAAATTTTAATTTTTATAAACTGCAGTCGATTAAATAACAGTAATAGCATATTTACGGTTTGTTTTTCTTCATTTCAAAATGTACCCTTTCAGTCTATATCAATCTATATGAAACCTATCGAGGTATATTGATTTGATTTTCAAGAAATTCAATAAAGAGAAAATGGTTTAAAACTAAATTTTATGCACTTTTAACAAAAGTTGTGAAATACCAGTAGAATTATTGACAGTCAGATATTAAAATGGATCAAACGACCCTTGCACATTTTTCTATTGTTAATGCTTATGTGGCTCAGTAGATGTCATTCCTTGTTTATTTCTATCTTAAATGTAGAACACGTTATTTTAAATTTAATAAAATGCTTTTATAACGGAAATAAAAAATAATGAAAATACTCTTTGATAAAAATATTTTTGTTGATGTTGGCACACATTTTCTCAAAAATTTCAATTTCGACATATTTTTGTTGAGCCTTTTCTACCCATTTTTACCTACGCAATATTATGAAAATAGCACATCTTTTCAAACTGCTTCAGTTGATGAAGATTGGAATTTTGTTTTTTTGTAAATATTATATCAAATGCTCTCATTCTCTCAGACAACAGAGTACATGTCAGAATATCAAAATATAAAAAAAAATTGGATAATATTTGGCTTTTGGCCTTACATTGTCATTAATTTGCATATGAAATGCATAACAACTGTTTGTTACCTGTTTTCAACAGTTCATTTAAATAAATGATTTTTTGCTGTCAACTTCTTTCAATGTCTAATAAAGGTTTTTTCAACAAAAGGTTTCATTTAATGATTGTTAGTGACATGACAGTTGATGACAGTGACAGTAACATTTGGCAAGTTTGAGCAAATATGTTAAATAGGCATCGATGAACGCTGGTACAAAGTATTATAATAGTGTAAGATGTGATGAAAATTTCAGGCGCATAATTTTTCGAGTACAATTTTAGGTTAATTTTTATCTATCTGGGAATGCCAACAAGTTAAGAAAAAACTACTCTATGAACAATGAGTGTTAATTATATTTCGTATTTTGAGTCATATTTCTTCAAAAATTATGGTGGCCAAACATTGATGCCAACCAGATATAACGCCGACTTAAAAGCTTTTATTTCCAAAAAAAAAAAAAAAATATATCTTCTATCATCTATTCTACATTATCTATACTATTATATAAAAATGAAACTCCAAGATTCGCTTTTTTCATGTATGTAATTCAGGATCTCCGGAACCACTGTACTGATTTGAATGAAATTTTCACTAATCGAACAATAAATTATTCAAGAAGGTCTTTGTATACTCAGAATTTTAAGTTATAAGAAAGCTAAAAAGTTATAGGCCAATAATCTTACTTAAGTCAATATTTTTCATCAAATTAATCGCTTATTTTCCATATGCTGCCTACACCTTAACAGTTAGGTGGGTATGATGTATGAGCAAATGAAAGATCTTGCCGTTTCCAACAAAAAAGTAAGTGGTGACATGTATCTCAGATCAATAGTTTTTCCGTAAAATTGATATTTTAGTTAAAAATTTATCAATTTTCCTACAAATTTCTTGCAAGCAGGTCGATTGTTGATAGCTTCGATGGCTATCGTTGTTTGCAGCGCACACATTGTTGTTTTCGCTGCAAAATGCTGCAACATGCTTCGTGCAGAAATTTAAGCCAAGTCGATGAACGAGAAGGAGACAATTTAGTTGCGACCAGTGTTGCCAGAAAGTTTTGAGAAAAGAAGCTAGATGGCCTTTAAAAAATGGCTAGAAAAGGCTAGATGGCTTTAAAAAAAAGCTAAAAAAAGGCTAGATTTGTTAACGCTATTATACCCTAAACATGTAAGGTCAGGGTATATGGACTTTGTGCAAACGTTTGTAACGCATAGAAATAAGCGAGTCCGGTATAGAAAAGTATATATATTCTTGATCAGCGTCACCACGTGAGTCGAGCTATCCATGTCCGTCCGTCCGTCTGTCTATGTGTTATCTGTTAATATAGGTAAAGAAGGAGATGAGATTGGTACACAAGTTCACATGAACCCAAGCATCTGCACTATTGAATATTTTTAGAATCCGCCCACGGACACGCTTACTTCCCATACAACTAACAAATAAAAATCGCTGTATAGATGGTTGTAATTAAGCTACCGAAATAAAATTTAAATGTATTTATTTTGTATCAAAACGTAGACGTACACAAAAAATTGGCGTGCTCTACCCATGAACATGCCCACCTCCCATACAACTCCAACATTGAAAACACTATTATAAAGACCCTTTTATTTGAACTACAGGGATTAAACTTAACAGATATGTATTTTATATTAAAACTTAGATGTGTACTTAGATGTAAAATAGCCGTCATTCGCCCTTAAACACGCCCACCTCCCATACAACCCACTATAGTAAAAACGCTATAAAGAGGTTTATATGAGCCAAAAATATAAAACTTGGTATTGAGATTGTTGTATCAAAACTAAGATGTGTTCACAAACTGAGTGACATCCGCCCATAAACATGCTCATCTCCCATAAAACCCACAATATGGAAAACACAATAGAAACGTTTATATTTGGCCTACAGAGATAAAACTTGGTATGAGATCATAGTATATAAAACTAAGGTGTGCTCACAAAAAAAGGCGTAATCCACCTACGAACGCGCCTTCCTCCCATACAACCTTCATTAGTAAAACCTATATAGTTCTATAAATACAGGGATTTTAAACAAAAATAGGAAGTTACTTCTATTTGTTTTAGTATTTTAATATATAGTTTATTTAAATATAATAGGAGATCTAGGGTATTTCATAGTCGGACTAGACTTTCTTTACTCGTTTTCTTTTAAGAACAGTTGAATACGGTTTCTTTTCTAGTTTTTTTTTTAAATTTCGTTGTACTAAGAATTCTTTCTACCTCAGCGTTGCTTAATGCTAAAATAATAAAACTAAAAATCAAATCTGATAGCTCTTGGAACGGATCTTCATTCAATGAATCTCTAGCTTCTGCCCTGCTAGATTCCTATTCTACTTGTGATTTACAATTTTTTGCCATTATATTTCAATTATAGTTATTTCTTCTGTCGAGTAACTGGAGTTTTCTTTCTCTATAACAGAAAATATTTAGGTTTAACCACTTTAAAAGAATAAAAAGAGCAATAGAAGATTTACACTTTCAAAATTGCAACGTCAGAAAAATTGGATGTAGTAATGCATCTTTAAGCAATATATTAAAAAAGGCTAGAAAAGGCTAGAAAAAAACAAAAAAAGGCTAAAAAAAAGGCTAGAGGCTAGATGGTAATTTTCGAGGCTAGACAACAAAAAAAAAGGCTAGATCTAGCCTCAAAAAGGCTAGACTGGCAACACTGGTTGCGACTGCGTAATCGACTGGTTATGTTGTGTTGATTTGCGGCTGCGCGCTGTTTTAAAAATAAATAGAGCAACATGGTTATGTGTTAAACATTAATATTTGCTTTATTTAGATATTTGCATTTGTGTCTTTGCTTTATTTTTTTCAATTGGAATTTCTTATTTTAGAAATTCTTATGAGTTTTTCGTTTGTTGCTGTCTCAACGTAATAATTATTTGCAGTGGGAATTTTTTCTGTACAAATAAAAACAGTAGAATTGTTACTCGCTCTCTACTGTGTGCAGAATAGAAAAGCTACAGAAAAAGGGGAATCGAAATTTTTGTTAAAATTTAAGGCTTAAATTAAAGAGCATGACGTTTTGAAGACCATTTGCCTTAAAAGGATACAATACAAAGATTCACTTAGGTTTTTTGTACTATGTATATTCACAAGCCTTTCATGGGTTTTTTATATGTTTATTTGTAAGTATTTTAAGGGATAAAGAATTATTTTTGTATTTATTTCCCAAAAGTTTAATATTTTAAAAAGGTATGAGTTTATTCGTATTACACACATTATTTTTAACACATCTTAGTTTTGATATAAAATATAAACCAAATTGTGTCTTCTTTGGCCAAACATAAGCTTATGTATGGAGTTTTAAATATTTGGGTTGTAGGGGAGGTAAGCGTGTCCATGGGTGAATTCCAAAAATATTCAAAAGTGCAGATCTTGGATCCATTTCATATGTCTACCAAAATGGAGTTAACTCAACTGCTTCTTATCCTATGCTTATAGACAACACACAGACGGACGGATAAACAGACATAGATAAATTGACTCATGAGATGACACCTGATCAAGAATATATATAATTTTCTTTACCGGAATCGCTTATTTCTATGCATTACAAGCGTTTGCAGAAATTTAATCACATCACCTTATATTTTTATGGTATAAAAATGGTTTCAACTTGCAGTATAAAAGAGCTTGAATATATCTATGGAATTACATAAAAATTAATCTCAAAGATTCGTTTTTTTTTTTGTTTGTTTAATAACTCATGAACTATATCATTGATTTAAATAAAATTTTCACTTTGAATTTTAAATTATTAAAATGTGAAAATATCTTCTATCTACGATTTTAAACAATAGTTGAACATTTAACATGATATCTCATAAATTGCTTTATTTTTCATTAGGATTCTCTTTATTTGAATTGATATATAGGTAGTCAATACAATATATATGAACAAACTGAAGATTTTTTCGTACTATAAAAATAAGTCAGAAATAAAGTCATACTTCTTAAATAAATGATTCGATACTTATCAAAGTCGACTTAGTCTAACGGTTAAAATTTTGTACGGTTTTTGCTAAATCAGAAACGATTAAGAAATAATTTTTATTGAAAGAATAAATTATCGATATTGTCATTCATTTTGTAAAAAACCACTACAACGAGTTTTATTTCAAAGGCTGAGGTATAAAATAAAAAAGGGTAAAGTTTTTCAAAGTTGCTCTATTTGGTTTTCAGTTATATTTAAAAATAAAACAGAGTCCCTTAATTTTTCGCGGCTATTTCGTGATAAAATAAAATATGTTTCCATAGAAGTGGGGTTAGAAGAGTATAAAAGTTATAATTAATCAAAGACATGCGGATTTTATGAGCAAATTTCTAATCACAAACACACAATAACTTTTTTACATAGGGTCGGTAATAGTTATTTTAAAAAGCTATGAATGTTATTTTTAAGGTTTCTACAGTAACATTACTTACATATGTAAATCGAGAATAATAAGAACGAATTAATATCCTAAACGAAAGAGATATTCGTTCATTTCATGAAGCTCGGTTAATTTTGTTTTTTTCAGGTGATTTCGGGCGATTTTAAAGAAGCTTCTTTAAAAGTCATTATTTTGGCATAAAGAGCAAGTTGTACAATTGTGCACGAATATTCGAGTGCAACTTCGCGGTAACTTAAAACTGGTACGTTTGCTTCAACAGTTCTGACAGTTGGATATTGGCATAAAGTTTACTTCATGCTTGAGCAATGCACTGAAAACAAAAGATGACTTACTTTCGAATTTGTATGCAATGGAGTTCGGTTACGTGTTAAGGGTATTATTCTGACTGGTCCAGCAGAGGAGAAAATATTTTAATGCCTCGAATCCCTTTGATTCCCTCACATTTAAGGGGATATAAGTTTAAAATTCTGTACGAACGAGTTTTACTTTGACAAAAAACCAAGCACAAGGTCCATCCTTTTAAATGTCCGTGATTATCTAATGCAGAACTGTTTTTCCGTAATATTTTGGTCTTTTTAGGATAAGAAATCCATCCAATCAATTTATTCTTCCTGATATCAGAAAACAACCGAAAATAATGAACTTATATAAGATTTAAAATAATTTGGATTTTGAATACATATGACAATACTTAAACAATAATACAACAAATTACATAAGACATTGTTTTTTATATTAAAACATATCGCGAGCAAGGCCGCGGAGGGTTGCTAGTATATATATATAAAAAATCAACTTGCTAATGCTCGGAAACGGCACCGACGCACAGTGCTTTGTTCCATAGGCAAAATTAAAATAAAATAAAGTGCTTACAATATTTAAGTAATACACATTTTGGTAAAGCTAACAAAGTACCTTAAATAAATTCGTTAATAGAATTTATCATCTCGTCTTTTTGTTAACAGTAGAGGGCGCTAAAGTCAGAAAACGTTTGAGGTAAAACTGTTGAACGGAAAAACTGTTTTTACTGTGTTTTTTTATTGTATTGCTTTGAAACTTAACAGTTTTGTTTATAACTATAGGTACAAAAAACCAAAAATAATTGTTTGTAAATATTTTTTATAGAAAAGTTGTTTGTGCCATCGAAAACTTTTGCGATTTTTTGTTTGGAATTCCCAAAATGCAAAAGTTTGATAGAGTGAACATTTTTTTTTGGAAGAATAGGTAATTTTTTATTTTTGATTTTAGTACACTTGAAAGGGCTTAAATGGAATATGTGAACAAGTTTCAGATTTTTCACCCGGAAATGTAAAAAAGATATGAATTCTTTGAGACATATTTCTTAAGTTTCAGAAAAAGTTGCAAAGACCTAAGTTTATGGTACTGCCAAAATTAAAAAAAAATAAGTTAATACAATTTTTTTGTTTTTATTACTATTAAAAATTAATCAAATTTTTATGTAGTGTATAATTTTTATTAAATAGTGACAAAAACTTACCAAAAATTGAAAGAATATATCTATTTTTTTTGGCGGAAACCCTAAAGTTTTGCAAACTTTGAAAAAATTAAAAAATTATATAAATAAAAAGTAGGCGATTTTTTATTTTTCATTTATATACTTTGTTAACAAATCTAACCACTAGTAAAAAAAAAAATTTTAGATTTTTAACCGGAAATTTGAAATTTTGTATTTTTTGAAAACATCTATATTTTTGAGTTTTACAAAGACCAAAAATATGATAATATAATTTTTTCCAAGTAAAGGGCTCCAGCGACGTTCAATGTTCAATTCAATTTTTGCAAGCTGTGCAATTTTATTGACTGTAGGTCTGTTTAAGAACTTTTCGAGTTAAAAATATAAAGTAACTTTTACTGGGAGAGTAAGAATGATTTTACTCTCTCATTAAAATATATCACAAAAAGTAAACGAACGACATCCAGCAAAAAGTATCAAGAAATCAACATTTGTTTGTAAACAGCTGATTCATGTTTTCCTTTTTGATTTTCGTTTCATTGGTTTTCCTATGTTTCAACTCATTTACTCCGTGAATTCTTGTTATTTACATTTTGCTATTTTCCGTTATTTTTTATATTTGAGCAAGAGATGAGAGCGTGTTTATTTCAGTTTAACGTGATTATTTTCTAATAGTTTGCGATTGTTTTGAAGTTTTCACCATTTTTGTATCAATAATATTTGAATTAATTGTGGAATTACCACTAAAACATTAAATGAATACCTAGTCAATATTGAAATAACCTCGTGCTGCAGTAATCATTATAATCTAATAGTGAGCCCTCGTGAGTTAAATAATCTCACTGGTTCGTCTCTATATATGTATATGCATAATAAAACTATTCTGTCAAATTTATTTACTAATTGTGAAGCAATATTTTTCGATAATGACAAATTGTATTATTAATTCCGATATAGTTGATTTTTGGTTATCAGTGTCTTCAAGAAATAAAAGCCCAGAAGTATATAAATTTATAAAAGGCAAAATTGGGGATTCAAGTCTTGAAAAAGCAGTGTTGTAAAGAAAAATTAAATTGTTTCACAATAAAATAAAAAAATATTGGAGCGAGAGTTGATCCAATAGACATTTCTTCGATAAAAAGTATTCTAAGTGGTTGAATTGGAAATTTTTAGACCCAGACAATGTAAGTTGTATATTAATATTCTTTTTAATCTAAGTAAAAAAGTTAAACTTTAAAACTAAAATATTTAGTTGAGCAAATTTAGAAACAAATATATTTATGACCCTTTTTAAAGATAATATTAAATTATTTGCATTCTGATCACAAATGTAGCTAAAATATAGTTTTTGGTAAAAAGGATATATGGGAGATGGTCATGTCCTTGTATCAAATGAAGCGAAAATTCTTAGAGAGCCCAAAAATATAGTTTTATAAGTTTTTATAAGTTTTCAGTACATTCTGATCACTAATGTAGTTACAATTTAGTTTTTGAGAAAAATTATATATGGGAGGTAGTCATGTCCTTGCACCGAATGAAACAAAATTAACCACTAAGCTAAAAGACATATTTTAACATATAGTTAACAACTTTCGATTTATTCTATATACAATTATAGCCAAAATTAAACTTTGAAATTTAAAGGTGTATGGGAGGTAGTCATGTCCTTGCACCGATTTTTCTGAAACTTCGAATTTTTCTTAATTAACATATTTTGAACTAGCACACTAAATTTCATTTTTCTGCGATAACTTCTCTAATTTTGCCGATTCACTATATGGGGACAAAGCACTGTGCGACGATTTAAATAATAATTTTTTTGTAAAAATAGAAACTGGTACTTTTGTATGGGAATTGCCACTTCTAACTGCCTTAAGGAGGGACGTAAAATTCGCGGCAGAGAAAACAGACCTTTTTTAAAAAATTCATAACGGCA
Source organism: Tetanocera ferruginea (assembly GCA_958299015.1). Classification (NCBI taxonomy): domain Eukaryota; kingdom Metazoa; phylum Arthropoda; class Insecta; order Diptera; family Sciomyzidae; genus Tetanocera; species Tetanocera ferruginea. Next base: position 118,741,960 of record OY282642.1, on the reverse strand, counting down.
AATTCAGAAAAAGTAAACCTAAACCTTAAAAAACAAAAATGCTTTTAGTTCAATAAAAATACATGCAACGTTAAGGATATAATTTGTGTTTTCCTACGGTTAAAGCGTGACCGTGGTGACCGTGGCATGCAGGTTAAGTGTGTGGCTTAGCATTCTCGGAGCCCGGGTTCGATCCCCAGCTGCGGCGAAAAGTTCTTTCAATAAAAAATTTTTCTGATCGGTCACCACCTCTCTGCAGACAATGGCAAACCTCAGAGAGTTAAATAATGCCATGTAAAGCTTCTTGAGAACATGAACTTTAGCTGTTCGGAGTCGGCATAAAACATGTAGGTCCAGTTCTCGGTCAATTGTGTGCAAACATTTAATAACACACACAACACAATTGATCATAAGAAGCTCGGTCAAAGTCCTTTCAAGGGCTGAAATGGCTAATTTGTTTTTTTGTTTTTACGGTTAAAGCATTTTGAAATAAATATATTGTGTCTTTAAATTTTAACTGATTTTATTGAATGTAATTTTAATCTGTAGCAAGTTAAAAAAATTGTAGGTTTTTATTTTTGTAATTTGGTAAAAATTTTGTAATTTTTGTAATTTTTTAAAAAAAAATCATTTTCTATCGAAAAATATAATTTAAAAAAGGATTCAAGAGTGAAACGTGAGTGACAATTTTGATTGATAATTTGGATTATCTTGGAAAATAATTGGCTGGCACAATTTATGTCTTGGATTTACTTTTTGTATAAGATAAGTGAATTTTGTATATTTTTAAATCAAGCAGACGCAATTATTTTTCATTAAAAAAGCATTTGAAGAAGTGAAACATGAGTGACATTTAATTTTTTTTTTTATGTTTATTTTTTTATTATAAATGAAAGAAGGTGACGAAAACATGAAGAAAAAGTGAAAGCCGACACTAAAAGAACGTATGAAAAAAATATAGAGAAAAATTATTGTTAAATCCGGATTTATATAAGAAAACAAACTTAGTAAAGATTAAAAAGATCTTATTAAATCATTATTTTAAGCCGTTGGCCTGGACGGAATTGCTAATAGGTCAGTCATATAGTCAAATTTGGCGCAGTCTTTGGTTTTTAATCAGCGTAAGGATCAACGAATTAGGGTTTCGTACAGTTCAGGGTTAACATACAGATTCGGATGCAGAACCGGAATAAATTTTGTTTAAATGATATTTATTTGAAATAGTTTTTGTGTTGTTTTTATATTATGAATTATTAGTTTAACTATATAATGCTTAACATAATCTTTTTCATAAAAATTATTTTCTTTTTTGAATAAAAAGTTCCTTAATATTAAGAAAAATTTTTTTTTACAAAATATGCTTAATAAAGTTCACCAGATTGACCACGATGCAAAAAAAGATATATTTTTCACTCCAACATGGTTTTATAGAGCTCCAAACTGGCGGCAGAGAAAAATACGGGGCCTCGTGGTTGCAGCGCTGGGAGTCGCAAAAATTGTCCGATCTGAAAAAAAATGACTTTTTTAAATCTTAACAAAATTGGTTATCGTATGACACGAGCTTTTTTTTAAATTTTTTTTCAATTTTTGGTGATTTGAAAGTGTGAAAGTGTGTGACGGATTTTGTATTCTTTTACGAGCATTAAAATTTCTCAAAATCAATTTAAGGTTTTCCAAGACTTGTAGGAACATTTTTTTTTTTATATTTTGGAAAAAAATAATTGTTCTTTTTTAACAAAAAAATGTCATTTAATATGATTAGGCTTTTAATACCGAAAATATGATGAAAATAAAAAAGGGAGCCCTCCATTCGGCAAAAAAAATTTCAAAAATTTTTTAACCCTGAAGGACATGCTTCGTCGAATCGACGACGAATGGTTACATTAAATCATTTTCTTCCTTGTTTTATTTTGTTTTCTTCTGATTTTTCCTATAGCACCAGTCAAAGTCTAGCTTGAAAGTATGCGCAGACGCAGAACCGGAAAAATAGTTTAGAAGTATGATTTTTAAGAATTATCGTCGTCGAAACGACTAAGCATGACTTTTGAGTAACTTTTTCAGTTTCATATTTTGGGGTTTTTTTTTTTAGTTTTTTTTAATTATATTCCATTTGTATTGCTGGAACGCAAAATCTGCGACCAAAAACATGTATAAATATTAAGAAATTGGAAAAAATGTTATCGATCTACAACGAATCCAATGATGAACTTGATTGTTTCAGCGCTTGCTTTGGTACAGTGGGGGCTAAAAAAAACTAACTGCCTATTGCCTATAGTATTACCTCATTCATTTAAAAACTTCATCTGAATACAATTTAGAACTTTGTTTTTAAGATAAAAATTAATTTTATATTCAATGTATGCTTAAAGTAGTTAACATTTAATTTGGTCTTATGTACCTTTTTTAAAAAAAGCCAAATTAACTCAAACAGAAAAGATTTATTTTTTATTAAAAACTATTATATAAATCTGAAAATAATAATAAATAATCTGAATAATCAAAAACAAGTGATTTCTAAAGATTTTTCCGTATAGAACATCGGTAGGGGCCTTTTAAAAAATGGTGTCGTCGATTCGACGAAGCATGACCTTTATGTATAAAGAATAAGCATGTCATTCTAGGGTTAAAAATAGTTCTGCTATCTAGTTCTTGGGCAAAAGATGAATCTATATAATTAATAGGCTAAGGTTTTTTTTTGTGACTTCAACTCCTCCCAGACCAATGGACCGATTTTATCGATTCAGATGTCATTAAATCAGGTTTAGGCTGTAGATATGCAAACCACTTTTAAAAATTGTGATTTCGCTTCAGGGGGTTCCCAACCTTTTAAAACAGAAATAAAATTTTTGTACAAAAATCCGCAATTTAATCAATTTGAAATTTAATTTGAGAAGAGCTTATGAATTGGTCGAATTTTAATTTTTTTCAAATCTAAAAATTTTTAACCAAACTTAACTTTTATGCATTCCTCAAATGTCAACTGTCCGAAAAATGCAGTTCCAAAATCAAAAATTCCAATTTCCGAGCAAACAACTCAGTCAAATTTCTTTTGGTTTTTTTTGCGTTTTTTCATCTATATGTGTTATAAATTGATGTTGTAGGTATTCTGTAAGTATTTTTTATTAATTTCTGAAATATATCTTAGTATTATGTCTTAAATCGTTTTTTACTGCGTTTTTTTTTTTTATTTAGTTATGTTTTATAGCTGGAAGAGTTAAGCTGCGATGTTTTCGAATAGTAATTATGTTAGTCTCAGAAGTAATATAAGTGTAATTCCGTCTTCGTATTTTGACAGTTGCATTAAAAAATGTAGTGTCAGATCATACGTTTCAATTCAAACCATTCAGATAATGATCTTTTATATCATTATTGAGACTCAATATATCGTTATTGAGAATAATAGCTTCTTGAATAGAATATCATATATTAAACGTTTATAATGTTTCTAACACTTAATTTTTATTGAATTGCTCGAATTCGGGCAACAGGTTTACTAGTAATATTTTAAGAGCTTAACTTTTGATATTAGGATGGTACATTAGGATGGTAGGAACTGAGATCTGGAGGGCAAGTTCTAGAACGGTGCACCGGAGGTCAATGACCCACTAAAAGGTCATATTGGTCTCCTTGAGACAAAAACATTGATATACCAAACTTTTTGGTTGTATGAGAGGTGGGCATGTCCATGGGCGGGTGACACCCATTTTTTAAAGCATCTTTGTTGTGATATGAAAAATACGCATACGAAAAATTATTTATGTGGGTTAAATATAAGCTTATTTTTGAGTTTTCAGTTTTTGCATTGTATGGGAGATAGGCGTGTCTGTGGGCGGATTTTAAACATATTCAATAGTGCAGCGCCTTGGACCCTGCAACCCATGGGAACCGAGTTTCATTCAATTATCTCTAGACTTCTTTCTTATCCTGTATTTACGGACAACACACAAACGGACGGACGAACGGACATGAATGGCTCGACTCACAAGGTAACCCTGATCAAGAATTTATATACTCTTCTATACTGGACTCACTTCGTTGTATGCGTTACAAATGTTTGCACAAAGTTAATATACCCTGACCTTTCAGGTTTAGAGTGTAATAAACAATGAATTAATTTGTTATAATTTATTGATACATAAAGATTTTAAATATAGATAAACATCAAAAACATTAGTACTTAATTGGATTTCTTACAAAAAATCATCTTTTTTTTCTTTAATACTCTCATCAAATTTTTCACACAGGTTTTTCCAATTTTTCTGTCCATATTAACCCACTTGTGTAGAAAATCACGTCTATTCCTGGCTCTTTTTTGGTTCTGAAGAAGATTCCTTTTAACTTTTGTCTAAAACTTTTCGATGGGATGGAGTTTGGTACAATTTGGAGGATTGTATTTTTTATCAACATATATGATTTTTTTCATATTTTTGCGAACGGGCAAGATCGTTGTCCAAAAGCTTTTGAGTTCGAGTTTTTGCACGTTCTTCCACCTCAGAGTTACGATTTGGAACTTTTTGGACGCCAAATGACTTCAAGTTATAGTGCGATATTATGTTGGCGATGAGTGACTTGAAAATGTTAAGTTTTTGGGCCAAATCTCTAAGAAATTGCATAGGATTTTTTATCAAGGAACGTTGAACCTCAGCAGCTATATTCTTATCCACGAACCCTTTTTTGCGGCTAGCACCCTTTTTTCGGGATGTTGACTGTTCTTCCTTGAATTAAAGTATAACATTTTTAGCAGTTTCCCTGGAAACATGAGCTGTTATTTTTGGCTCTTTATCAAATTTGGCTCTTTTAGAAAATTAGGGACTTATTTGAAACAGGAAAGCAGGGTTAAACACCATTAGAACATTCGCAAAATAGTGCCAAAATTATGCCAGAACTTGATCAATAATTTCACTTAAAAGCTAAAAATTTCACTTAATTTGAATTAAGATAAAAATATGAAAATTAGTTGTTGAATTATTGAAATTTATTTGAAATTTTTGTAACGAAAATAAAGGTAATATCTTATCAAAAAACAATATTCAAATTAATTTATGAAATTAATGAAGCAAAATATTTAATCAAATATGCTTCATAATTTTCTTAATTTAAATTTAATTCACTGGCCAATGAACCAATTTAACTTAATCAAAGAAATAAAAATATCCAACCTTCTCTCTTTATCCACTGAGATCAAATTTTGCCTCTCGTGGAAACAGTCTCCTTGGAACTGATTGAACTAAATTTATTTTTCTTTTTTATTCTGTTTTGCCATTTCAGGTCATTGTTTATCCTACGCGCGACAATCTTCAGTATTTTGGCGCTACTGGAATACTTATTGGCATTTGGATATTAGCCATTGCGCTAGCATCTCCAATGTTTATATATAAAAGGCTTATACTTGAAGATATGCCACCGGTTTTGAAAGAACAAGGCATTGATGGAGTCTCTTACTGCATAGAAGATTGGCCCCATATGCATGGCCGTTTCTATTATTCAATCTTCTCGCTGTGTGTACAATACGTAGTGCCGATTTTGATAGTCTCAGCAGCTTATTTTGGCATATATAACAAACTTAAGAAACGCATAACTGTTGTGACAACGACACAGGACTCTCAACGCAAAGCCGAACGTGGACGCCGCATTAAGCGTACCAATTGTCTACTCATTAGTATTGCAGTGATCTTCGGAGTCTCTTGGCTGCCCCTTAATTTCTATAATCTTTATGCGGACATGCAACAATCAAAACTTACTCAAGTCATGCAGATCTCTTATGCGATATGCCACATGGTCGGCATGAGTTCAGCCTGTTCGAATCCACTCCTATATGGCTACCTTAATGAGAACTTCCGTAATGAGTTTCACGAATTATTATGCCATTTCAGAGAAAGGTCTAATGTTAATATTAATGATCAAACAACAGGCTGTAGCTGCGGCGATGCTCGTGCGAGTCGCAGACAAAATGACAATGAAAACTCTAAAGGTAACACGAAGACACTGGTTGATGGCAATGTTCCAAGTACCTGTGGTGACAGCAAACATACAAATGGACATCATCATCACCATCACAATAATCATCGATGTACGGTCAGCAAATCAGCTGTGGTAACCGAGAATCCAATGTCAACGGAAGTGACGACATTGATGTAAGGGTAAAAAAACAATAAATACTAAAAACATAATACTTTTGAGTTAGTTTGCATTTTAAAGCTAAAAAGCTTATTACAAAAAAAAAAAAAAAAAATCATAAGATAGTAATGAAACACATTTTAGTGTAGATAATTAGCACATTTTTTTAATTCAAAAGTAAAGATATGCTAGAAATATTATATTTTATTTCATTTTTAAACTAAAACAAAACTTTCTAAGAGAATAAAAAATAGAGGTTGTGGAACATTTTAGTTAAAAGGTAACGCAAACAAAAGGCATGCAATGTATGTATGTATTTTATTATTGATGAATGTTTTTATCAAAATTTACTGCTGGTATTTGTTCGTTTTTATAAATAATATCATGCATCATAGAACTTACAAGAGCACATCAGTGCAAAAATCACTCTCTATTGACGCATTGAAGATATGTATCTATGAAAATATTAAAATCAACTTTATCTTGGCTAAACTTTATTTTGACAGTGCAACAACAATAGTAGCTGCGTGAATATAAAAACCGAGATCAAAATGATTAAATGGGCGATGTATGTATTTAACATAAGTGCTTGAAATTTTAAAATTCGAGTTTTATATTCGAATTTGCTATGATAGTTATAGACCGAACACACAAATAAGTATTGAAAAAAATACGGATTTGCCATTTCAGAACTTGATAGGTTTTTCATCTCTGACGAGTGGTCAATTGGCCGACAATTGGACCTTCATGTTTGATAACGACTCCGAACGGCTTATAGCCTAGACACATTGACTGCGGCAGCAACACAACAACACGAGGTGAAGACGAAAATGTTGGCATGTTGTCTACGAGTTGATTAATTTGGATGCAGCGCGATAAGCCGTATTTTCATATATTTTTATTATTAAACATCGAATTATCATTAAAAAATAAACATTTAACTCAAACACAATGAGAATGAACAATAAAAAACACAAAATAAGCACAAAATTAAACGAAAACATTGACAAATGCCGATGTTCTTACTCTTGTCGCACGTCAAAACAGAAAAAGTTCTAAATCGACGACAGCAACATTGCTGCAATGACGCATTGTCGTTGCAACATTTTCACCACATTCACCTCCATAAGAAAAGCATTAAAAAAAAATTTGACGCAATGCTGCAGCCGCAGTCAATGTGTCTAGGCTATAAGACAAGCAGAAACGAAACGTCAAATTATTGTCACTGTATGTCAAATTATTTCCAGCTCGTTGTCATGCTGACAATTGCCTTATAGTTGGCTGGACAATGTTAAAGTTTGCATGTATTGGTGAAAAGCTGTGAATGTATTGTAATTATACTTAGGTAGCCATGACAACCCGTTGTCGGGTTACGGCAGAGAGGTAACGGCAGAACGAAAAAACTCGCGTGCAGCAACGTACACGTGGCAGAATTGAAACTTCTTAAACAGTAAGGTTGCGATTATAGTGAACGCCGAGTCAGACAGGAAATGTAAACAAGCGAGATAGATAGCTATTTGCATCTCATTTTTTCACACAGATTTCAGCCTGTCTGAATCGCGTTCACTATAACCGCAACCTAAGATATAAGAGAGATTTTAGTGTGAACTAGAGAGAGAAAGTATCTGAAAAGAAATTTAATCAATACGAAATGAAATAATAATCTGTTGATTCAATATTTACATCCAGGGACCGTACCGGCTATGGTTTTCATCGAAAGTGGCACATATTAACTGTTATCTTTTAAATTTTATTTTTTCTGACAAAAATAAAAGTTATTTTGAGCTTTATAGTTCTTTGGGCAAAAAACAGTTACTTTTGACTTTTATTTTACTACTTTACTTAGATGGCGCTTACAACCGTTGGTCGGTTTTGGCCTGGTCTAAGAATTTGCGCCAGCCTCTTTTGTCGTGCGCTTGCTGGCGCCAGTTGGAAATTCCAAGCGTCGTCAGGTTATCCAATGCCTGGTCTTTCCAACGGAGATGCGGTCTTCCTCGTCTGCGTTGGCCACCGCTGGGTACCGAATCCAATATTTTTTTCGCTGGAACTTCGTCGTTCATTCTCTCGACATGACCTAGCCAGCGAAGCCGCTCTATTTTAATACGCTTGACTATATCGATGTCGGCATATAGCTCATACAACTCGTGGTTCCATCGTATTCGGTACTCGCCATTGACGCAGATTGGACCATAGATCTTGCGAAGGATTTTTCTCTCGAACGCTCCCAAAGTCCTTTCATCAGAGCTGCTCAACGTCCAGGTTTGTGATGCGTATAGTAGGACGGGCATGATTATTGACTTATAGAGCGTCAGTTTTGTTCGTCGAGAGAGAGCTCTGCTTCTCAATTGCCTACTGAGCCCAAAGTAAAACCTGTTGGCAAGAGTTATCCTTCGCTTAATCTCAATACTGATATCGTTGGAGGAGTTAATGCTGGATCCCAGGTAAACAAAGTCCTTCACTACTTCAAAGGAGGTGTTGTCAACAGTGACGTGGTTTCCAAGACGCTGTGACTGTTTGTTTGTTGACACAAGATACTTCGTTTTATCTGCGTTCACTGCAAGACCCATTCGACTCGACTCTTTTTCTAGCCTGGAGAATGCTGCACTGACTTCACGCGTATTTTGACCAATGATGTCAATATCATCAGCATACGCCAGCAGCATAATACTCTTATAGAAAATTGTGCCGCTGCATCTCAGGTCAGCAGCTCGGATGATCTTCTCCATGACTATATTAAAAAAGTCGCACGATAAGGAATCACCTTGTCTGAAACCTCGCTTGGTATCGAAAGGAAGGGAGAGGTCCTTCCCGATTTTCACTGCACTGCTGGTGTTGTACAGTGTCATCCTGCAAAGACGTATTAGCTTTGCAGGAATACCAAATTCAGACATGATGGAGTATAGGTGACTCCTTATTGGACTGTCGAAGGCGGCTTTGAAATCGACAAAGAGATGGTGCGTGTCGATTTGTTTTTCGAGGGTCTTTTCCAAGATTTGTCGGAGCGTGAAGATCTGGTCAATGGTGGACTTTCCAGGTCTGAAGCCACACTGATAAGGTCCAATCAGTTGGTTGACGATGGGCTTCAGTCTTTCACACAATACGCTCGACAGGACCTTATATGCGATATTTAGAAGGCTAATCCCACGGTAGTTGGCGCAAATGGTGGGATCGCCTTTCTTGTGGATTGGGCAGAGCACACTGAGGTTCCAATCATCTGGAATGCATTCTTCCGACCATATTCTGCATAGAAGTCTGTGAATGCATTTAAACAGAGCTTCGCCACCGGTCTTAAACAGCTCAGCCGGTAGACCATCGGCTCCTGCGGCTTTGTTGTTTTTAAGCCGAGCTATAGCTGTTAAGACCTCGTTATAGTCGGGCAGCGGAACTTCAACGCTGTCATCCATGATTGGGGTTTCCGGGATATCATCTCCACTGGCGGTATTGTTGTCAGCGTCGCCATTTAAAAGACTAGAGAAGTGTTCCCTCCATAGAATCAGTGTACTCTGGATATCTGTCACTAGATTCCCATTCTCATCCTTGCAGGAAGAGGCTCCGGTCTTAAAACCATCGGCCAGGCGTCTTATTTTTTCGAAAAATTTTCGAGTCTCATTCCTGTCGCCATGCATCTCAATTTTCTCGCACTCACGCATTTCCGCCTCTCGTTTTTTTCGCCTGAAAATGCGTCTCTCTTCCCTCCTCTTCTCTCGGTATCGCTCCATAACAGCACGCGTTACAACCGACTGCAGGGTGGCTTTGTAGGCGATGTCCTTCTCTGCAGTGGCGTCGCGACACTCCTGGTCGTGCCACTGGTTTCGGCGAGGGCGGTGGTAGCCTATCACCTCTTCGGCAGCCGTACGCATAGAGTGGGATATGTGCGTCCACTGTCCGCATATATCGTCGATCGGAGGAGTGCTTTCTTGAAGCAGGAGTGAGAGTCGATTAGCGAAGGCTTCGGCCGTCCGTTTTGACTGCAGCTTATCGACGTCTAGCTTTCTTTGTGTAGGATTGCGAGCATTCTTAGCTGCGCACAGACGTGTGCGGATCTTGGCTGCGACAAGATAATGATCCGAGTCTATGTTAGCACCACGGATCGTGCGTACGTCTAGTACACTGGAAGAGTGCCTTCCGTCAATCAAAACGTGATCAATTTGGTTGCATGTTTTTTGATCAGGGGACAGCCAAGTGGCCTTATGAATATTGAGATGCTTGAATCTAGTGCTACTAACGACCATGTTTCGTGCTGCGGCGAAGTCAATCAACCTCATTCCGTTATCGGATGTGTTGTCGTGGAGGCTGAACTTTCCGACTGTTGGACCAAATATGTTTTCCTTACCCACCTTGGCGTTGAAGTCACCAAGCACGATTTTTATGTCATGACGGGGGCAGCGCTCGTATGCGTCTTCAAGGCGCTCGTAAAAACTTTCTTTGGTCTCATCATCTTTTTCTTCTGTCGGAGCGTGCGCACATATTAGGCTTATGTTAAAAAATTTTGCCTTGAAGCGGATTATGGCAAGTCGTTCGTTCACAGGAGTGAATCGCAGGACATGATGCCGTATTCTCTTGCCATCTACAAATCCGCATCCAAACTCGTGCTTCTCCGCATGGCCGCTGTAGTAGATATCACAGGATGCTTGCCGTAAGCAACCCTGTCCCTTCCATCGCATTTCTTGGATTGCAGTGATATCAGAATTATATCTTTCCAAGATATCAATCAGTTGGATAGAGGCACCATCCCAATTTAGGGTTCGGACATTCCAGGTGCATATCCGTAAATCATTATCAGTTTTTCGTTTGCGGTAGTCGTCATCAGATTTGGGGATCATTCTTTTATTTATTCTTAAACTTTTCATTGAAATGGTTTTATTACATGGTGGGCTTCAAACCCAACGCACAACCTTTGCTTGATGGCCAAAGGAAGCCCGCCGCTCAGATTCGCCGCCAAAGTTTATCGGGCGATAGTACTTTGACGTTACCAGGAGACACCACGCGGAGGTTTGAGTCGACTTGAGACGATTTCGACATGGATAATGCTGGCCTCGCCAAGTTGAGGCAGTCAGACACGTTGCCATGTGAAGATCGCCCCCTTATCTCCCTCCTATTGGTCAAAAATAACAGTTATTTTCTGCTGTTTATTTTTTCGGTCAAAAATAACAGGTAATTTATATTTTTCCAAAAGTCATTTTTCCGACTAAAAAACTTTTGATACCATTATTTTCATCTCATAGGTGAGACATTTCACACATGGTGTCAACAGTTCAATCTGTCAAAGGCCTTTACAAAAACACAAATTGCTTGATATTTTTGATCGAAAAAATTAAAGTCACAAAATAACTGCTATTTTTGAGCGATAAAAAAAAGTCAAAAGTAACCTGTATTTTTCCTCGAAACAATACAAGGCCAAAAATAACAGTTAAATTTCAACTTTTAAAGAATCAGTCGAAAATTTAAAAGGCACTTAATATTCGTGAGGCTGCGGACATTTTTAACAAAATGGTACATTTGAAAAAAGTCCTTCGACAATTTTACTTCAGTTACTTTTGAATTTTATTTTATCGATCAAAAATAACAGTTAAATTTCAACTTTTAAAGAATCAGTCGAAAATTTAAAAGGCACTTAATATTCGTCAAGCTGAGGACATTTTTAACAAAATGGTGTATTTGAAAAAGTCCATCGACAGTTTTACTTCAGTTACTTTTGAATTTTATTTTATCGGTCAAAAATAACAGTTAAATTTTAACTTTTAAATAATCAGTCGAAAATTTAAAAGGCACTTAATATTCGTGTGGCTGAGGACATTTTCAACAAAATGGTTTATTTGAAAGAGTCCTTCGACAATTTTACTTCAATTACTTTTTAATTTTATGTTATCATTAAAAAAAACAGTTATTTTCTGCCGTTAATTTTTTTGGTCAAAAATATCAGGCAATTTATATTTTTTCAAAGGTCATTTTACCGACTAAGAAACTATTGATACCATTATTTTCATCACATCGGTGAGACATTTTACACATGGTGTCAACAGTTCAATCTGTCAAGCGGCCTTTAAAAAAACACAAATTGCTTTATATTTTTGACCGAAAAAATAAGTCACAAAATAACTACTATTTTTGATCGATAAAATGAAAGTAAAAAGTAACCTTTATTTTTCCTCGAAAAAATATAAGACAAAAAATAATAGTTTAATTTGAACTTTTTTTAAGAATCAGTCGAAAATTTAAAAGGCACTTAATATTCGTGAGGCTAAGGACATTTCAGCCTCAGGACAAAAAGTACTTCGACAATTTTTTCATTATGTCTTTTTCAATTGAAAATTGTAAAATAACAGTTATTTTTGGTGCCTGTTCAAATCGCGTTCAGTTGGTGTTTTAGTTGCTTACGCATGTCTTCTCAACTTTGTCACTTTTTGAATGCTAGATTGCATTTGCATAGTTCTCATTGAGAGGGCCTCGGAAAGCATTTTGTTTGCCTGTTTATTATGTGCCTATGTGGCGTAATTGTAAAGCTTCCGGCTCATGAGCAATGATCAACATCGATGATATGGGTTCAATTCTCGCTAGTGGCTAGCATTTTTTGAAAATTTTCATATGCATTGAAAACGTTAGCCAAGCGTCACGAATAAGAGACCTTGAAATTTCACTTTAAAAAAAAAATCTTAAAAATACCTTTTCAAATAAGCTTTCACACAGTGGTTGAGCAACAATGAAATTGGAAAAAATGTTTTCTTCTTGAAATTGTCTGATTTTTGGTTCATTAACCAATTACTTGGTTAATTGGTGACGGGTTAATTGGTGACCGTGGCATGCAGGTTAAGTGTGTGGCCTAGCATTCTCGGAGCCCGGGTTCGATCCCCAGTCGTGTCGAAAAGTTTTTTCAATAAAAAATTTTTCTGATCGGTCACCACCTCTCTGCAGACAATGGCAAACCTCAGATAGTAAATAATGCCATGTTAAGCTTCTTGAGAACATTAACTTTTAGCCGTTCGGAGTTGGCATAAAACATGTAGGTCCAGTTCTCGGTCAATTGTGTGCAAAAATTTAATAACACACACACAACACAATCGATCCTAAGAAGCTCGGTCAAAGTCCTTTCAAGGGCTGAAATGGCCAATTTGTTTTTTTTTTTTAACCAATTACATGAGCCACATGAACTATTCATGATATCACTGTACAAAATACACAGAAGAAAAAACACCAGAACAAGTCTAGTGCTTAAGTTTCAAAAAAATGTGTGTAAGATACATGAAGCAATAACAAAATTTCGTGCATGCCATGAAAAAATACAAGTGAAACATGAATCCTTCATAATTAGGGCCAGGATTTGGTTAACTTTACCTCTTCTTTTTTTTTTGTCGTTCTAATAATTCGAAGATTAAATAATGGCACTGTTTGAGTGCTTTCGATTCCAAATACATTCGATTGGTATTATTTCCATTTTGCCTGTTTTAGCACTTTTCAAATTTGGTTGATATTTAAACTTAACTTTTTGAATTTTTTAAGGAATTCATTACTCTTTATAGCAGTAACTTTTTCTTTTTTCTTTTCTAGTTTTTGCTTACTAAACACGAAAATTGCAGAAAAAACATTTTTTGTAATTACAGTTTTTTTTTTAAATTTTTGAAAATAATGACGCAAAGATTTAAACAAACTTTGCATAATTCTTATTCGAGTTTTCGAATAATTTTTTTTTCGAATTTTTTTTTTATGAAATCAAGCCCAATAAAATTGTTTACGTGTTTGTTCAACGTTGTTTAAATATTAATAAAAAATAAACAACTTCAAAAAGTGGTTACTTTTGATCTTAAAAATACATTTTTAATTAAGAAAATAATTTATTGCCGAAAGAAATTCATGCAAAAATAAAGTCAGGAGATGCATTTGAGTGTAGAAACTACGATTCGAAATTGCACTGGCTTTTACATATTTGATTTAATTTCACAATACAATGTCGAATCGCAATATCAACTTTCAAATGATTCTCCTAACCTTAGTTTTGCAAAACAGCTTAAGGCATACACATGTTTTTATTAATTTGTACAGTTTTAATTCACAGGGGGAAGAAAGCATTTTAAGCCACAAGGCTACCTAATTTATTTTATATTGTGAACTAATATAGAGTTTGGCCAACACTGCTCTAAATAGTGTTCTCGCAAAGAGATGTATGTAAAGCTTTTCTTGATGTTGCATGTAAATGTAATTTAATAACGTCATTTAAAAAAAAAGCAAAATAACAAACTCCATGTGATAAAAATCTAATTTTATTGTTGGTATTACTTTAAAACTTTAACTAGCAAATATTTTATGTTCTTCTAAAACTGGGTCCAAGACTCAAATTTTTTATGTATTTTATGGATAATAACATGAATATTAAGGCAAAAATAAGTTAAAAAAATCTCATAATTTTTGAGACAAATTTTGACATTTTCTTAAATGTAAAAGAAATAAAAATACTTATTCGAGTGTTGCAGACCAGATGACTTCTTAAAGCTTAATTAGTTGTCACTGCTGTATCGTTAATTTTTTTTTTTTTATATAGCAAATATTATTGTATAGCTATAATTGTTGCACAAAAACATAAAAAAAAAATGATTTGGCAATAAGTCATTACTTGGAGCTTTTGTTTTGCATAAAATATTGTTTCATGAAAACTCTAATTCACAGCGATATAATTTCAGGCATGTTTGTTATTGCTTTTTTATCTAACTTTATTAGAATCATATTCAAAATTCATGAGATATATATTCTACATACATAACCTAATAAAGTAAATATATGTATATAAAATAAAAAAAAAACTACATTCATACTAAACATAAAATAAAAACTAAATAATATTGAAACAGCCTCATGTGAATATGTATATGAAATATTTGTATGTTTTTTTTTCTTCTTTTTTCCATATTTATAACTAGGGTTAACTTGAGCTGATGTTCAGATGTTTAGATATTTGCTAAAATGATAAACTTTTTGTGCTAAATGCTGTGACCTGGCCAAGTAGGTGTTTTTAAATTATTGCAAAGTATGGAATACGACGATCTACATCGGCTTCTTGAAGTCAAAACGTCGTATGTAATAATATTTTTAAATCAATCTAATTGTTATGAGTGCAACGATCGTTCAATGTTCTAGCGCCCACATGATTATACATATAATCACTTGATAATAAAATAAAAAAAAAATTTAAAAAAAAATTAAGAAATAAATTAAGAAATAAGACTTAAGGCAATTGACTAATAAAAAAAAAATAATCCTTAAGACATAGTATAGGCAAGTGCATACAGACACACTGTACAGTAATTGGATTGTATAGAAGTTTTTATAGTAAACCGGTTTAGGGTAGGTAATATTTAAAAAACCTAAATGATGTTGAGAAATATAGACAGCATTCAAAAAATTTTTCCTATTTCCTCTATCCTAGCATAACTCATTTTCAAAGCCCATTAGGAGCTGTTGAGTCAATTACTTTTTAAATAGTTAATAATATTGTTTTTCCTTTAATCTTTATTTCATATGTAAAAAAAATGTTCAAAAAGTTTTTAATTTGCTTTTGGCTGTAAAATTAGTTACTTTTTATAAAAAGGCTTGTAAATAATTTTGGCTTAAAAGTTTTCGGTTTCATCGAACGTATCTAGTATAAGTAAGCGAATTGTGAGTAATGGTACATTAAGAAATTCCAATTTTAAGCAGATTTGATAAGAATGTATTTTAGAGAAATGGATATTTTTTTATATGACAAACTTTCTCAATGTATGTATAGATATGTAATAAAAATTTAAATGTATTTACTTAAATATCACAATTTGAAATATAAAACTTATATTAAAAGAAAATGTTATTTAATTTCATGACTGTATAAATAAATTGATTCAAAGAAATACTTACCAAAATATAAAACAAAATATAGCTATAGAATGGAGAAAGAATAAATAACAATAACTTTGCATTTATTCGAGAGCTGCATGTGGGTTAAAGCATATAAGGACCATCATAAAAGGAATGTTTTTATATATTAAAATTGTATACTCTAATTAACGTTTTTATCCAAAATTTGTAGATATCCTTATGAATTCTGAATAAATTGTTGTAAGTAATAAATGGTTGAAAATTGTTTTTTATTTTGATTTTTTGGATTTTCAGATTTTCTATGGTTCAAAATGAGTAGAAACAATTCGAATGTAAGGAGGTATTGTCATTTCAGAATGCTTTGATGCAAGGGTATTAAAATTTTCGCTGTAAGTATACCAAGTGTTTCCGATTTACTAGATGTGTACAGAATATTGACTTCTTTTCACAAATTTCAAATTTCGAATAAAAATTTAAATTAATAAAAAAAAGAAAATAAGTTTTTAAAACAAACATCATACATATTTTAATACACACACGTGCACTGCGTAAGAGGTGTATTAAAATTTTTGCAGCATTTGTAACGCCCATAAATGGGCGTGTCAGTCATAAAAAGTATATATTTTTTTATATTATTTAAACACTATTTTATTGATCACTTATAAAATAATATTATAAGTCAAGTATCACCTGAGGCGATTAAGACATGTCCATCAGTCTGTCTGTCTGTCTGTCTGTCAACACAATTGAGGAGTTTACATTCAAAACCAGATAAGTCACTCAGTTCGAATTGTTGGGAAAACGAAAAAAATGTCTTAATCTTGATAGACATTTTTTATAAACAAGTTATGTGGCTTGTAATTTTTTTTTATAAACTTAACACTACAGGCGTTGACATTTTAAAAAATATAAACTCGTTGTCCGCTTCGTTCCGAAAAGTGCTGAATTTTTTAAAAACCGTTAAAGCTCAAAACAACTGGTAAAACCTTCATAAAACCTAAAGTTTTCATGATATCGCCATGACACTTGGTACATAAGTTTATCTTTTCTATTTAAATGTGAAGTTTTAAAAGTAAGCAACTCGGATAAAAACTTCGCCTACCTCACATATAAAGTGAGGTCATCAAAATGGTAAAACATTTATAAATCCCATAGTTTTTAAGATATCAACTTGTAACTTGGCACATTAATTTTTATACCTTAAACCTGAAAGGTCAAGATGTATTAACTTTGTGCAAACGTTTGTAACGCATAGAACGCATAGCGAGTTCGGTATAGAAAAGTATATATATTCTTGATCAGGGTTACCTCGTGAGTCAAGCTATCCATGTCCGTTCATCCGTCCGTCCGTCTGTCCGTTTGTGTGTTGTCCGTATACACAGGATAAAAGAAGTAGTTGAAATAATTGAATGAAAATCGCTACACATGGTCATATGGACCCAAGGATCTGCAATATTGAATATTTTTGGAATCCGCCCACGGGCACGTCTACTAGAGTGGGTCGAAAAAAAAAGTTTGAAAAAACCACCCCCTATTTTAAAGTTGACCTCGAGAGGATTCCGAAAACAAAAAAAAAATTTTTTTTGGACCGCGGGAAAAACAGCCAAAATGGTCTTTTTTGCATAACTTAAGCATTACATGTCAGATCTTAAAAAGTTATATGTCGTTGAAAAGGGCTTAACGAGCACTACGATGTCTCTTTAGAACATTTTGACTTTTGAGGTCATATTAACCAAGTAAGTCTCGTTACCCCGATTTACCCCCCTTAAATTTTTTTTTTTTTTTCATAAGATTAAACTCCTTCAAATTTGTTTAATTTGTGTCAAAAAACTTATTTATTAAGTTTAAAAGCAAAGAAGTTATAATAGTTCAAATATTTGATATAATCCTTTTTTTTATAAAAGATTAACTTTTATTTTATTCAACGAATAATTACATATATTTAACAAAATTGTAAAAGAAACGTCACAATATATTCAAGTTTCCCAAAATAAACCTTAGCTTAATAATTTCATACCAAGGGTTTGAAAAATTCTTCACGAATTGCGGCAGCGTGCAAATATTCCTATAGTAGTAAAGACGACGTTATGATAAGTTTATGTTAATGTTGAGAGTTTTGAGGAATCTTTTCAAAATCGGTGCAGTTACATTGTGCATTTGTTTCTATGCCACATTTACACTGACATATAAGAAAAATCTTGTTTCATTCCACTGCATTGTATTTATGTGGATGTTTTAATAAATTATAATGTTCTTTTATGAAACTTGTTATGTACCTCCGAAACGTTGTTTTTACCACTGTCGGAATGTTTGCACGATGTTGCAATTCGTGAAGAATTTTTCAAACCCTTGGTATGAAATTATTAAGCTAAGGTTAATTTTGGAAAACTTGAATATATTGTGACGTTTCTTTTACAATTTTGTTATATATATGTAATTATTCGTTGAATAAAATAAAAGTTAATCTTTTATAAAAAAAAGGATTATATCAAATATTTGAACTATTATAACTTCTTTGTTTTTAAACTTAATAAATAAGTTTTTTGACACAAATTAAACAAATTTGAAGGAGTTTAATCTTATGAAAAAAAAAAATTTAAGGGGGGGTAAATCGGGGTTACGAGACTTACTTGGTTAATATGACCTCAAAAGTCAAAATATTCTAAAAAGACATCGTAGTGCTCGTTAAGCCCTTTTCAACGACATATAACTTTTTAAGATCTGACATGTAATGCTTAAGTTATGCAAAAAAGACCATTTTGGCTGTTTTTCCCGCGGTCTAAAAAAATTTTTTTTTTTGTTTTCGGAATCCTTTCGAGATCAACTTTAAAATAGGGGGTGGTTTTTTCAAACTTTTTTTTTTGTATGGAGGCCGACCCACTCTAACGTCTACCTCTCATACAACGCAAAAATTGAAAAATGCATAAATCAGCTCAAAATTAACCTGCAATAATAAAATTAGGTATGTATGTAATTTATATAAAAGCAAAAATTCTTCGAAAAATTGGTGTCATCCACCTACGGACACGCCTACTTCCCATACAACTCAAAATTTAAAAACTCACTAAATAAGCTTTTGTTCAACGTGCAGATATAAAATTTGATATGTATATATTTGATATCAAAACAAAGACGTCTTCGGAAAATGGATATCATCCGCACACGGCCATGCCCAACTCCCATATAACCTACAAATTTAAAACGCAATTAATAAGATTATGTTTAACCTTCAGACATAAAATTTGGAACGAAGATTTTTTATAACAAAATAAAAATGTTTTTAAAAAATGGACGTCATCCGATCACGGACACGCCCACCTACTATACCATACAACCCAAAAATGGAAAACTTCATAAATAAGCTTATGTTTGTCTTATAGAGATACAATTTGGTATGTATGTATTTTGTACTACGATGTTTTCAAAAATTAAGCGTAATCCGTCTACGAACACGCCTACCTCTCTTACAACCCACAATAGGGAAAACACCATAAAGGCCATGTGAGCTACAGGAATAAATCTTGGTATGTGCAAAATTTTCCATCACAATTGAACTGTATATGAAATATGGGCTTCATCCGCCCACGGACACACCCATTTTCAATACTATTATTGTATTTTTATACCCCCACGCGTACTGCGTAAGGGGTATATTATATACTGTCTGTCCGTCTGTCTGTCCGTCTGTCTGTCTGTGGACACGATTACAGCCGTAATTTTAAAGCTATCGCAAAAAATTCGATTTTTTAGTCTTTTTTTAAAAAAATAAGATCAAGTTTGAGAATGGGCTAAATCGGATGAAAACCACGCCTACCTCCCATACAACCCAAATAATGAAAACTCTATAAAGAGGTTAATATTAAAGTTACAAGACGGAAACTCGTTATTTGTGTACTCTATCTTGAAACTTAGGTGCATTAGAAAAATGGGCGTCATCCACCCACTAACACGCCCACCTCCAATACAACTCCAAAATTGAAAACTCTAGAAAGAGGCTAATATTAAAGTTACAAAATTGAAACTCGGTATTTGTGTATTTTATGTCAAAACTTAGGTGTGTTAGAAAAATTTGCGTCATCCACCCACTAACACGCCCATCTCCCATACAACGCCAAAATTGAAAACTTTATAAAAAGGCTTATATTTATGCTGCAGGAAAGCAATTTGATATGTTTGTATGTTAGACACATAAAAATAACAAAATTTTTTAAAATCTCATACAAAAAGCTCTCCAATTTAAGATTCTTTAACCTTTAAGAATCGGCCGTGGGGGTATTTTAACTTCAGCCAAGTCGAAGATATACCTAACTAGTTAAAAATAAGTTTAAGGGTATTTCATAGTCGGTCTAGACCGACTTTAGACTTTCTTTACTTGTTTGATTTAAAGTCAAAGTAAAAAACTATCAAAATCTGACAAAAACCACTCTTACCTCACATATAAATGTCGCGATCCGATTTGTGCTTCTACACTCAGAAAAATGAATGACCCTAAAACAAAGAAACTTTAGCTTCAATTGAAAGGCATGGATTTTTCACTATTTTTAGAGGATTTTTCCTAAATGAGAGAAATTTTACATGGCTTAGCGAAATAAGGTCACAAGTCATGCACTGAGAGAAGTATGTGTTTAAATTGAATGAAATCGTATTCTAATCAAACGAATTTGTTTTTGAAACAATTTCATTTAAGTTAAAAACAAATGTTTTTTAAGTTCAATTTAAAACAAGAGTTTTTATTTTTTTAAACAATGTTTTTAAATATAAAAACAAATTTTAAACAAAAATTTTAATGTTCAAAACAAATATTTAGACCATGATTTTTTTGATGCCACTTTTTGAGTTTTTGACGGCAGATTTGTTATCAGCGACCCTTGGGACTCTCTGAGTATCAAATCTTAATTCCATTCAATGAAGTTTGCATTTTAAATATTTTCAATATTTTCATAAGTTTTTATTTTATTTTATGTTAGATATTTTTCAAGCCAATTCGAAATATTCAAAAAGTGTCAAATAAAGCTTCAAAGAAATAATGAGAGACAAAAAAAAAGGAAAGAGTGTTTAGTTGAAATTTAAACACTTTTGTTTTAAATTTTGTTTTGCAGAAACAAAAATGCGTTAAATTTCTATTTTAAAGTTTTTTTATTTAATTTTAAAGTATGTTTTTTTCTCAGTGTAGTAGTCGAAGCAGCTTCATTGTTTTAAGGACATAATTTAACTTAAATTACAGATGTATATTTAAATATGGTTTTTATTTTTAATTGTTTTTTTTAATATATTTTTCTAGAAATTGTAGAAACCCAAAATCAAAAAAAAAAATTTTATCATATGCATTCTTCCTATTCTAAAGCAATCATTTTTTCTATAATAATAATTGTTCTATTGATACTTTCTTTAAGGAAATTTAAACAGGAATTATAATTCTAAATTAAAAATATAAGTTCACAAAGTATTTTTTTTTTTGGCAAAAATGACTTTAAATTCAAAAATTATGGATTTTTTCCAAAATTTTCTGATTTGACTACAAAAAAATTATTTTTTTCACTAAAATTTCTACTAGTAATGTATGGCGTTGGAAAATTCATGAAATCAGCTTTCTAAAACGTCTTCGAAGAATGTTCTGCATCACAGACTTTCGTTGCTAGATCATTTTTAGTGAAACAATCTACTATAATCTCCACATTAACCCATGGCTGCCCAGGGGGTCAATATAGACCCCCACTAGCAGGACATTTTTTTTACTTGTTTTTGCATTCCATATAGTTTAAAATCATAAAATAATTTTGTCCAACTAAATTGTTCTGGATACTCCACTGTGCGCTGGCAGTGTCACTAAGAAGTGAACCGCTACGATGAGGGTGCTCTGTTGAATTCTGTTGGCATAAATCAAAAAAAAAAATCAGCTACGCCAAAAATGGCAATCCTGGAACAGCTCGCTCATTCGTTTGAAATTCTAACAAAGAGTGTCTTACAACAATCGAAACTTATGTGTAAACTTACAATGTCATATTTTTTAATTTTTATTTGTATAACGTTACTTCATTATTATTTTTTATCTTATTTTGTCTCAATTTTACTACATTTAGGTAAAAAAATGTTAGTTTTTCAGCCGGAGTTTCTTGAAATGCTTTAATTTCACTCTTCATTGCAAAAAAACAAAAAAAAAAAAGAACAAACAACATATTTAGAAATTTATGTAAGAAATATAAAGCATAATTATCCATTTAAAAGGGTCTTGTGGTTTTTTCAGCTCCTTCCTTGCTAATTTTTTTACAAAAACAAAAAAAGTATTTCAGGGAATTGCGCGTGACTCGTGTGTACACTTTAATGTCTAAAGCACACTTGCATAAATTAATATATTTAAAATATCGGATAGCGAAAAGAAAATGTATTAAAGTGTTTTAAGCGAAAATTAGTGACTTTAGACACGATTTTGATGCATTTAATTGTAGATTAAAGTGCAAGACAAACATTAAAGTACTCAGATAAAGTGTGAATATTACTAACTGAACTGTAATGACTTTTCTTCATTACTTTTTATTATTATTCTTTTATTATTATTTATTATTTGTGCAAATAATAATTGGCGTTACAAATATATATTTCAAATGGTTCTAACACGCAATGTTGGCTAAATCAATTTCCAAGATTTAAAATGTTTTCAAACCTGTTATAGATATAAAATACAAAAATATATTTATATAAAATATAAAACAAAAATTTATATCAGTACAAAACAAGGTTTTCGGTTATTTAAGAAAATATTTTGAAAAATAGATTTTGGAATCTGCCAGGCATTATTATATTGATTAATTAAACTTTTAATTTTTTGTGAGACTCGTTTAGAGTAAGAGAGTGAAAAAAAATATGGTTGAGGTGTCAAATAAAAAAAGCTACATTGTATAACTGTGTTCGCTAAATTGGAAATCTCACTCACGACTTTTTAAAACTAAACATTTTTTATTGAAATTTTGCAAAACAATTTTTTTTTTTTTAAAACATAAACACAAAAGTTTATCAAGTTCTGCATCATGTTCCTCATCACTAATATGCAAATGACTAAAAATTGTACAATTTCATTAGATCAAAAGTGGATTACACTTACTTACAGAATAAGCTTTTATTTTTGTTTTATTAACAGTTAGGCTGAGAAGTTCATGGGCTAATTTAGTAAAATAATTTTTTTTTTAATTCGTTTAGATTAACAATTATAGCTGTCATGCAATAGTTAACTCTGCTTCAGTGTTAACTACCCATTCCGCAAAATGAGTCGAAATCTACTCATGAGCTCCCTTTAAAGTGGATCGCTACCTAATTTGTTCCACATGTACACTAGACCGGATCGAAATTAAGATTCTGCCGGTCGGGGTCTCAAAAGTTAGAGGAACTCATTAAAATGATTTCGCATACGTTATTTTCAAATCGGAGAAAAACCGCCGAAGCAATTTTGATACTCCTGAAGGTCCTTTTTGGTAAAAAAACATGTTTTTTGCTTGTAACTTTTTATTTTTCACAGAACGCATACCCACATCTGCCAAAATATTAAATTTCTTATTTTTACCAATATTCTGATATACAAAAACTTTTAAAATTATGTTTCATTAAAACTCTTATTGACCACCAAAAATTTAATTCTTTGATATTTTTAAGAATAAATTTTTTTAAAACCACTTTAAAAGACACATTTTTTTTTTTAGATTTACGTGAAAGTGTTATTGTTGGAAATGTATTAAGTTCTTCTTTCTTTCTGTGTATCGCTTTCATGAAAGCTGTGTGCGAAAACTGACAAAATGAGAGAAATCGACTTTAGAAATTTGATAAAATTAAACATTTCTTATCCATGCAAATAAGTAGTTTCATTTGTTTACTGGACGATAGTTCAATTTTCGATAAATTTTTTTTTTAATCAGATAACTTTGATTAAAGCGATACACAGAACGAAAGAAGAACTTAATACCTTTCCAACAATAACAAATCCACGTAAATCTAATAAAAAATGTGTCTTTTACAGCGGTTTTAAAAAATGCCTTTTTAAAAATAGCAAAAAATTAAATTTTTGGTGGTCAATAAGAGTTATAATAAAACAAAACTTTAACAATTTTTTTTTGTCGAAATGTTATTATTAGTAAGAAATTTAACATTTAAGAATGTGTCGGTATGCGTTCTGTGAAAATAAAAAGTTACAAGCAAAAAACTTGTTTTTTTACCAAAAAGGACCTTCAGGAGAATCAAAATTGCTTCGGTGGTTTTTCTTCAATTTGAAAAAAAAGTATGCAGAAATCATTTTAATGAGTTCCTCTAACTTTTGAGACCCCGACCGGTTGACATTTTTTTTTTCCATATAAGAATGATCCGGTCTAATCTACATAGAGCAAATACCATTGCTTCTTTTATGCGTTCGGTTTTTACTTGTTTTATACTAAATTTATTATAATTTTTATCCCACTCTATGGTATAAAACTTGCATTTCTATTCAAACAGCTTTTTTACTCCAAAATAGTATAATTTTTATACCATAAATTTATAAACATCTTATATATATTCCAGTTATGCACACGAAAACCTCACGAAGCCACTCGGCTTTCACGTGCAAGTCGAGATTTCGAAGTTATTAAACTACCTTAAATCTGAGAGGTGAGGGTATATTAACTTTGTGCAAACGTTTGTAACGCGTAGAACGAAGCCAGTCCGGTATAGAAAAGTATATATATTCTTGATCAGCGTCACCTCGTGAGTCGAGCTATTCATGTCCGTCCGTCCGTCCGTCCGTCTGTGTGTTGTCCGTATAAACAGGATAAGAAGAAGGAGTCGAGATAATTGTATGAAACTTGGTACACATGGTCACATGCACCCAAGGATCTGCACTATTGAATATTTTTGGAATCCGCCCATATGTTTTTTAAAATAAAAACAAGATGTTTTTGAAAAATGAACATCATCCGCCCACGGACACGCATACCTCCCATACAACGCGAAATTTGAAAACTGCATAACTCAGCTCATAGTTAACCTACAACAATAAAATTTGATATGTATGTGTTTTATACTAACACAAAGATGTTTTAGAATAATGGACGTCATCCGCTCACGGACACGCCCATCCCCATACAACCCAAAAATTGAAAACGCATTAAATAAGCGTCTGTTTAACCTAAAGAGCTAAAATCTGAAAAATATGTTTTTTATGACAAGACAAAGATGGTTTTGAAAAATGGACGTCATCGGCCTACGGACACGCCTACCTCCCATACAACCCAAAAAGTTTAAATCTTAATAAATAAGGTTATGTTTGTCATAGAGAGATCAAATTTGGTATGTATGTATTTTATACCAAAACTAAGGTGTGTTCAAAAATTGGGAGTAATCCGTCCATGAACTCGCCCACCTCCCATAGCGAAAGCACAATAAACTAATTAACTGTGAGCTACAGGAATAAAACTTGGTATGTGTAAATTTTTCATCAACATTTAAATGCATATAAAATATAGGCTTCATCCGCCCACGGAGACGCCCATTTACAATAAAAATTTTTTTGTTTTTGAAAAGTGGGCTTAGGGTATTTCATAGTCGGCCTAGACTGACTTTAGACTTTATTTACTTGTTTTTCTTGTCAATTTGTTTGAAATTGAAATCTAGATATGTATTATTCCAGCTTTATGACTTTTAATGTAACACATATTAAAATATTAAATGTATGTATACATATGATGACCGTGGCATGCAGGTTAAGTGTGTGGCTAAGCATGCTCGTAGCCCGAGTTCGACCCCCAGTCGCGGCGAAAAGTTTTTTCATTAAAAAAAATATGTGTGTGGCCGCCACGCACGGTATTAGTGAAACTTTAATCCAAAAAAGTACAGTTTTTACTTTAGTCTAACTAAAAAAGTCTAATTTCATATAAAGCCATGAGAAGACAGAGACCAAACATAGAGAAAGACTTGTCACTGTGAATATTGTGCTTTGGCGTGGATTTTTGCGTATGGTCGGGCAACCTAGCCCGTATGGTTTTTAGCGCGATTAGCCATTGAATCATACTGGTTGAAAATTCCAGCGTCACGTGTCACGGTTGGAAATTGAAGCTATATTGTAGTGGGACCAGTACTAGCCCTTTTTGGAACTAGTTCAGAACTATTCTAAATCTGGTTCATTTTTCTGCAGGGTTATAACATATAAGACAAGTTGTTTAACTAATATTTTCCTCAAATCAGGAGGAACAAACAGAGACACGTACACATTCTTAAATTAAGTATGATATAATAAACTTTCTGGATTACAATATTTACATGATAATACACAAAACATGGGAGATAAGGGGGCGATCTTCACATGGCAACGTGTCTGACTGCCTCAACTTGGCGAGGCCAGCATTATCCATGTCGAAATTGTCTCAAGTCGACTCAAACCTCCGCGTGGTGTCTCCTGGAAACGTCAAAAAACTATCATACCGATAAACTCTGGCGGCGAATCAAAGCGGCGGGCTTCCTTTGGCCATCAAGCAAAGGTTGTGCGTTGGGTTTGAAGCCCACCATGTAATAAAAATATTTCAATGAAAAGTTTAAGAATGAATAAAAGAATGATCCCCAAATCTGATGACGACTACCGCAAACGAAAAACTGATAATGATTTACGGATATGCACATGGAATGTCCGAACCCTAAATTGGGATGGTGCCTCTATCCAACTGATTGATATCTTGGAAAGATATAATGCTGATATCACTGCAATCCAAGAAATGCGATGGAAGGGACAGGGTTGCTTACGGCAAGCATCCTGTGATATCTACTACAGCGGCCATGCGGAGAAGCACGAGTTTGGATGCGGATTTGTAGTTGGCAAGAGAATACGGCATCATGTCCTGCGATTCACTCCTGTGAACGAACGACTTGCCATAATTCGCTTCAAGGCAAAATTTTTTAACATAAGCCTAATATGTGCGCACGCTCCGCCAGAAGAAAAAGATGACGAGACCAAAGAAAGTTTTTACGAGCGCCTTGAAGACGCATACGAGCGCTGCCCCCGTCATGACATAAAAATCGTGCTTGGTGCCTTCAACGCTCAGGTGGGTAAGGAAAACATATTTGGTCCTACAGTCGGAAAGTTCAGCCTCCACGACAACACATCCGATAACGGAATGAGGTTGATTGACTTCGCCGCAGCACGAGAGGCGGAAATGCGTGAGTGCGAGAAAATTGAGATGCATGGCGACAGGAATGAGACTCGAAAATTTTTCGAAAAAATAAGACGCCTGGCCGATGGTTTTAAGACCGGAGCCTCTTCCTGCAAGGACGAGAATGGAAATCTAGTGACAGATATCCAGAGTACACTGATGTTATGGAGGGAGCACTTCTCTAGACTTTAAATGGCGACGCTGACAACAACCCCGCCAGTGGAGAAGATATCCCGGAACCCCAATTATGGATGACAGCGTTGAAGTTCCGCTGCCCGACTATAATGAGGTCTTAACAGCTATAGCTCGGCTTAAAAACAACAAAGCCGCAGGAGCCGATGGCCTACTGGCTGAGCTGTTTAAGACCGGTAGCGAAGCTCTGTTTAAATGCATTCACAGACTTCTATGCAGAATATGGTCGGAAGAATGCATTCCAGACGATTGGAACCTCAGTGTGCTCTGCCCAATCCACAAAAAAGGCGATCCCACCATTTGCGCCAACTACCGTGGGATCAGCCTTCTTAATATTGCATATAAGGTCCTGTTGAGCGTATTGTGTGAAAGACTGAAGCCCATCGTTAACCAACTGATTGGACCTTATCAGTGTGGCTTCAGACCTGGAAAGTCCACCATCGACCAGATCTTCACGCTCCGACAAATCTTGGAAAAGACCCTCGAAAAACAAATCGATACACACCATCTTTTTGTCGATTTCAAAGCCGCCTTCGACAGTCCAATAAGGAGTCACCTATACTCCATCATGTCTGAATTTGGTATTCCTGCCAAGCTAATACGTCTTTGCAGGATGACACTGTACAACACCAGCAGTGCAGTGAAAATTGGGAAGGACCTCTCCCTTCCTTTCGATACCAAGCGAGGTTTCAGACAAGGTGATTCCTTATCGTGCGACTTTTTTAATATAGTCATGGAGAAGATCATCCAAGCTGCTGACCTGAGATGCAGCGGCACAATTTTCTAAAAGAGTATTATGCTGCTGGCGTATGCTGATGATATTGACATCATTGGTCAAAATACGCGTGAAGTCAGTGCAGCATTCTCCAGGCTAGAAAAAGAGTCGAGTCGAATGGGTCTTGCAGTGAACGCAGATAAAACGAAGTATCTTGTGTCAACAAACAAACAGTCACAGCGTCTTGGAAACCACGTCACTGTTGACAACACCTCCTTTGAAGTAGTGAAGGACTTTGTTTACCTGGGATCCAGCATTAACTCCTCCAACGATATCAGTATTGAGATTAAGCGAAGGATAACTCTTGCCAACAGGTTTTACTTTGGGCTCAGTAGGCAATTGAGAAGCAGAGCTCTCTCTCGACGAACAAAACTGACGCTCTATAAGTCAATAATCATGCCCGTCCTACTATACGCATCACAAACCTGGACGTTGAGCAGCTCTGATGAAAGGACTTTGGGAGCGTTCGAGAGAAAAATCCTTCGCAAGATCTATGGTCCAATCTGCGTCAATGGCGAGTACCGAATACGATGGAACCATGAGCTGTATGAGCTATATGCCGACATCGATATAGTCAAGCGTATTAAAATTGAGCGGCTTCGCTGGCTAGGTCATGTCGAGAGAATGAACGACGAAGCTCCAGCGAAAAAGATATTGGATTCGGTACCCAGCGGTGGCCAACGCAGACGAGGAAGACCGCATCTCCGTTGGAAAGACCAGGCATTGGATAACCTGACAACGCTTGGAGTTTCCAACTGGCGCCAGCAAGCGCACGACAAAAGAGGCTGGCGAAAATTCCTAGACCAGGCCAAAACCGACCAACGGTTGTAAGCGCCATCTTAGTAAGTAAGTAAGTAATACACAAAACATGATAAAGACGAATTCATACAGAAACCAAGATTTACAACTTTCGAAATGACACTTAGCTTCTTTGTACCAATGTATAGGTCAGGAATAGCAGCGAGGCACAATTTATTCTTACAGATAGGGAGTACATATATAATTTGGCAGCATTAAGTTGGAGAACATTGTTTATTGACCATTCATAAATGTGTCTACGATCATAATTAAGTCTGTAGCAAAGGTCTTCTCGAAGTCCCATACTACTCGATAGATAGGTTTGAATAACGTTTGCAAAGGCATGAACAGAAGAATTTTTACAGACTGCAAATATGTTAAATTTATAAAATTAGAGAATAGAATAGAGGACCAAGAACCTTGTGGGTACATCACTCAGTATCGGTTTATATTTAGAGAACGCCTGACCGACTTTAACTTTTTGAAATAAATTTGATAAATAGCTTGATATAAGACTCACTGCACTGTCATTGAACCTAAAGAGATTTCAAAGTTTCAGACATCAGTATTTGTGACATATTTTATCAAATACCTTTTAAAAATCAAGCAAGCAAAGTAAACACAATGAGCCAGCATCACATTCAGTTCGTAGATCATCCATAACCTAAACTACTGCTGATGTACATTCATGTCCTACCTGAAAACCCAATTGAAATGGCGAAAAGAGATTATTTACTTGAAGGAATTTATCAGTATTTATTTATATCATGACGAAAACGTGTTCTTGAAAATCTTTAAAATATCTGCTTATTTTGTTCTTGAATTTTCACCCAACCCTGCCTTGTGTTTCAGTGCTTACTTTAATGTTGACTTTGCGACTGTGTGGTGTGTACTGCAGATTTGAGTTTGGTGTTTTGACAATAGACAACATTACACACAAGAATTTATTGGAAATTCAAATTGCCAAATATATCCTTAAATATCCACTTTGCACGGCATACCGCATTAAAATCTTAACCTTGACTAACGTGACGTGAAGTGCGTTGCTTAGATGTCGCCTAAATTGTCAATTTGTTGTTGTTTTTGTTATACTGTAGGTGTTATTATTTACGACTTATTCGTTATGGTTCCAACTGATGTTGAAAGCGGCGCCAATTTTAATATTTATTTACTCAGTTCACTGAAGTCCTCCTTAAGACATATGTAGCCTATAAGTGAAAAACAAGGTTAAACTTTTCAGCTATTGAGTTGTGAAGACATTTTTATTTGCTATTGTGGTTCTAGTTGCTATGTGGCCTACTTCAAATATTTTTACTTTAGTGCGAACAAAAAAAAAAAAAACAATTCTTTTGATTTGTGTTGCGAATCTTTTTGTAAAAATGGGTTATTTATTTATATAGGAGATTGTAAGACATTTGAAATTGAATTTCTTAACACGTTATTGCAAACATTGTTAAAGACGTTAAAGTCAATAAATAACTTATTAAAGTTATTCAGTTGTGGATATAATTTCTATGAATTATGGAAAAATAAAAGCCAAAGAAGACTTTCTTCTTAGCTTCAAACAAAACAGTGCTTAAAATTTAGCACTTTTTCTCGTATATTTATTAAATGATCAACCGAAAAAAAATTTGCTTCCGTCAATACCCCGTCGCTATATTTATATGTTATGATCTAATTAAATCTACTATCTGTGTTAATTACATGACATGCCAGCATGACTGATTGTACAGCATTGTTTGATTGCTATGTCCAGAGCGTATCATACGAATGACAATAAAAAGTAATCAGACACAGATAAAGACACAGTACGACGTAAGACAATAACAATAACAGAAACAATAAGAAGAAACAATAAGAAGCGGATTAGGGTGTATCTGATGTGTAATAATTATTTTTTAAGATATTAAATTATTTTAAGGAAATTAATTAATATTTCAAATTCGATTGAACTGCGTTCTTGTTATAAGAAAAAAACGATATGATAGCTATATTTTGTGTAGATACAACAATTTGTGTCAATTTAATTGGCATTTAAGCAAAAAAGACCACGCATTAAATTCACTGAAAAGTGCTTCCACTTAAAATTAAAATTCCCTCTGTAAAATTTAAGTATTGTGAGTGAAAATCAAGTATGTATAAAAAAAAAAAAAATGGAAATAACTGCTCATTTTCGAGAACCAGCCAGTAATAAACGAGTCATTTTAGTACCGATCAGAAAAATTTTTTATTGAAAAAACTTTTCGCCGCTACTGGGGATCGAATTTGGGCTACGAGCATGCTAATATCCTAGACAGACAGATATGGTTTCCGTACTACAATCTGTACTTCAATGAAAGCTCAGGAAACCACGACCTAGCATAGTGACAGACATGTGGTATTGTACTTAGTTGTTCATATGTCAGCTGATGCAAAGGTTTGTAAATATAAACAAGAAAATGGATACAATCAAAGTTATAATTGTTTCACGCGACTGGGAATAAAATGTGCCCACTTCTAATTGCAGCGTTACCAATAAATTTTTTTTGAATTTTTTCCATTATTTTTTTCTGCTTAAGTATACTTCAAAAACTTTCAATTTAACGGAAATTAATGATTAACAAACGTACATATTAAGGATTTGGAAGGTAATTGTATATAACGTAATTGGCTCAAAATGTTCTTGAAGGATATTTAAAGTTAACAAAACTTAATAACAGTAACAAGTATTAATTATTAATATGTAATTTAATAAATTTTAAAAGCAATAACTTTCTTAAATCCGTTACTATCACGCCATTAGGTTCATTCAAAAAGTTGTTTGTCCTCAATTCCGTAAATCACTAAAATAACTGCTATTTTAAAATAACTATTTTATTTAATCAACAAACACTTTTAAACCACTTTAAAAATACTGCTTATTTTTCGTTCAAAATAAATGTTAAATAATTTCTGTAAATTTTCAAATTATAAGCTTAAGAAAACATACTCTAAGGCTTAAACGTTTTGATTATAGAAACAGAACAAAGTGCCTATGCGGTGATGTGTGTCTACTAACTCGGAAACTATAAATTACACTGTTGTTTTTGACACGAAATTTTTGGTTCTGCGATAAGACCAACCTTTTCGGATTTGAGGGAGTCCCCCGAGCACAACTGTGTCCTTGGTTTAGTTAGATTGGCGCAAATTTTGTAGAATACCGTGTTTTTCCAAATGGTCGATTTTCAACTATTCTAAACCTTTTGCCACGTGTATTTCTAGAGATATCTCGCAAACAAGTTATACGATTTTTACAACCCATAGAGAAAACTAAAGGTTTTTAAATTCTTAGTCAATTGTTCTCTTGCTACTTTCAGATCTGAGGATTAGTTATTGTGTAATTTATTAATTTTTGAGAACTTGTTGTTTTTTAAAAGAAAATTTGAAATGAAACTCATGGAACAAAATTTGTTTGCCTGTTCTGGCCTATTCTGGTAAAGGGTGTAAAAAGTGTAAACTTTTAATCTAGTTAAAAATTAATTTACATGTTCACTTTCAAAAAGATAACACACGAGTAACTGTTTTTTTTTTATCTTCTACCAGCATATTTTTAAAAATTTTTAAAATTATGGAAAAACTATAAAATTGTCGTACCGTAAAATTAATTTGAATTTTTCGTAAGAAAAAAATAATTTATGGAAAAAATTATTAATTACACAAGAACTACTCCTCGGATCCGAAAGTAGTATAGGAACTGTTGACGTTGATTTTCATGACCTATTGTTTTCTTCATTGGTTAGTAAGACCGTGTAACTAATTTGCCAGATATCTTTATAAATAGACATGGCAAAAGGCTTAGAATAGCTCAAAATCGACCATTTGGAAAAACATGGTTTTCTCAAAATTTTGAGCCAATCTAACTAACCAAGGACGCAGTTGTACTCAGGGGACTTCCCCAAATTCGAAAATAGTTGGTCTTATCGCAGAACCAAATTAAACTACAACAGTCAATCTAGTTATCTATATCTATCGATATCTCGAAAATGAATGTGATGCAAATTTGTAAAGGACACGATCCTCAAGACTGTAGTTTAAAAAAATTGCTTGTATATAATAATGGCTTCTTATTTTCCGGCATTAAAAAATAAATAAAAAAATTTACGGGATAAGGTTCACTTACGGCATTCCGTACATTTACTTTATACTGATAAATTGGATATTCTGCTAACTGATCAACTTGTTTATGATGTCGGATTGCAGCAAAAACATATGATTCTGACAGAAGAGCTTAAAGCTTTGTCTGTGTTCAATGCGATTCATCGTAGTACATTTCAGAACACAACTGAATTTCAATGGTTTCATGGATGCTTTTGTAGTACGGAACTCTTGTTGCTTTGGAACAAAACTTTGGAATACCGATGACACACATATGGTTTTCATATCATAGTTC
This sequence comes from Tetanocera ferruginea, assembly GCA_958299015.1. Lineage (NCBI taxonomy): Eukaryota > Metazoa > Arthropoda > Insecta > Diptera > Sciomyzidae > Tetanocera > Tetanocera ferruginea. The sequence continues at coordinate 118,708,692 of OY282642.1, read as the reverse complement.
ATTTTGTACTACATGTCTGTCTAGAATATAAGCCACACACTTAACCTGCATGTCACGTTCACCATCCGTATATGGATAGACAACCATAAATGTCATTTACTGCAAAAACTTGAAATTATATTATTTTTGCTAACATATTGATGTTTAAATGTGGGCAAATGTAACACACGCTCCACAATGGAATGCTCCAGAAATTATTACAACGAAATAAATTATTAATATTTAAAAAACTTTTTCCGAACTCAAATAATCCAAGAAATAAGTGAAATTTCCAGAAGCACTTGTAATTTGAGGTTTGCTCTCGAATAAAAAAGTCTTTACATTGATTCTCTCACAAGAAGATATTAATTAAAATTGGAGATTTTGGGATGAAGAATTGAGAGAGCTTTGACAAGAAACTGAAGTGAAAAAAAAGTAAGGAAGCTCTAAAGTTGGTCTAGCTCGACTATGGCATGCCCTAAACCTACTTTAATATTTACAAGGGTCCGACCGAATGTGAATTTTTGCCGAAGCTGAAGCCAAGTCCGGATCTTCGGCAAAATGAAAATAATCGGCTATTTGGCCAGTATCAGTCACTGAATAATTAAAAAAAAATTCTAAAAACTTATCTAAAAACTTGTCTTAAATATATTCATATTAAATTGTTTGTTTTTCTGCAGCGTAAGAACAAGCTTCTTTATAAATTTTTCAATTTTGGGGTTGTATGGGAGGTGGGCCTGTACTTGGGTGGCTAACGCCAATTATTCTTACATGCCTCAGTTTTGATATAAAATATGGGATAAGTGGGATATGGGTGTATTCGGAGGCTGTTAACGCATACTTTTCCTCCACGATTTAGTTTTGAAATACAAATGTATCAAATTATTTTCCTTTAGCTTAAATAGAACCCTTTTTATAGAGTTTTAAATTTTAAGGTTGTATGGGAGTTGGGCGTGTTCATGGATGGATGACGCCCATTTGTCTATCACGCCTTAATTATACCCTAAACCTGAAAGGTCAGGGTATATTAACTTTGTGCAAACGTTTGTAACGCATAGAACGAAGCGAGTCCGGTATAGAAAAGTATATATATTCTTGATCAGCGTCACCACGTGAGTCGAGCTATCCATGTCCGTCCGTCCGTCCGTCCGTCCGTCTGTCCGTCTGTGTGTTGTCCGTATACACAGGATAAGAAGAAGGAGTCGAGATAATTGGATGAAACTTGGTACACATGATCACAAGCACCCAAGAATCTGCACGATTGAATATTTTTGGAATCCGCCTACGGACACGCCTACCTCCCATACAACGGAAAAATTGAAAACTGCATAACTCAGCTCATAATTAACCTACAACAATAAAATTTAGTATATATGTGTTTTGTATAAACCTAAAGATGTTATCGAAAAATGGGTGTCGTTCGCTCACGGACACACCCACCTCCCATACAATCCAAAAATTGATAACGCAATAAATAAGCTTGTGTTTAACCTAAAGAGCTAAACTTTGGCACATATGTTTTTTATGACAAGACAAAGATGTTTTTGAAAAATGGACATCATCCGCCCACGGCCACGCCTACCTCCCATACAACGCAATAATTGAAAACTGCATAACTCAGCTCATAGTTAACCTACAACACTAAAATTTGATATGTATGTGTTTTATACCAACACAAAGATGTCTTCGAAAAATGGGCGTCATCTGCTCACGGACACGCCCACCGCCCATACAACCCAAAAATTGAAAATGCAATAAATAAGCCTGTGTTTAACCTAAAGAGCTAAAATTTGGCACATATGTTTTTTATGTCAAGACAAAGATGGTTTTGAAAAACGGACGTCATCCGCCTATGGCCACGCCTACCTCCCATACAACCCAAAAATTGAAAACGCAATAAATAAGCCTGTGTTTAACCTACAGAGCTAAAATTTGGCACATATGTTTTTTATGACAAGACAAAGACGTTTTTGAAAAATGGACGTCATCCGCCTACGGACACGCCTACCTCCCATACAACCCAAAAAGTTTAAAACTCAATAAATAAGGTTTTGTTTGTCATAGAGAAATTAAATTTGGTATGTATGTATTTTATACCAAAACTAAGGTGTGTTCAAAAATTGGGAGTAGTCCGTCCATGAATACGCCCACCTCCCATAGCGAAAGCATAATAAAGGCATTAACTGTGAGCTACAGGAATAAAACTTGTTATGTAAAAATTTTTCATCAACATTTAAATGCATATAAAATATAGGCTTCATGCGCCCACAGACACGCCCATTTACAATAAAATTTGTTTTTGTTTTTGAAAAGTGGGTTTAGGGTATTTCATAGTCGGCCTAGACCGACTTTAGACTTTCTTTACTTGTTTTAATATAAAACTAGTAAGGTATATCTTCGACTTGGACGAAGTTAAAATACCCCCACGGCCGATTCTTAAGGGCAAAAAAATCTTAAATTGGAGCGCTTTTTATATGAGATTTTAAAAGGTTTTATTATTTTTATGTGTCTAAACTTGATACATATCAAATTGTTTTCATGCTGCTTAAATATAAGAATTTTTATAAAGTTTTCAATCAAAGGGTTGTATGGGCGATTAGCGTGTTCGTGGTGGTTTCAGTTTAGTAGCTTAAAAATTAACTTTTTTATATAGTTTTCACTATTATCGGTTCTATGGGAGATGGGAGTTGGGCATGTTAGTAGATTGATGACGCCCATTTATTTAACACACCTCAGTATTAATATAAAATATACAAATACCGAATTTCAGTTGTGTAGCTTAAATATTAGCCCAGTTATAGAGTTTTCACTATAGTCGGTTGTATGGGAATTGGGTGTGTCCGTAGGCGGATGACGCCAACTTTTCTTCCACGATTTAGTTTTGATATAACATACAAACGTGTCCAATTTTTTTCCTGTATCTTAAGATGGGACATAACATTCGCGGCAGAGAAAACAGACATTTCTTTAAAAATGCACAACTAAGTCAAAAACAAATATTTTTCCAAAATTTTTTTTTATTATTGTAGAGAATTGAACAAATTACAAGAAAAAAATTAAAAAAAATATACTTTTCACTCCAACATGGTTTTATAGAGCTCCAAACTGGCGGCAGATAAAAACCGCGGCCAAGTGATTGCAGCGTTGGGAATCGCAAAAATTGTCCGATCTGGAAAAAATGACTTTTTTAAATTTTAACAAAATTGGTTATAGTATGACAGGTGCATTTTTAAAAAAGTTTTTTTTTCAATTTTTGGTGATGTTCCAAATTTGAAAGTGTGTTGTTCGAAAAAAATGTTTACTTTAAATATTCATAAAAAATCGCAAAAAAATTTAAAAAAAGCTCATCGTATGAGATAGCGAATCAAGTTAACCAAAAAAAAAAAAAAAAAAAATTCGTCCAAAAATGAAGCCGCTAGTGCCGCAACCATTACGAAAAATCATGTTTTCGAGATAAACGCGTTCAAAGTTTGTGCACAAAGAATTATACACCGGCTGTAACTTTTGAACCCGTAAGAATTTTTCAATGAAATTTTTCTTAGAATCTTAAGAATATTTACTAAAATACAAAATTATTAAAAAGGCCAATTTCAAAAAACGACCAATGTTATGTCCCAACTTAAAGAAAGTCTTTTTAAAGGGTTTTAAATTTTGGGGTTATGTGGGAGGTGAGTGTTTTCGTGGGTGGATGACACCATTTTTTCTAATACATACGTCTTCATTTTTATGTAAAATTAAAAAATATCTAATTATACTTTTGTAGCTTCGACAGAAGCCTATTCATACAGTTTTCAATATTGGAGTTGTATGTGAGGTTGGTGTGTCAATCGGCGAATTCCAAAAATATTCAATAGTGCAAATCCTTGGATCTATGCAAATATGTGCTCCAAGTGTGCACGAACAAGTTTCATGCAACTATCTCAACTCCTACCTTTCTACAGATGGACAAATGAGCACTGCCAAATCGACTTTCAATCTGACGCTGATCAAGAATATTTTTTCCTTTTTTGCACACCAAGTCGCCAAAGTTGTTCCAAACAAAAAGAGCATGATTACTTTTCTCTGAAGCAGGGATGACAACTGGTGTGGACTTACCCGATTTGTGGTTTGTCAATCGTAGTATTGACTCATATTTTCGGGAAATTTTTTAATTAATCTTAGTTTTGTAATTATAGTGATTATTTGCGGGGAATTAAATATTTCATCTGATATTTGCGGGGAATTTGATTTTCATGAAATTTTCGGATACAATCAAAATAGAAAATAAATCTTTATGACTTTAATCGGTAAATTTATAAACATAAAAGTTAAGGCTTGAATGCTTTATATGAATTGATAAGACACATATATAAATAATTTGATATTACTTTCCTTGACTCAATTGAAGGCTCCATCCGAAGAATCAAGTTTTTCAGAAAGACCTCTGAGTTTTTTAAATTTTTAATATAATTTTTTTGTTAAATTTAAAAAAAAAATGTTTTTTTTATAAACTTGAAAAACAAAAATTTACATTTCAACATCATAAATGTATTAACTCGACTAAGCATACTTTGAAATGAGACCATGTAGCTTCAAAATTGAATTTTTTTTACTTTTAATATGTTTTCTTTCTCACAATTTCAAATTAATGTATTAAATTTAACATCCTTTCTCAATTATGTTCACACCGAAAGAAAAAATAGTAGATAAATTAAAAAAGTTGGCTTTTCTTTAAGCAGGCACCACACTGTCGAAGCCCTTAGATAAACTAACATAAGCTTTTTGTTAGCTATACTTTAGTTTTTGCTAGATGTACGTATGTGTTCAATTAAAAACGTATATAAATAAATTTATTAGTTATTTTTTTTTTTTTTGGTGGGGAATTTTATAAAAAATTGAAGAATTTTGAGAACTTCTGCGGGAAAAACCAAAAAATTTCAATTAAGTCAAATAAAAACCATGCTTACCTCTCAGTAGTCAAATGCTGTCGTTTTAAAATTGTTGAATTGAGTTGAATCTTCGCCAAACATTAATTGTCAGTAAAATTTTTAGAGATGCAATATATTTACCTTAAAACAAATTGTTTAAAAAATGTACACTGAGAGAAAAAACATACTTTCAAATTAAACAAAAAATTTTTAAATTGAAATGTTGCCCCGTTGCTGTTCTTTAAAACAAAATTATAAACAAGCTTTTTTAATTTTCATCTTTGAACTTTTTTCATTTTTTAATTTTTCTTATTATTTTTTTATAATAACAAACAAAACAGCCATCTGAAAACAATGACAAATTTTTTGAATTTTTTAAATTGGTTTTTCAAGTATCGAAAATATTATTAAAAAAAAAAAAAATTAATTTATTATTTCAATATTTGATATATTTACAATGCATACTTCATCGAATGGAGTTAACATTTGGTATTTAGAGGGTCCTCGAAAAAATTATATTTCAAATTTTAAAATTTTTCTTTCAAATTTGTTTTTATATAAATGCTTTTAAATTTAAAAGGATTACTTTGAAACTATATTTAAAAAAAAACAGTTTTGTTTTAATTTTATCTCTAAAAACAGTTGTTTTTAATTGAAATGAAATTGTTTCAAGCTCTTTATCAAAAATAAATTCGTTTGATGTGAAGACAATTTTGTTTAATTTGAACACATATTTCAAATTCATAAACAATTTCCTTTAAATAAAGTGTAATCATTAAAAAGAAAATGTTTTAAGAATATGGTTTCAGTTTTCAGCCAGAAGTTTGCTTTAAAATTCGTTTGAAAATCAAATACTTTTAATTCTATCTTTTTTGATGAAGTTTTAATGCAATCATTAGTGTAGTATTTTTAGTGACACTTTTGCTGAATTAATCCATAGCTACTAACAATTGAAAAGGTTTTTTGAAAAAGAATTTTTAAATAGTTCCTTAAGGTAAAAATATGAACTGAAGTTATGTATTTAAAATTATTATAAAGTTAATATATATTTCATTTCAAATATAACATGAAGTATTTATTATTGACGGTCAACTTCACCTTTTTTATTCTTGCAGTGCAATCGACATTTGGTCCGCGAGGTGTGCGCGACTTTTGTTCTTCAAAATTGTCTTTGATTTTGAATGCGATACGTACGATTTCCCGGAATTCTACAGCAATTTTACTTTGTAAATACTCCAATTGCTTTGTTTTCATCCTCTTTTATTAATATTTGTCTTTTCAATGTCAATTTACAACTCACATTTAATTCACATTGTTTCCATCCGCTTTTATTACTGTTTGTGTTTTCAATATCACTTTCCAACTCACCTTTAGTTGTTGTTGTTGTTGTTGTTGTTGTTGAATTTAAAGAACTGGACGAATAGACTTTATAGGATTCTACAAATAAATTTAAGTCATCCTCAGAGTTCAGGGAAGGACAAAAAGTTTTTGTTTAAACCTTTGGTAGACGCAATTTGTATTCAGAGGTGAACTCTATTGATTCTCAAATGTTTTTAAATTTATTAACCAAAAATCGTCTCAAGCGACACAACTCAAGAATCTCTACTTTAAAGTAACAAGTTTTTGTCCATTGCTTGTATGAAGACTTGTTATACGTAGTATTGGTGGACACCCTAATGTCTAAACAGTCCATATGCCTTGCAGACATATTTAAGATAAATTATTAAATATGTCATCAAAGACATTTACGACTTTGTTAATGTCTTGACTGTCAGTCCAAAAAAATAATTTAAATTCGGCTCAGGCATTCGCATTCATTGTAAATATAAGGTGAGAAAGTTTTTGTTATTTTTGTTTTGTTCTTCTTTGAAACAGTTGAACGAACTGTCTTCAAGTACTAACAAACAACTTAATATTTTTGCTATTGTTTCGAAGGTGTACATTTTTTCACACTGCTTTAATTTTTTTAGATTTTAATTGATTTTGTGAACTATATAAATAGTGTCTGTGAACAGAATTTTGAATAATTTTAAAAGACGGCGGTCATGGATGTGTCATTACGATTTTAACCACAAGCATATTAAATATTTCAAAGGTCATTCTATACTTTTATGAGTGCCTCATTTCTTTCAGTGAAGCCAGTGGGTTGTTAGCTTGTTTATTTTTGTCTCAAAAACTACTTGCACAAATTCCTAAAATTTTATTTTAAATGTCAACAAAGATATTGTATAAAAGCATGCACTTTAATTGAAAAGCAAATCCTCTTACAAAAAATGTCTACATTAAAATGTTCGTTGTAAAAATATTTAGTTGTTTTCAATATAAATAGGATTCAGCGCAAGTTTGTTAATGGCATGCTTTTATTCCAACTGATAAAAATAAGAGATAACAGTACAAACAACACTGTTTCGGTCATTGCGAAGGACTAAAGAAAAGTTCATAGAAATTGAAAGAAAAAGTTGGTATTTGAAATCAATTCAGTGAAAAAAATGGATATTCATTTTCTACACTCTGTAAAATATGCAAGGTAATATTAATAAGTTGTTCTTATAATTTCAAGTTTTAACGAATATAATTATAATATAATATCTTATAATTTTTCATTGACGAATTTCGTTTCAGTTATTGAGCAGTTTCAATGAATTTTCAACCCTATCTTTGAATATCTTTTAGCGTGTACATTAGATTGATCCTTAATTTTTATATTTGAGACTATTTAGCATACCGCCCATTTTACATTTACATCTACATTTTTTTCACCGAACGGTGTGATCGGTGTGAAATAAGAAAACAACTTAGAAATCACATTATCATCGAAAACAAATTAAAAATTGAATTTTCACAAGACTGAAATTGCAAATCTAGAATTATAAGTCATGTTTGGCAAAGCAGTTTCGGCAAAAACTGACAATAAAAATTTTCATTCGACTTTTTTAAAATTTAAATCCATTGTTATAAAATAAAAAAAACACGTTTAAACATAACTAAATTGACATTTTTTTTTGACCATGTGTGCCATTTTATTTGGCATAGCATTATTTTTTATAACAATTATAAATATTAAAAAATTACAAGGTTCGGTGTTAAAAATTATTGTTTTGAGTATTCTAAATAAACACCTAACGGGCTTCAATACAAACATCCGATCGGTTACTTAATTATTTGCGCCGATCGGTGTGAAAAAATATACCTTTTTTGGATATTAAAATCTAGCACCTTGACACTGTGTTTTTTAACACCGAACGGTGTAGGACTGGAACACTGATCGGAGTAAAAATTCTAAACAAATTTTTATGTGTTTAGTTAAAAAACAAACATAATAAAAACAACTTTTTATTCCTTTTCCAACTTGATTGAGCATCTGAGAATTTGCAATGCAAGCCTTGGCTAATCGATATCTCGATATCCGACATAAATTGTAAAACAAGTTCGTTCTCTATTGATTGTGAGTTTATTAAGTGTTGTGAAAGAATTAAATCGTTAGAATAAATACAAGAAAGCATGTCGATCAGGTATGTCGTGGAATCCGACTCGTTGTTGCTTGATCGGAATTGCTAAACCGATTCCGATCAAAAATGGTGCCGCCCATTCCAATAGATTTAAGCGCCTTTCGAGCATAAATAAAACTGAATGTAGAATCAGCTGTACAAAAATAAACAAAAGTTCTAAAAACAATTTTTGCGTAAAATTTACACAAATTTTAATAAGAATTTTTAAAAGTTGTTAAAAAAAATGAAGCCGTTTTGGCTTTTTTCTTGCTGCAAAAAGAACTCCCTGAAAGAGTGAAACGTCGAATTCAAAGAGATCACAGCAATGCCTTGGAGTTACCGGATGCGGAGTAAGAACAAACTATCTAACAGATACAAGAACAGTTGTATAACTCCTGAAAATAAATTTTGCAATATTAATAAAATAAAATGTTATGTTCCAAATCCATAACATCGTTAGCAATCAGCTGGTCAGTTTGTTTCCGATAAACAACTCGATAAACCGGTTTATGCGACATTTAAAACCGACACAATCCAAAACAAAGTCCAAAACAAAAATCCAATTCGAACATAAAACGGATAAGATCGGATTGCACGATAGCAAAGTGAAATTTTAGTTGGTTTTAAATCCTATTCCGACGCCAATCGGATTCCACGACATGTCTGAATAGTTATTTATTAGATTTTTGGTAAAGCCTTCTAAGGAGCTAAATTGCCATCGAATGGTCAAGCTTGACGTGTTTTGTTTTACAACATGAGACAGGTGAAAATGAATATAAGATCTAGTGCTCATCTGGTAATAAAAGAAATAGAGGTGTTTTGGGAGAAAGTACTCATTTTCGAATGCAAATAATTATAATAATAAATGCTCAGATCCAATTTGCGATTGAAGAGCTTTATTTTGATTGGAAAGCTGGGAAAGGTAAGTCAGCTTCAGATCCAGCGGGAAGAAAATTTTCTGAATTTGTCATAATCATCCACTTCGATATTGCTCATGGTGATGCACTAGATTTGATAAAGATTGATGAATATGAAAATGTTCTTGAAAATCAAAGGAAGCACCTGGTAGACCTGGCTGGTATGCTGGGTGGAAGTCCTTACACCAGAAAAAAACTAGAAAAAAATCCGTGAAGCTAAGGCACAGATCCGACAAGAAAAACACAAACACTGCTCACTACACTCAGAAAAAAGCTGCCATGTAAAATTAACGTTTTGTAATGTTATTTCCAATGTAAATCAGAAAATGTGGATTTTACGTAAGAAAATGTTAAGTTAACATGTATTTTGTTGAATTGATAAGAAAAATATCAAATTGATAACGTAATGTTTTACGTTGCAATATCAATTCTTAATGTTAAAATAACATTTAAAATGCTTTTAGTTCATCATTTTTTACTGTACAATTGATAAAAATTTAGTGGTCAACATATCAAGTCTTCGACGTTGTCGTACACATTGAAGAAAAAAATGGGCCAAGATTTTCAAAATTTATTCCAAGGAAAGGAAATACAGTTGCTCTGCATTGGGATGGAAAATTGTTGCCAACTTAAAGTGATAATAAATTGGTTGATTGGTAACCAACATTGATTAGTTTTTTTCTGCTGGCAGACAACGTTTTGGCAGTATGCTGTGATACTACTTCGTAGAATATGAGTTGCTTAAATGCGGCATATACAAATTTTAATTGCATAATCTTTTTTTTCAAAAATATTTTTAAAAAGTTGCAAAAAAAAACCGTTTTTTTGAGCAGAACCAGGCGGTTCTGCTCAATTCTTGAATTTTTAATACCTCAAACTATTTCATATGCAACTATAGTTTATAATTCCGGGGGACACGGAAAATCCCAAATATTTAAGCTTATGACGCAGCCTAGTGATCAGTCAATTAGTAAGGACTAGATAGATAAGGGATGCGCCACGCCTTCCCTTTATTCGACCAGCCTTAAACTTTGCAAACAGTATCTTATTATTAAAAGGAACAATTTTAGTAATTGGCGTAAAAAATGCCAACTAGAACCACCCTAGTGTACATGGCATCATAGGGAATTCTTGATATGACGTAAGTTGTGTCTTAATTGAGAGGCTGGCATCAAAAAATTGTGACATTATAATTTTGATATCATATAAAAAAAAAAAAAACAAAATCACAGTACTGAAAAACATCAACCGTCGGGCAAAGTCAACAGTTATGTCGCAGAAAAAAAACTAAAATGCAGAAAATATTCTTTTAACGAGGACTTTCCAGAAATTGATGAAGCCCTTTAGGTCAAAAATTCGTTCCACTCTAGTACATATACCGAGTAGTACTAGTATAAAGCGGTCAAGGCTAAGGCGAGATGAGAAGCCTTACAGAGGATATGCAGGTCGAAATTAAAGACCTGGACGAAGTGACAACATCGGATGATGTGCGAGACGCCATCCAGAAGTTTCTTGTTGAGCCTATAGTGGTGAACGTGAAGCCACTACGTAAAGCCTATGCTGCCACACAAACGGCGGTTGTAAGCCTACCACTGATACAGGCAAGAAAGATCACCGAAACTGGCAAACTAAAAGTTGGTTGGGTCATATACAGGGTTCGAGAAAAATTTACTCAAACCAGGTGCTTTAAGTGCCTCGACTTTGGTCATAGCACAACAACACTGACCGAAGTAAGTGCTGCATGAAGTGCGGTAAAGAGGGCCACAAGGTGAAAGAGTGTAGTGCGGAGGCAAGCTGCTTTTATGCTTAGCCAAGAAAAGCACAGAGACAAACCACCGTGCCGGAAGCTGAACATGTTCATCCTTCAAAAAAGCTACGAAGCCTAAGCGAAGATGAAATTCCTGCAGCTGAATCTTAACAACTGCCGGGCAGCGCAAGACCTAATAGCGCAAACGGTCAGAGAGCAGAGCACCGGTCTTGAAATTCTAAGCGAACCGTATGCGTATGCAAAAACCTAGGAGTTAGGACCTCAAACAACACTGGCAAAGCTGCTATATGGTGTTGCGGTAGGGATCCTCTCCGTATACACCTTCGTACATGTGCAAACGGCTTTGTTCGAGTCGATGTAGAGGATGTTCAGGTTGTGAGCGGCAACCCTGCCCGAAGTTTGTCCGTTGAAGAGTTTGGCAAGACCATAGATGCCATAGTTGTAGACGTACAAGGAACTTAGCCAGTTCTAATAGCTGGTGACTTTAACGCTTCAGCTGTAGAATGGGGCAGTCAACGTACAAACCAAAGAGGCTTCATACTTCTCGAGGCGTTCGCATCACTTGACGTGATGCTGCTCATACCGGATTGCAGCACACATTCAGCAGTGCAGTAGGTATCTCCTTTATTGATCTGACCTTCGCTAGTAGTGAGCTTGGTATTCAGACTGGGTTGATGGTATAAGATATTTATACGCACAGTGACCATCATGCCATTACATACACGCTAAGTAGACAACATCGTAGCCGAAGGAATAGTAGCGATAACAGATCTGCTTATAAAACAGATTCGCTAGACGAAGACATCTTCAGAGAAATGATACACCCTTTACAGTAAACATACACCTCACCGGCACAGCAACCGATTTGGCAAGATAAACTACTGACCAAGTCAGGAGAGCTTGCGAGGTTTCCACGCTCCTTAGAAGACCAAGCAAACGACAGTGCAGCCCAGTTTACTGCTGGTCCCCAGAAATCGCAGAAGCACGCAGAGACTGCATTCAAGCTAGAAGAAGATACTACCGCTCAAGAGGTACCGACAGATTCGAATTTCTGCGCGAATCCTACCATGTATCCAAAAAATCTTTGAAAAAAGCTATTAATAGGAGCAAGCACGAGTGTTTTCTGCAGCTATGTGATGAGGCCAGCTTCTGCCTCATCACATGGGGAACCACCTTCAAGCTAGTAACAAAAAAGCTAAAGGGGCTTAGACAGCCTACTCTTACGAACTCACACCTGCTAGGAGTCCTGTAGTAAGGACTCTCTTCCCACCACAGCCAACGATTTTGCCCCATGCTGCAGACGAAGATCTCAATCAAATAATAATGGTGAGCACTAACAAGATGGTGACAGTTGCCGAATCTGTGAACAACGAAAAGGCACCAGGGCCAGATGGTATTCCTAACCGTGCGTTAAAACTCATCATCTTACAGCAATCTCAAGCATTTGTCGAGCTTTTCAACGCCTGTCTAGGGGAGGGCATATTTTCAGCTCAGTGGAAGGCCCGGAGACTAGTGCTCATACCAAAAAGCAGTGCCTTCACGGAAGATCATTCAAGCTACAGACCAATTTGTCTGCTTGATACATTAGGCAAAATCTTTGAGCGACTGTTGTGCAACCGAATTGAAGACGCAATTCAAAGAGCGGGAGGGCTATCCAATCGCCAGCTTGGGTTTCGGAAACTGCACTCAACGACAGATGGCATAAAACTTGTCACCACAACTGCGCAGGAAGCTATCGCAGGCATTCGATGGAAGAATGGTGCAAACAATATTGTCTTGTAGCAACGCTTGATGTACACAATGCGTTCAACTCAGCTAACTGGAGCAATTTTTTAAAAGCTCCTAGGGAGTTTAGAGTACTAAGATACCTCACGAAAGTTATTGCGAATTATTTACATGAGAGAGTGCTGCTATATTCAACCAATAGCGGCGCAAGAACGTACAATGTCACTGGTGGCGTTCCACAGGGGTCAGTTCTAGGGCCCCTTCTGTGAAACGTCATGTATGATGGTGTTCTAAGGCTCGAAGTACCTACAGGTGTCAAGATCGTCGGATTCGCGGATGATTTAGCGATTGTTGTAACAGCTAAAGACCTAGCAGAAATAGAGGCCCTTAGTAGTGTTGCTATTAGCACTATCTACGACACCCAAAACTTGGTGAACCTCATGTTAAGAAGCGAAACCAACTGGTCAGTGGTAAGCTCTTTGTCCAAACGCATAATCGACGAACTTCGAAGAGTCTTGAGCCTTTGCACAATAGTTCAGCGTGAGATAGGAAACTATATTCGATGATTAGAGTTCTCCCCGAACCAGAGTCGACATCAAGTTAAGGAGAAAATTTAGTCATCCGACAGACAAAATTAGTCCTTCAGTTTTCAGCTTAGTGCTGTTCCCCGAAGTTATGCCTTACGGCGGTTCCACGTGATTCATACTGGGTCGAAGATTCAATGCGGAGGTTAGGTTTAGTACGTAGGAATCAAAGATGGTGCCTTTTGAAGGTTCCCCCTACGCGAATAAAAAAAAAACTTGTATAGATTGGCTAAACAATTCTTCCGAGCTGATGCAGAAGGTTCCAATTAACCAAAAGATATGTGCAAATGTATCAATTGACTCTTTCCAACATCGCACAATGGGATATTTAATCAATTTAAGCGGCCAAAATTATTTTATTAGATAAACAGTTTCATATCATGTTCCTTAACCCTGTATGACCATTAGGTCACACTTGACCCACCTCAAATTTATATAAGGTGAACATTAAAATTATTTTGTTGAACAAATTTTATTGAATAATGTCTGTCCGCTGATGGTTTTTATCTTTAACACTGTACAATCCATTGGCCATATATGACCCACCTCTACTTTTATCAAGTAGACTTTGAAGTGATTTTGTTGGAAAAATAGTATTAAATTATGTAAATTTTCTGAATATTTAATCAATTTAAGCGGCCAAAATTATTTTTTTAGATAAAAAGTTTCATAACATGTTCCTTAACCCTATATGACCATTAGGTCATTTTTGACCCACCTCAAATTTATATAAGCTGAACATTAAAATTATTTTGTTGAACAAATTTTATTGAATCATGTCTGTCCGCTGATGGTTTTTATCTTTAACACTGAATAATCAATTGGCCAAAAATAGTATTAAATTAAGTCAATTTTCTGAAAAGTTATTTATAAAAGTTATTTATTTATAAAAGTTATGAATAAAGTTATTCTTACACTTGCAAAAATATATTTCTTGTTTTTAAAATCACCGTTTGATAAAATGTTTTTTTGACCGCTTAAATAAAAAGTGACTGGATGGATTCATATGTTGATGGCAGAATTGGAACGGATCCTTATTCTTTGGGAACTTATGACGTGGTTAGTTCTTTACCGGTTCTTTTCTCCGTAGGCGACTTTATCGTGGTTATGTCATTATTCTTACCTTTTATACAAATGTGTTGTGTATTGTTTGCTTTTATTGTTCTTTGACTCAATAAAGGTTCAATTTTTCTGTTGATATTTTTTGATAGCTTTTATATGAAGATTTTGGTAAATACAATTGTTAGTGGCAAAATATCAATCGATTTTATATTTTTACTCAATTCTAACTAGAGCATGCTCATGTGAAATTCATTCGATTAATGTTCTAGATAAATATTTCGGAAACACTTTCATTGTCTGGGCATAGCTATTTGCATATCCATAAATTGTAATGATAATACTTTGCGCCATAAATATGTAGGCTTTCAACTATAAAAGTCTTTATATGTTACTGGATAGGCATGTGTTTAAATAATTTTAATAGCTTTTTATACTAACTAAGGCATAACATCATACATAATACACATACAAAAATGGATAAAAATGGTTTATCTTTGGTTTTTGTTATTTTGTAATTGTGGAAACCTGCTTTAAGGTCTATAGCTCATAAAAACATTATTAGGTAAATATCTAGATAAAAGCTGACATTAATAAACTTTCGATTTCATACACGGGTGAGGTATGAGGATTATGGAATTGGATAGCAAGCAATAACCTGATAAGGTTTAAGAGTGATAAAATTGAATAACACGCAAGAACGCGAAACGTGATAAAGTTATGATATATTTCGTTATGATTGCAGTCAAAGATTTTTATTATTTCTTTAAACCGAAGTTATTGTCTGCAATTATAAGGTTCTCATGCAAAATGTTATGTGATTATGTCGGCTGCTTTAATTGCAGAAAAGTAAAATAAATTATTTTCGACAGAGTTTGACTTACAGATTTGATTTAATGCTATAGGCGCTGGTCTTAGCAAGCGGATTTACGTAATTGCAATAGAAAACGTGTAAGCAGGTTATAAAGTGGGTTGAGGATTAGATATAGTCTAAATTGATTTCCTCCATAGACTTTGGTGTCGCTGAAAAAATTGCAATCTCAAAATGGTGGTTAACAATACTAACTTCTTTAAAAACACAAAAAAAAGAAACAGTTTCGACAGTATCGTAAGTGTAGACGTAGAATTCCGTTTAAGTTGTAACCTCTTCAAATTTTTCTCTTTGGTCCGATTGTTTTGTTCATTTTGCACGTATTTTTATTAATCTTCCAAAAATTAAAAAATAAATGAATAACACTCAATTATGGACTAGCTACTTATCGATGCCAAAACAAAGAAAAAGTTAAATAGTTAGTATGATTAAATGAGCAAGCAAAAAGAAACAAGTACAATTTCAAATTTTTTCGATAATTTTGTTAAGTTTGACAGGTTGAGTTCATTGACTTGATTGAAAAGACGGCGAAACAAATGCACTTTCCATTGGTGCCACTTTCGTCTCTGCCCGATATATAGTTTGCGAGCTACAGTCAGTTTAACTACTGATTTCAAATTACAATTAAGACCCCGATTTTTAAAAAATCGTATAGTTACTATATTTCACGCTGAGCACATGTCCTTTCCTCTCGTCTCTGTCTGATATTTAGTTTGCTAGCTACACTTTCGTCTCTGTTCGATGTATAGTTTGCAAACTACACTCGCTAGTGCTAGTGGGATGTGGAATCCAAATTAATTTGCATTAAAAACAAAAATTAAAATTTTACAACATCTATTCGGTAAAAGCATAAAATGAAATATGATCCAACTCGGTTTTTTCATAAGAGTTAAATCTAACTGGATCACAGACCCATTTCGTTAAATTTGACAGATTGAGTTCATTGACTGAGTTGAAAAGAGGTTCATGACCTCTGGTTTCAAAAAAGTATACTAGAACAGTAGTGCATACATAAACCCAATGCGACCTAATGCTTACAATGCTGCCAAAGCGAACCAATGAGTTCGTGCAAAACCAAAGCATACAAGCATAAACAACGAAAGAAACCAAAGAAAGCAGCAGGCACATAAGCAGCTGATGATTGATTTTCTTATATAAAAACATGCATTTTTCTTCTTATATTTTACTAATTTGTGACTTTAATATAATAGTGACAAAATCCAAAGTTAGATATTCATTCAGCGCAGGATATATCTGATATTTGAGTATATATATTATTTTTGAACAAAGAGTATTAAAAGCTATAGGTATACCTTAAAGTATTCGCCTAAAACGTGCCAAATGACCTTGGAAAAATCTGTTAAAACGACCCCATACAAACCGCGCTGTAAGACGTAATTCTACGTCAAAAATTCAGCCCTTGAAAGGACTTTGACTTTGTGTTGTGTGTGTTATTAAATGTTTGTATACAATTGACCTAGAACTGAACCTACATGTTTTATGCCGATTCCGAACTGCTAAAGTTCATGTGCTCAAGAAGCTTTACATGGCATTATTTACACTCTAAGGTTTGCCATTGTCTGTAGAGAGGTAATGACCGATCAGAAAAATTTTTTAATGAATAAAACTTCGGCCGCGACTGGTGATTGAACTCGGGCTCCGAGCATACTGAGCCATACACTTTACCTGCATGCCACGGTCACCACTCTTTAATAACACAACTAACGAAAAAACAAGTAAAGAAAGTCTAAAGTCGGTCTAGCCCGACTATGAAATACCCTAAACCTACTTTTTCAGAATACAATAATAGTATTGAAAATGTGCGGGTCCGTGAGTGGATGAAGCCCATATTTTATATGCATTTCAATTTTGATGAAAAATTTAAAAAAAAATTTATAAAAATTTCTAGCTTTATTCCTGTAGCTCACATGTTAATGCCTTTATAGTATTTTCGCTGCTGTCGATTGTATGGGAGGTGGGCGTGTTCGTGGACGGATATTATGGTTGGATGAAATTCATTTTCAAAAACCATCTTCATATTGTTATAAAATACATACATACCAAATTTTATCTCTGTACGTTAAACATAATCTTATTTATTGTATTTTCAATTTTTGGGTTGTATGGAAAGTAGGCGCGTCCGTGGACAAATGACGTCCATTTTTCAAAATCTTTTCATAAAATCTTTGTTTTAAAAAACCTGCGTACCAAATTTTATCCCTGTAGGTTAGCTATGAGCTTATTTATTGAGTTTTCATTATTTGGGATATATAGTATGTGGGCGTATCCGTGGGCGGATGACACCTATTTTTCGAAAACATATTTTTTCTATTAATATAAAATACAAACATACCAAATTTTATCTCTGTAGGTTAAACATTAGCTAATTTATTGAGTTTTCAATTTTTGGGTTGTATGTCATTTTTTGTACGTCATTTTTCAAAGAAGTCTTTGTTTTTTATAAAATACATACTTACAAAATTTTTTCTCTTTTTGGTGAAACATGAGCTTATTTATTGAGTTTTTAAGTTTTTGGTTGTAAGGGACGTGGGCGTGTCCCAAGGCAGATGATATCCATTTTTCGAAGATACATTTGTTTTGATATAAATTAAATACGTTCCAAATTTTATCTCCGTAGGCTAATTATGAACTTCTTTATTGAGTTTTAAATTTTTCAGATAGGTGGGCGTGGCCGTGAGTGGATGACATCCATTTTTCAAAGACGTCTTTGTTTTGATATAATATACATACGTACCAAATTTTATTGTTGTAGGCTTATTATGAGCTCATTGACGCAGTTTTCAATTTTTGCGTTGTATCAGAGATAGGCGTGTCCGTGGGCGGATTCCAAAAATATTCAAAAATATTCAGTGCAAGTCCTTGGCTCCATGTGACCAAGTGTACCGAGTTTCATTTAATTATTTCTACTCCTTCTTATCTTGTGTAAACGGACAACACACAGACGGATGGACAGCGAACGGACATGAATAAATCGACTCACGAGGTGATCTCTATCAAGAATATATATATACTTTCTACATCGGACTCGCTGCGTTCTATGCAGTGCAAACTTTTGCACTAAGTTGATATACCCTAACCTTTCGGTTTTAGGGTTAGGTGAGATATTTGTCCAATGTCTCACATATTTTTACAAGAAGTGAAATTACTTAAAGCATTTTACTCCGCAAATTAATGACATCACTGTATTTTATTGTTATAGTTTTAAAGCATAGATTTTTGGTTTTTTCCAAAGTTGTTTTACAAAATTATGAATGTACCTAAGACTTAAATTAACTGCGAAGAATATGTAGGAGAGTAAAAAGAGTTAGATTTGTAAAACAAAAGGCTCAAAACAGACATTCGACATTCATCGCACTGTTATAAGAAAAAGCATTAGATAGCTACTTACTACATTTATCATAATCTGTTATGGGATTAAGCTTTGAGATTGTAATGAGATTAAGTGCAAATATATTTGCTAAATCAAACTCTGGCCTATTTGAGGTAAAATTCTCTTATTGCATACCTTTTATTGAATTGAAACAGAAATTTTTACTTTGCCGCAATGAATATAAGCATTCTTTGAATTTTTGTTTTTAACCTAAAGAGCTCAAAAATAGCTTTCTTTATCTGTAGAACAATGATAAGTTTTGTATGCTTTCTTTGTAAACATAGAGATACATTCATGAATAAACATAAACATACAAATGGAATCATATCGAATCTAACTGTATCTTAAAAATCAGTAACTTTGACTTTAGTTTTTGTTATTGCTATGGACCAGCAGCCAGCAGCAGCCAGCAGCTTTCACACGCTAGCCTATAGACAGACACACATACATACATACTCGTTTGTATGGTGGCTACTAAATCGTTTATCAACTTGATAGTAAAAATTTCAATTTTATTTACGTTTGAAGTATAAAAAAATTATACTCAAGTGTGCAATAAAAAAATTAAGTTTTTTTTTTCAAGCAAAAACTATAAGTTTTTATATATTTCATTTCTTTTATACTTTTATAACGTTGTGCTTCATTGATTTGCATTTATAAGAAACAAAGCCCCCCCCTCCCCATTTAGAGCTCATAAGTTGTTGTTGTGTTTTCTTTTTCAAACAATGGTTTACATTTTTTTTTTTTTTGCTATCAAGATTTGTGCTATTCTGTTATTCTTTTGTTGATCTATTGAACTATTTTTTGCGCTCGCCCATTTCTCTGGCATCATGCTTGGATGCTTTATATGAGCGTTACACCTACAATTATCTACCGCTGATTATTGGTTTTTGGTTTTTTTACTATTTTATTAGACGTTCACTCGATTTCTTTTACTGTCTTCTATTGCCATTGCAGTAATATAATTTGTTTTTTCTTAACGTTTGTTTTTCTATGCATTCCTCTATTGACAATTGCTTTAGTTTTTTGATTTGATTCTTCATGGTTACCCAATAGGCAATTTAGCCAGAGCTCTTCAAACGAAAGCCTGCATTGACTGCTACTTTTGAAGACCAAACACATCCTCTCCTCGCTGCTCTTATGAGCCCTTCTTGAAGGCCTTCTTTTTCTGCACAAAAGGCAGCACAACAAACTTTTTCCCTTCAAAGACTAACTTTTCATATACTTCAGGGCAACTTTTTCGTTTAAAGTCAAAATATATATCAGTTTAAAAATATGACATAATAATGGCTCTTCTTACTGCTGTATGAAAGTTTATAGATTGAAATTAATCTGACATAAAAAAACATAGGAGAGAAGATAAAATAATAGAATTTATAAAAAAAAAAGAAAAAAGGTTTTAAAGAAAAAAAAATATTTTTTCCATACTTTTTGTTGACCCCTTCTTTAAGCCATTCTTAAGAA
Source organism: Tetanocera ferruginea (assembly GCA_958299015.1). Taxonomy (NCBI): domain Eukaryota; kingdom Metazoa; phylum Arthropoda; class Insecta; order Diptera; family Sciomyzidae; genus Tetanocera; species Tetanocera ferruginea. Next base: position 118,688,539 of record OY282642.1, on the reverse strand, counting down.
GTGCTTCTATCAGGCCTCTTTTGAGCTATCGGAGCGGAAGGCCTGCGAAATTTTCCCACTTCATATAAAAAAGAAAGTGTAATTGTATATGAGTGTGGCAGTACTACAAAATCCACAGGAAGGCCTGCTAGCAGCGCTGTCATTGTCTACTGGGTATTCTTAAATGAACCTTCACAATGATAGACTGCTATAATGTTTAGTTAGATATTGAGCAGTGTTCCAGTTAACTACGTTGGTAGTGAAAACAGTTTGGTTATGTATGCAGGGGCGTACCGAGACCATGTTGGTTGGGGGTAATATGGTATTTTGGCCGACTGAATACCCTTAAGTCCCGACTTGTTTAATTCGTTCGATCAATTTTATATAATAGTATATGTGAACATTGTACATTGTCGTAAGCTTTCTTAGTATTAATAAGAACTCAACCTCCTTCTCCCAACCTTCGAAGAGAGAAATTAACTTTTTAAGAAAAAAACTCACTCTTTGATCATTATTTGATCAAATATTTCAGAGACATTGAAATATTTCCATTTCATAGAAGTGAAAGTGTAATTAAAGAAAATTTTATTTGAAAAAGAGAAAATTGCTATTATCGAAAAAAGAAAAATTTTTACCGGAGAAAGTGTGTTTTTTTCTGAGTGTGGGTGACCATTTTCCTCAGAAACCATACGTAATATCGAGACGTTGAAGATGTCATCATGTCTGGTAGGTACAGTTTTCAAGAAATTTGGCTTAAAACTTTCGACGGAAGGAGGGGGAAAAACCCCAAAAAACGATATTTAAAAATTTTTAAAATTTAATTGATAATTTAAAAAATGTTAAAATGAGAACAGTTTTGAAAATCAACCTTTTTCTGTGCTCGAGGCACAACCCCCAGTGACACCGGGTTATATCCGCTAGTTGTAAATAAAAATCAACTCTTTAAACAAGTTTCAGTAAAAAATAACAATTTGGCTGACTCCAAAAAATTTAGGGGGTAGCTTACCCCCTTATCCCCCGCTTGTTTCGCCCCTGTATGTAAGTAACATACTGAAAGCTCTAAAATAGAATTTCATGCGAATAAAAGTGAAACACTTGTTTCTCTTATGGTTGGTAAATGTCAGGAAGTTTGATTAAATATTTAGTGAAAACTGAAAAGCATAATTAAATGACGGAGTTTTTGGAAAAATTGGTTTTTGTAAAAATGTAAATAGTTGTATATATGTTCACTGACATTTCAAACTATTCGGCTAACTAAGGTTGAAAGTTAGAAAATTGGTACTTATCAACTTTAGGTAACTAAATCTGGATTATGATCTTTTGCCAAATTAACATATTTAAAAAAAAATTAAACCAAAAGGTTTGTGTTTTGCTAAAAACAAATATATTTCGCAATAGTTAGGCACAGCTGCAACAATGTTAGTATTATAGAATGATCGAAGATATGTATTAAGTATTGATCTTGAGTTTTTTCAGTTCTTAGCATAATTTTCAATACCAAAGCATACAATTTCTCACACTACATTTTTTTAAACGACTAGTTTGGTGTGCTAAGTATTTGTTCACTTTCCAACAACTTGAGCTACTACTGGATTCCTATGACGATGATAAACTTGAACTTCACATCTAGCCACTTGAAACTTGTTTTATGATGAACATTTAATTATTACTATACTTGAGCCAAGGAAGTGAAACTCTTGCTTTCTGTAACTGTTCAGATAGAAACAAGTCAACTTCAACTGTTCGATCGATATCTCAATACATGCATATTTAACTTAAAGTAAGGAACTAAAAATAAATGTCGTTATAAGAAGACATGTAATTTGTTATCAAACTTACAGATAAGTTTAACGTATCAAACTAAGGCCTGTTGAATCATCTCAATTTTAAACAAAGGTTAGCTTAAACTAAGTTTAAATATTCACGCTTGTAAGTCTCAAAACATATATGTTTAAATTGGTGGGGCAAGTTTAAATCTTAGCACAGAAATTCTAGATTTTAAAAATTTTAACTTCTCAGAGAACAATTGAAAATATTCATATACCAAAATTATTTTTCAAATAAATTCAAAATAATAAATTTTAATTTGATTTTTTGTTATGAATATATAACATGCTTATGAGTGGGGGAGGATGCCACCTACTGAACACTGTTAGTTCTAAAGTATCTATAGATAACAGCGCCAATGTGTAAAGCGTCAAAGTAACATCTCATTGATTGATCACTTTTGACAAATCTTTGAGTTCTACATGGGTGTTGCTTTAACCAAACCGCCGTCGCGAAACAAAATATTCGAAAAAATCGAAGCTGATAAAAAAAGTGCTATCAATTAAGTGAATTTTCGAGTGTTTTTTATATAAAATAAATAAAAATTACGATTTTTTTTTTAAGCTAACGTTTTTTTTTAAATTAAATAACATTCCAATTAATTATATTGATATGCAAGATAATAGCCTAAGGTAAAAGTAATATTGTGTTTTTTCATTTATTACTGTATGTTTAATAGGAGCTGAGATATGATCATTACCGCAAACCCTATAAGATACGAAAATCGCTCGTAGTTGCATGACAAACATGGCCGCCATTTTGAATATACAACAAAAAAATTTTTTAAAGCAGTTCTAAGGTGCCGAAACATTACGAAATTTATAGTAAAACAATTAAAATTTTTAAAAATAGTCGAGCGACCACCATGTGATCAATCTCTGCGGACTGACCCATTCATATAAAATGTTTAAAATTTTCAAGAGTTTTTGAAGTTTTGAAAAACTTATTTCAAATTCAATATTTTTTACTGGAATAATTCAAAAATGTGTGAAATGTTTGTATTTTTAACGTCAAAGTTTTAGAATTTTTACTACAGTGTCGTTCAAATGTGTCTTTTATCCTCAGTTAAAATTTTTTTTACTCAGGTTACGTAACTGTCGATAAAAATACGATAAGGTACGAAAATTATTTTAATTGTGTTTAAAATTTATACTCCAATAAATTGAAATAATTGTGTTTAAATTTTAATTTATGTGTTTACGAAACCTGAGGTTAAGGATGTTAATTTTTTGAGATTAGTTCACGGGCTGAACTTATGTTGAAATATGAATCTAATAATAAATTTTTGCGTTTAAAATATTTTTGTTGTGTTTAAAACTAAATAGTTATGAGCTTAAAAACAAATTTTATATGAAAATCCAAATTTTTGCGGCTAATAGTGAAAAGTGATAGTGAAAAATTTTGGTGTTAAGAGAGAAAAATCTCTATGTTAAAGTAGTCGAACTGCACTACTAAAAACAAAAAATTTGTTAACTAATCCTGTTTTTAATGTAAATTCAACTACAATGGTATGTTGCATTAACAAAAAAACAATTATATAGCGTTTTTGTTTTAGTCGAAAATACAATATAATTCAATGGAACAGAATTAAATGTTTTTTTTATCTACAAGAACTTTCTTTCTTATATTTAAGTCTGCACTGACATCATCTACGTAGATATGTGTTAGGTTAATATTGGGTGTATGGCTTGACGAACAACAGAACTAGGATTAAATCTTTTACAGAAATAAAAGTTTCATGCAATACCACAAAATATAAAATTTTTGCCTTGGTAATGATTATTGTGGAATGTCCCTTGAATTTATTTTAAAAAGTATTTAAAAATTTAGAGAGAAAAAATTTATAAAAAATAAGTACCTACAAAATATTCAAAATTATCGAATAACCCGATTCAAATTAAACGGTTTATCGAATAACTTAAAATTGTCAACTTGTAGAAAATTGAAACTGCAAAAACGAGGAACTTTGAATAACTTTAACTGTGTTTCAGAACTCTTATCTAGAGTGAGTATCTATGTGCTGAGAACTTGCATGTCTTTAGTTGTTTTTCTTACTATTTAAGTGAACCAACAAGTTAGCTCAAAGTTACAATCGATGACTTGCCATTCAACCGTTCAGTTGGACCAAATGTTGGCCTTAAGTACTGGGTTGAGCAACAAAATCTGGTTCAACTTAAGCTGCAACGATTATCAACACCGTTGTAAATGCAGCTACTTTTATCCATTGTTCCTATGAAATATTGTAACCATGCATGAAAATGATGGTCGGTCGGTCTGTAGTAACTCTTTGGTATAAGTTGCTACCGTTGAATGATGTGCATTTAGCTTAAAGCTTCTGGCGCTTTCAGTGCACAACTGGGTGAGCTGTAGCGACGCCTTTTGTTGATAGTTGGATTAATTTTGTTGCTCTGCTGATGTTGCTGTTGTTGTTGTTGTTGTTGCCGCTGCCGTTGCTTGTGCCGTCAGCTTACAACTTTAATAAACACAAAAACTTTTTGAATTTTAAAATATAATCATCTTTTATTGAGGTAGGTTTTTTGTCATATATTTTTTTTTTTTTCATATTTACAGCTGCTTAATGCTTTTGTGCTATTCGTCGAAAGCTCAACTTTTGTTTGCTAGCTCAGTATGAGTTGTAATTTAATTTATCGTAGTTTATAGTTTATAATTTGAGAAAAACGAAACAAGGTCACAGCGGAAAATTTTGTGCTATGCTGTTAAATCAACCTTGAAATCATAGAGTATATATCATAGTTTCTTTTAGCTGTAAGTATATAAGTATTACAGTTTTTAAGCAATAAAAATGTTTTAAAACAAAATTTTGTTATGACACTAAAATGTCTAAATAAAAGGAATACAAATTTTGTATGATGTTATTAAAACGGTACATGGTTAAAAATCTTGGAATAATTTTTCAGCCAATCGTTGTACTAATGCATTTATATATCCTTTTTTTTATAATTAATATTTTTCACAACACTAGAAATATTTTTAAGTCAAAGCTGTACTTAAATTTAATAAATATGGAATAAAGTAAAGTGAAAAATAATATTCTTATTTCGTGCACGGACTTGCTTCAAAGCAGAATTTATTTCTTGAAATAGACAAACAGAAAATGATTCATATAAAGAATTTTTTGATTCGTTATAACTTTTCCTTGTTTAAAAAAAACGACCACAATTCTTTTTTTTTTGGAGATTTTATTTTGGAGGTTTTTCTAATCGAAATTCCATTCCAATAATAAAAATTAAATTACTATTTAAGTTAAATACTTACACAGGCGGGAAACGAACCTACGTCCTTCGAATGCCAATCGTTCACTTTTCCACTGAGCTGTTGGTAACGATAATTTAAATGTAGCAAAACATATTTAAATTCAGCTCATCTCAGAACCTGTCAGAAAATGTGATTAAATAAATAAAGGTTTTTATATTTGTTATTTAATTTTTAAGTCCAGTCATGAACCCAGAAATGGTTGACTGCAAAGTTCGAAGGTCGATTAAAAAAAAAACTCAAACTAACATAAACAAACGCCGCGTTCTTTTGAGATTTTGTGAAAACCATGTAAGTGTTGCAGATATGTGTGGTGAAGTGAATGGAAAAGTTCTTAAAAGTCTAAGTGTTAGTGATAACCGTCGGTTGAATTTTGTATTACAGTGTTTTTTGGTTTTTACCAAATGTAATTTTGGCTTACCATTTCTTTTAAAAAGGTGGTGTAAACTAGCCAGTGTAAACTAGTGCTATTAGTTTTAATATATTTAATTCAAACTAGGAATGGGCGCGTGTCTTGAATTTTGAGAATTTTGATGTTTCACGACGAACAATAAAAAAAAAATTCGTGAGCGTGCGTGTTTAAATTTTTCTTATGCGTGAGCATAAAAAACAAAAAACAAACAAATTGGCCATTTCAGCCCTTGAAAGCACTTTGACCGAGCTTCTTATGATCCATTGTGTTGTGTGTGTTATTAAATGTTTGCACACAATTGACCGAGAACTGGACTTACATGTTTTATGCCAACTCCGAACGGCTAAAGTTCTTGTTCTCAAGAAGCTTTACATGGCATTATTTACTCTCTGAGGTTTGCCATTGTCTGCAGAGAGGTGGTGAACGATAAGAAAAATTTTTTATTGAAAAAACTTTTTCGCCGCGGCTGGGGATCGAGCCCGGGCTCCGAGCATACTAAGCCACGCACTTAACCTGCATGCCACGGTCACCACCGTGAGCATGCGTGACTTAAATTTATTCGTGTCACGACTTGTGTACCAAAATTTTTCAAATCTGTGCCAAATTTCCTAATGATATTTTCTTACGCTTTTGCTACCAATTGCATACAAAATGCAACACTGACCACTTTTAAGGAAGCGACAACAACTAATTTCGCTTTCTTGAACTATTTTGCGACACGTCAGCGACCACTTGAGGCAATTTTGAAAATTTTAAATACAAATTATAAGCTGAGAAACTTTATAAATTTTCGTTTTCCTATAAAACGTATTCGTGAGAACTCGTGAGCAAAATATGTCATCATGATCATGCGTAATCGTGAGCAAACAAATTATTTTTAATCGTGAGCGTGCGTGATTAGGTTAAATGACATCGAGATCGTGCGAGATCATGATGAAAAAAATTATTTTTAATCGTGATTGTGCGTGATTCACTCACGCTGTTGTGATCAAAATCACTCATGCGCCCATCTCTAATTCAAATAGCTATTTACACAAGAAATATGAAATAATTTTCGTTTACATGTTAATAATTCAATAAAAATCTAAAATAAATCTTTTTTTTTGGCTGAGGTTTAATTTGGAATGGAAAAATTTTTTTTTAATGGAAAAAGTTTAATTTACAATGGAAAAAGTTTTTTTTGAAATGGAAAAAGTTTTATTTGAAATGAAAAAAGTTTTTTTGAAATGGAAGAATTTAATTTGATTTGGAAAAAGTTTAATTTGAAATGGAAAAGGTTGAATTTGAATTTAAAATCATAAAAAACATAGATTCCAAAAATTCATTCTTTAAACATAGAATGCGTTTGTTTAAAAAAATTATACTACATTTCCCTCTGTGTTGGAATAATCCATTTTTGTAATCCTTTTTTTATTAGAATTGATACTGTTCAAAATACTAGAAATTTTGTAGTCAAAGCTGTACTTACATTTAATAAATTGGGAATAAAAATTTTATATTAGTTCCTAAAAGGTAATAGAAATTGTACTTTCTTTAGGATGTGGCAAAAATTGAAAAAGCAAAAAAAAAAAAAAAAAAAAATAAAAAATAATAATAATAAAAAACCAAAAAAAAAGCAGTCTGGCTGAGGATCGAACCAGGGTAACTCGATTCATCAAACCAAATCGGAAACCGCTTAACCTACTGAGACACGGAAAACAGCCACAGAACTCAGTGCTTACAAAATTTGAAAACTATACCGATAGGAGTTTAAATTTTAAGTCCATGTTGGACTAAATTTTAAACCCATGCTGCACTAAAACTTAGTTTTAGTATTTGACGTAGTTTAAAACTTAACTCCATGCGGGGGTTTAACTTAGTTATAGTATTTGACATGACATTTTAATACAATTTCGGTGTTGTCATATATATATAGTACAGGAATGACTCAAATTTAGTCTAAAATTCTTAACCGTGTAATCTTCCCCGAAAAATATTGTTTTGAAGGGTCGGTTATCAGTCAGTTCCAAAGAGCGCTAAAAGGTAAAATAAAATGCAGTCAGATAACATCTTAGGAACTTCGGATAAAGTGCCTTGAAGAACTGGTTAAGCATCCCTCCCAAACTCGGTAAAAATATTGCGACGATTTCAAAGAAGATTTTGAAAAACCTGAAGAGTTAAAGATTATAAGCCTGAAAACATATGTGAGATTGCATGGGATGGGGAAGGGCTTTCATTACAAACTAATGAAACCAAATCTTAGTTAAGAATACAAAAAAATAAAAATTTCCAGAAACAAAACCGCCTTATTCCTTAACCATTCAACGAATAGAATGTCTTAAAAAAATTATCTTTAATGTATGTAGCTATGTATTTTTCAAATAAATATCCAAAGTGAAGTGTACGCACTGTTTAAAGATCAACTGCTATAACCTCACTTATGTCTGGCACGGCTGGTTCCAACAATTTAACAACTTAATATTGGCATTGGCAGCTGTTTAATTTGCAGCTCTGGCGCGGATAAGCACTTTTGAATTTGCCGAAAATAATTTCTTAAGCATTTCGATACAATGACTTTTCTTCGAAACCTGCTTTAAATAAATGCTTCAAATTATGGTAGGTAATTTTTTTCAATTATTTTTTTGTGTATTTTTTTTTCTTTTAATTTCTTATGATGTAATGTTAATGTCAGTATCTACTGCCAAAATAAGCCAAGAGCTAGAAATCCGCAGTAATTTAATTAAGTTATGTCATAAGAAAATGGATGTCATTTCATAAACAGAGTCATTAAAGAGAGTCATGCAGATATTTCAAATAGACTATGAGTGAATGTGTATCTGTTAGCATGCAAACAAAATAAAAAATATTTTGACTTGTATTAAATAAATTGAGTTTTTTTTTGTGCTTAAACAAGTTGTACTGCCCTTAAGGCAATTTGAAATTTAATTAAACGTTGAACTGAAGCTATGGAATCTTCACAATATTTATGGTAATGAAATAAACGAGGTATTATTTGTGTTACGTCAATTTATAAAAAAGCTTGCTATTTAAATGCTAACATATAATTGACACTTTGTGTGTCTTATGTTGAACAATTAATATAGTTTTTGCATTATTTGAATAGTTTGGAAATTTCTATTGAAATAGATTTGAGCAGGGATCGTTACTGTTATGACATTTTCCAAAAAGACAATAAATAATAGTTATTTTTTGACCGTTATTTTTATTTTGGTCAAAAATAAAAGTTAAAGTTTGACTTTTATTTTTTCAGTCAAAAATAGAAGTATGACTGACAATATGACTTTTATTTTTTTGGTCAAAATATAAGTTAAAATTCGACATTTATTTTTTCTATTATTTGCCGTGCTTCTGTTAAAATTTAAAATTAATATAATATGGTTGGATTTTGTCGATTTTTCGCTTGTTTGAAAATGATCTCTATTAATATTTAAGTTTTATACTGTGCAACACAACTTTCTTAACAGGAACCTAAGCCACTTGAAGCCGAAAACTAGATGAAAAAATTGCTTTCTACATGGCAAAACGCCTAAAAAATTCCCTCAAATTTATTATTTTGGCAGAAAAAAAATTTACAAATGTAATGACCGGAGAAATAAAAGTAAAATTTTAACTGTTATTTTTGGTTGAAAAAAAAATTTAATCTTTTTTTGATCAAAACCATAAAAGTCAAAATTTAATTTATATTTTTGACCGAAAAAATAAAAGTCAAATTTAACTGTTATTTTTGACTCAATAAATAAAAGTCAAATCTTAACTTTTATTTTTGACAGAAAAAATAAAAGTCAAATTTTACCTTATATTTCTGACTGGCAAAATAGAAGTCATACTTTAACTTTTATTTTTGACTGAAAAATAAAAGTAAAATTTTAACTTATTTTCCTGACCGAAAAAAATCGGTCAAAAAGTAACTATTATTTTTGACTGTTTTTACAAAACTCAATCAATCAAATAAAAAGCATCGCACTGCTCTTTTCAAATATAAAATAAACAAATTTTTTCTGTCTGACTTTTTGAATTGAAATTTCGAAAATAACTGTTATTTTTGGTCCCTGGGCTTGAGTGTTAAAAAATAATGTTTATATCACATCATACAGAAGAGTGCGATACATCAGAGATCCATCTTTTGAAAATAATTTGATGTGGGTTACAGAATGATGTTTTTATTCTCATCCACTCTCACTAAAGCCAAATTCTGACTGTACGAATTTTTTTTTAAGTGTGGTTTAAAAAAAACAGTCAAAATGATATATTTCTCATATCTTTACTATATCAGAAAGTACCAGGAACAGATTGCAGCATTTAATTTTTTTTTTACAAAAATCATGTCGATTCTAAAATATTAATTATCGACAATTTATTTCGTATTTAAACACGCAAGATAAAGCAAAAAATACAAAAAAAATTGTAAAAAGTTACGGAAATATAATATTTAATTCACTTTCTGAATTAATAAAAAAAAAAATTTTGAATTGATCTGCATGCAGAATTACATTTTAGTCGGTCGAACTTCTATTTGGGGTCATTTTTCGATTCCGTTATTCATGTTCAGGAATATTTTAGGACAATTTTTCATTACATATGGCGACTTCTTCTGTAAAAAACTTATAAAAATATAACAAAGCACAATTATTACTGACAGAGCCGACAGAAAAAAAATATAACCAGCCCAATCATGAGCAATTTTTCCCTCGGAACCATCTTTCTTCTAAGATGTTATTTTTAAAATATCTAACGAACGTTTGAAAAGCTGATTTTGAAATGTCCGTTTTTAAAATGAAAATAAAGGTCAGAGGACAAAATCTGGTGTAAACATTTTCAAAAGCAGCCCGTTTCTGCTAGTTTTGAGAAATTTAGTTTTCTCAGTGTAATATCTGCGAAAAAAATAATCATGGATCTTATTTACGTTGCAAAATTTACAAAATGTTCATAGATTTTGTATCCGAAAAAACCCAAAATTAAAAAAAAAAATATGCAAAATTATCCAATTCCAAGATTCTAGGAGAAATTTGTACACTTGAACAATATGAGCAAAATTTTTAAGAACCTTTTTTCCATTTTCTTTTTGGGCCTTTTTATTAAATGAAATATACTAAAAAAACCCTAGAAAAACATTTCTCAATTTCAATTTAAAACGAACATAATTCCTATGAATACAATTTCCGTTCCAAATGAACATAAAGTTAATTGATTTTATTACCGGGGATATTATGTGGTGACCGTGGCATGCAATTTAAGTGTGTGGTTTAGCATGCTCGTAGCCCGAGTTCGATCCCCAGTCGCGGCGAAAAGTTTTTTCAATAAAAAAATTTTTCTCATCGGTCACCACCTCTCTGCAGACAATGGCAAACCTCAGTGAGTAAATTAATGCCATGTAAAGCTTCTTGAGAACATGAACTTTAGCCGTTCGGAGTCGGCATAAAACATGTAGGTCCAGTTCTCGGTGAATTGTGTGCAAACATTTAATAACACACACAACACAATTGATCATAAGAAGCACGGTCTAAGTCCGTTCAAGGGTTGAAATGACCAATTTGTTTTATTTTTTTTGATATTATGTCATCCCACCGGCATGATAGTCTGTCTACTTTCTGTGTAATTATTATTTATTTCTATTTTTACGTTATTCCAGATTTAAAAATATTGTGTCAATATCTCAAGATGTTTCAATTTTATATGGTTTCCTGCTTCTCCTGTAAGCTTATGTAAAGTTATTGTTGAATAATATATATGTACTTTGTTAAAAACTACTTTGTATATAGAAGTTCAACTTTTGTTTATATACCTTATAATTTAATTTTATCATTGTCAAATATTGAAAAATATATTCTCACTTCTAATTTTGAATTCATACGGAATAAACGTTTCTAGTTTTTTGTACTTCTTGTTATTTCTAATTAAGGACAATTTTATACAATAATAGTTATGTTATGTTATTTTGCGTTTTAGGTAATGAATAGTTTCAATAATTGTTAAGAAACTTAAGTTTTCAGCTTTTGCCAAACCAATGATCCGTCTTTGCGGTTTCATCTAAACTCAAGTTCCGGCTTTCGGACTTTTACCGCGTGCTGTCTGTCTTATTCAATTGATAAACCACCACCATGATCACTTTGCCGTATATGAGCTAATCATCAGTTTTTATAAGAAATATTGTTTTTAGTTTAAAAAAAAGAAAATAAAAGATTGACGTTTTTTATAAAGTACATTTAAGTATATTAAGTAAAACTACTAAGGTATATCTTCGACTGGGCCGAAGTTAAAATACCCCCACGGCCGATTCTTAAGGCGGTCTTCTCATTCAAAACCCGTTTTTTGGACTCTTTTTAAAAAAATTCTTATTTGAAAACGCAAAAAATAATTGAAAACTTTTTTATTTATTGTATTACAAAAGTTTCAAAGTAAATAAAAAAATTTTTTTTGCCTCGATACGTGGGCTGTTCAAAAAGTAATGAGACTTCAAAGTTGGTGGTGAAAAAAAAAGGTGTCGTCACGGCGGCCACGATTCCGGGTCTCCGGAGCGTCTGAAATGAAAAAAAAAACAGGGTTATAATCAGTATAGATGTAATTCTCGGGTGAACCTCAAGCTTAATTTTGTGATTATTTTTGACAAAATGGCGGCCATTCAAAAAAAAAAAATTCAATTTCGGGCTTTTTTTTTGTAGTTTAGTGTAAAAAAAAATAAAAAAATTTTTTTTAAAATTATGGTCGAGGTTCATCCGAGAATGGTGATAATTCTGCGTCGATTCCACTTTGTTTCATGAAAATCGGTTCAGTTGAACTGGAGATATCATGGCCGCCAGTGCGAAAAACGTGGTTTCGAGATAAACGCGTTTAAAGTTTAAAATAGCTCATTTTGACGAAGACCTTGCTTCACAAAAAAGGCTGTATCTTCTAAAGTTTTTCGAATTTCTAAAAATCCTTTTAGGGGCATATTCACAACTACCCAAGCTATAAATAAATGCAAAAAAAGTCGCTCAATGAGAAGACCCCCTTAAAGGTAAAATAATCTTAAATTGGAGAGCTGTTTTATGAGATTTTGAGAGATTTTATTATTTTTATGTGTCTAAAACACATACATATCAAATTGTTTTCCTACAGCTTAAATATAAGTCATTTTATAACGTTTTCAATTTTGGGGTTGTATGGGAGGTGGGCGTGTTAGTTTGTGTATCACGCCCATTTTTCTAACACACCTCAGTTTTGTCATGGAATACACGAATATCGAGTTTCCGTTTTGTTCCTTTAATATTAGCCTCTTTATGGGGTTTTCAATTTTGGAGTTGTATGGGAGGGGGGCGTGTTAGTAAGTGGATGACGCCCATTTTTCTAACACACCTCAGTTTTGATATAGAATACTTAAATACCGAGTTTCCGTCTTGCAACTTTAATATTAGGCTGTTTATAGATTTTTCAATTTTGGGGTTGTATGGGAGGTTGACGTGTTTGTGAGTGGATGTTGCTCATTTTTCGTACACATATTATTTTAGACATAGAATATACAAATACCGAATTTCAGTATTGTAGCTGTAATATTAGCCTCTTTACAGAGTTTTCAATATTGGGGTTATATGGGAAGTAGGCGGGGTTTTCATGCAATTTAGCCCATTCTCGAACTTGATCTTAGTTTTTTAGAAAAAAGCTCAAATACCGAATTTCTGCACGATAGCTTCAAAATTACGGCTGTAATCGTGTCCACAGGCAGACGGACAGACAGACGGACAGACGGACAGACAGACGGACATGGCTAAATCAACTCAGGTGGTCATGCTGATGAAGAATATATATACTTTTCTATACCTAACACGCCTCCTTATGGGCGTTACACACGTCGTGACAAAATTAATATACCCTTTACACAGTAAGCGTGGGGGTATAAATATATACATATATTATTAATCGCGTCGAGCTGAAAAACTTCTGGTTCAATATTTGTGCTGTGACCACAACGTCAACTCTGATGAACTGCATTTAATAAATAATTTGCAACAAATCTAGTTTTTGCCCAAGGATTTCCAGAATCCTTGGATGGTTTCTGGAGCAACTGGGAATACCTCAACTTTCGAAATAAAAGTCAAATAATTATAAACAAATTCCATTTAAGATAAAAATAAAACCTTTCTATTGAGCAGTATTCTAGTAAAAGAGAAATTTGTTTGTGTGTTGTCGCCTAATGAAATGAAGATTACAATTTGGTTACTATGAATACCAAATATTTTCACAAATATGTGTTACAAACCGTTGTTGCTCTTGATATATCGAAGTTTATTTTTTTAGCAACTGTTAAATATTTATTTTCTTTACAAAATCATCATAAAGAAAAAAAAAAAACTCTTAAAAAAATAATCAAATCACATGGCAAAAATTAAAATATTTTCAGATCAAATGCAAATCATATGCAAAATATACAAAACAAATATGTAAACTGTGTTTAGTTGATTCATTTCTGCATAAGCCTGGGACAATTTTATTTAACACATGATATATGCACATGCATATAAATATGACCTTTCCTATAGATGCAAGATACAGATACATGTAACTCATAGAAATAATTATTTTTGCCATTTATTTGGCATTTACCACTATAGCTAATTTTAAGATTTATTCGAAGTTAATTTTAAACTTTTGTTTGTTAAATTTAATAATAGATTTTTATACAAATAACCATCTCAAATTAAATTTTATTTTAAGATAAGCCCAAGATACTATCCCCTTTGATGTTAATTTGATGCCATTGTTAATTGAAATAAAACCACAAGACTGTCTGATAGAATGTGATGTCTGATGGAATGTAGAACATTCAGACGCCAGCTGTATGTTTTCAAGATTCGACCATAAAAATATATGAAGAGATTTATAAACAAAACTTTAACATTTTAAATTCTTGCCGAAAATAGCACTTTTGTTAAAGTTCTTACATCAGCACAGAATGATTTAGACACATTAACGAAGTAAACAATGAAAGTGATTTAGCAAAGAAGTGAGAGTGACTTTTGGAGACATGTGAAAGCAAGATAAATATTTGTTTTTATTTTCTTTTTTAATTTTTCTCACAAGCAGTCAACCGTTCATCCATTTATTTAGTCATTTCAGCCATGAAAATTATAAAAATGCTGCATGAAAACAGTGAAAATGGTGTTTAAGTGGTGCTATTCAATTTATTAAAAATAAAAAAAAAATATAAATAAAAGTCATGGAGACACTTTGTAATTATTTTACAATGTAATATTTTTAATATACATAAGAGGAATATTGCTGTGAAAAGAGATGTGAATGCATTGAAAAAGTTTCGAGTTAAGTGCTTAACCCATTTTGAACCTGTGCCCGATTCCATGGAACAAATTTGACGAAATTTGAAACGATTAGCATTGAGCAACCACTGATGTGGTGTTAAACAAGTTCTAGATGTCTTGGGCTGCCTGTAATGGGCTGTGTCGAACACGACACATTGGCCAGTTAGGTGTATATCAGAGTGTTTAGGAAGAATAATAGACCTATGGTGTTTTTTTTAAGAATGCATAGAAAAAATTCATTAATTGGATACATTATGATTGTGCAAAAAGCATTTAATTAAATTGTAATTAAATTAATTATGATAATTTATGATGATATTCATCGAAACATTTTGGATGAAGTGCAATATTGAACTTTTTGTACTGATATACTGTTGCCAAATGGCATTTACCACATTTTCTCCGATGATTTGGTGGTCTCCAAATCACATGTTCCCCAACAGCTAGACGTGGCAATGTTTTGGGTCTTCCTGCTTCTTCAATATGAAACTCCGATTCTATTTCTTCAATTAGACGATCTTCATATAATAACAAACCACGGGCAACTTCATTTTTAAATTCAATTTGAGACAAAACGCGATTTCTTATAGCTTTTGCAACCATTTAATGAGTCTTCCAGGCGTTAACAGTAGTAGCATGGATGCAATTAGTCAACAGCGGCCACCACCACTTTTTTCCACGAATAGCAGTACGGTAGTCATGGATTGTCATGGAAGGAACACCTTCCGTGTGTTTGTTGTATTCACTTATAATGTTTGCTGTTGAACTGACACCTTCTTCTTCTCTTCTTTTGAATACCGTGATGTTAGATCAGCAGAGACAAAGCTTGATATAAGTGTAACTTCATTATTGCCATGCCAACGACTTACAAAAAAACTGTTTGTTGTATCAAAAACGAAATCAAATTCATGTTTTTTCAGTAACTTCGACTTAGGCTGTTGTTGTTTATTCTTCTTAGCCGAATAAGATTGTAGTCTTTTAAGCTTAGTACTATGCTCGATTGCGTGAAATTTCACTGGCAACAGCCATTTATTTGTTGAGTGAAAATTTTGACAGATATTTTGTTGCGAACGAATAGCTGATGATCAGCTTACAAATTTCGACAAGATGTAAATAAACAGCCACAATTTATTAGAGGAAAAGCAGAAAATCATTTTAGTTCTTTAATTTTCATATTTTCATACAAACTGCGAAGTTTTGCGACCGCCAACACCGCGGAATGGTGCATCCGTGTTTACAATTACTAACAACTGCTATTATTAATTGCAAAACTTTAGAAATAGTACTAAAATATCATTTTAATTAGTAACATTGTTCTTTTGCTTGCGCTTTTTTCTTAAATGAAATGGCAATTGTCACTTTTCACGGCAAAATAAATGGTCGGTTCAATTAAATTGCCGTGAAAACAATGTTGCTAGATGCATGTTGCGGAATATAGTGCTAGATTTTCCCAGTTGTTTCAAGCCTGTCATTTTTTGTATGGAGATTTGAGTGGAATATCACGTGAAGCCGAACAGAGTAATATGCTTTAGCACAAGCCAAGTGCAAACTAGCACCTCTCAATCGATTAGATATTACAGTTCCGACTGCTTGAAACCTTCTTTCATTCAACAAGCAAAATAGTTAATAAGAGGAGAAAAAATTTTCAAAAAAAACCGCGTGGTGTTCTAGATTAAAGACGGATTCAAGTAATATCAATACCACAGATGCTCCTAAGCCGACTTGTTTATTGTATGGTGTTGAAATACCAGTATACGACATAGCTTCATACAAATAGCCTGTACTGGAACACAAACACCAGTTCTTGAAACCAAATCGAATTGGTTTTCCTCTAATGAACATTTTGTAGTTATGTCTGCCAATTTATGGTATCATCTGCTCATCGATAGACAGGTAAGTAGTAAAAATCCCGAATTATCAAATTAAATATACCTTTTATTGATTTGAAAGTTTTTTGAGACATCGCTTGCTTGACGATAGATATTGCAAGATCAGGTTGTGTTGACCATATCATACTGACTTGAGGAACTGTGTGATATCCAGACAAGATCAGTATTCCAATGAAACGACATAAAATATGCTTCGTAATATTTATAACAATATTATGTTGTTGAACACACAGGTAGCTATTTTCAACAATCAACTTCATAACTTCATCATGAAAATATTGAAAAAAGAGTTCCAATGGCGATTTACCACCTTTAGAACATAAAACAAATATTTACTAAATAAATTTATAATGATATGAAATCGCGTTACAACAAATAATTTGTTTACAAAAAATAGTATTTGTTCCGAGAACCGTGTAATTTGAAAATCATGTAGAAGAAGACTTTGTAAAAGAAGAGAGTTGTATGCACCTAACTGAGAAGCGTGTCGTTTTTGACACAGCAGTTTTTTTGCAGTAGAATTGGAAGGGGTAAAATCGGTTTTTCGAAATTTCAAATTTCTTTTTTTATTTCATTTTTGACATTACGATCCAATACATATGAAAAAAAAAATATTATTTTAATAAAGAAATCGGAAATTTTAAAAAAGATCTGTAATTCAAACGTTTTCTTTTCAAAATTAGTATATAGAAAAAATGTAAAAAAAATATCGTAATTCACAGAATCGTAAAACCAAAAGTCCCAACTATCATTTAAAATAAAAAACCAAGCTTATACCTGTTGTTTTACCTGAGTAACAAAGGCTCAAAATAGATGTGTCAAAAACGACACAGTGATCCAAAATGGGTTAAAAAATAGGTATTCGAAGTGAATTCGCAATGTCTACATCATAGTCTAACATTTACTTACATACGGACATGACAACCCGTGGTAAATTCTGGTCAATCCATCGGAGTCATGGTCTTCATCTTCATCGTTCGAATCCGAATCTTCAATTCGAATCTTCAAATTTTTTCGAATCCATTCACGAACACGCCCATCTCCCATACTACCCACAATAGTACTCAAAATTCATTAGTTTAAGATGTCACAGAAAATGAATGAACAGAATTGGTTCAAAATATCCTTTTTTACGTGATAAAAGTGAAATATTCACCCGTGTCACTAGGTTTAATTTAAACTTTCTCACATCATTCATTAAAAAAGCCAAATTTGGTATTTCACCGGAGGAGAGATTTGTTTTATTAAAACAAATATGCACACTTAATTAGATGAAAAATAAAATAATAAATATGCATTAATCTTTTACATTGACTTTTACCTCTGTAAAAATGCTAAATTAAAAATTCTTGTTATTTTTAGCTTACGTTCTATGCTAAGTTTATGTTTATGTTTATGAAATTTACACTGAAAAAATATTTATGTAAAAGATAAAATATAAATCATTCCATCATATGTAAATCATTGTATCCGAAAACAATGCAGCATTATTTCTGTTTTGCGCATAATTTTGCACAAATATCTGCAGCCAAATATTTCTAAAAACTATCTCCATTCAACTATATCAACATGTCAACACCCTTCATATGCGATGACTAGCTTGTTAACTTCATGTGTTTGTACACAAAATCCCGAAAGGAAACTAGTAATGAAAACATACCTACCGTAAAATCCAAAGTATAAGTCAACAACTCAGTTGAATTTCATGAGTTAAAGTAATTGTGGTATGACCTGTTGTTGGTTGACCATTGTTGTATATTTCCTACATGTTTTTCATTTCATACTCATTTCTAGCTTTAACTCAGGTTATTTTTATGATTTATGTACGCATTAACAAAAGAACATTTCAAAACATATGATTTGGGTCGAAAGTCATGAAACTTGCTTAAGTGGAGTATGTAAGAAATTTTGTAATTTATGTCTGTAAATGTTTTATAGGGGTTTAAGTTTTAAATAACTGAAATATTTTGATACGTTATACATCAGTGATTGTATTTTCATATGATATTATATATATTTCATATCCTTCCGGAAATAAATCAAATCAAATGCATTTCCTGTAGCAATATGGTCTATTTAAAAAAGTTGTATTAGTCAAAAATTCATTAAAAATATCTTAATCATTTATAAATTAATATAGAGCATATCATTAAAAACAAATAAAAAGGATCTTACTTCAAGCATTCAGATATACTAAAGGGTGATCCAATATGAAGTCCCTTTTTCAACTGGGCTGTTTTAACAGCTGTTATGTGTTATTTGGCCTGTTTATATGACGTTTGCGTTCAGCATTCAATACGACTCAATCATAAATAGAATATTTATTATGGAAACTTATGAGCAAAATCAGTCATCAGTTAGAGAACGTTATCATCAACATCATTTTGGTCTTTATGAGTCGTTTTTGTCGTTATCATTTTATTTTTACGTATCTTGAGGCATGATATTGATCTGAAGCTATAAGCTTATAGCTTTATAGGACTTATCCTATAAGCTCTATAAGAATTGAAGCAGGCTGACCTTGGTGTACGTTTTAATTTCGCTTCACAAAAACTTCAAATTGATCCATTATTTTAATGATATTGAAGAACTTTATAACATTCTCTAACTGCTGACTGATTTTGGTTGTAAGTTTCCACAATTAATACACGTTCTTCAGGAGTAAGTTTATTCATATTTGAGTCGTATTGAATACTGAACACAAACGTCATATGGAGAAGTCATATGTATTTTTGTAATGTATTCAAATTCAAATTATTTTAAAACTTTAACAAAATATAAGTACATTATTTTTGCTTGTTTTTCTGATATTAGAAAGAAAAAATTGATTGAATGGATTTCCTATCCTAAAAAGACCAAAATATAACGGAAAAACAGTTTGGCATTATATAATCACGGACGATTTAAAACCTTGTGCTTGGTTTTTTGTTAAAGTAAAACACGTTGGTACGGGAATTGTAATCGCTTAAGCTGAAAGGGTAAATCTGAAGGGATCAAAGAGATTTTTAATAAATTTATAATAAATTTGGTAACACTTAACCGTATTATTCTATTGCATAAAAAATTCGAAATGAAGTCATCTTTTGTTTTCAGTGCAATGCTCAAGCACTTAAAATTCACCGAATCATGCAACTTTTTTCTAAATTTTATTATAAATTTTCAATTCAATTCAATCACAGGCCACTGACAGCAAAATTTAGTCATGCTTTAAAAAATCCTATTAAAAACAACTCCAAGTAAACTTACTACTTTTTTCTAGTTTCGATACAGTTGCACAATAAAACTTGTAAATTTATTTGGAAAATGTTTAACTATTGTAAGTAAGCTGACTCCAAGCATTATTACAAAATAGCTGATTTCGAAATTCCAGTTTCAGCGGAGTCGTGACACCGCTCATATGTATTGAGTAAAACCAATACTCCAATAATGACAAAAAGACTGCAAACCTGAGATCTACATTTTATTCATCTATATGAATTTTTAATAATAGCAACTGGAAATAATTATTAATTTTAATTAAAATTATCACTTTAATTTGGCTTGTCAAAAACATATAAAAAGCATGACCAACAGTAAAATGCTGTTAACAATTATGTAGAACATTTTGCTGTTTATTTGTTTAGCTTGTTTTTGTTTACATTTTGCTTTGGTTTAACCGGCAAAAACCATTAAATAGCGTTTAACTTGTTTACATTAACAGTTAATTTGCTGCCCTAGGCGGCAAAACAAAGTGAAAAAAAAAAAAAACTTAAAGCTTAGAAGTAGAAAAACAATTTGTCTGACGCAATGAGCAACACTTCATTAACTAGCGGCTCAGCTCATCAACTTGCTTGCATCTGCTCAACAGCTGTTGTTGGCTCTGTCAAGTTCGACTTGGTTCAAATGTGAGCAACAGTATTTTTTGCTTTTTCAGTTTATAATAATTCGCGCATGCTGAGCGGGTGTTGGTATAACCAGTTTAAGCAATGAGCTTAACTTGGCCAATACAAATACAAAAACATGGAAGAGTTGCCGCATTACTTGTTCACGACGTAAGAAAAGTTTAACGTTTACGTTAACGTTAACAACGCTTAAGCTTGGCTTACATTGCTTTCGCCGCAGACAAGAATTCAGTCAACAAACTAAAACGCCAAGAGAAGGTAGTGCTTGAGGAGTCAGTCTTGAGTTCGCTTGTGTAGTTTTATTTTTTTATTTTACCGAGCTTCGCAAACTTAACGTGCATACGTGATCGTATCTATATATCTTAAGGTGTCTGGAGTGCGCGCATCCGTTAAATAGAAATCAAAATTCAACTTTTAATTTCTATAAATATTTTTTTCTACTTTTCTGCTCGTTTGTTTTGCTGTTTGCTGTGACTTGCATATATTTTATTTTGTGAACTGTTTTTTAATTTTTTTGGCTCGGAATGCAACAGTTATTTAAAATGACGCTCCTAATGTTAACATTTACACAGCTACATTGTTGACTTAGTTTGCTGTTTTGACTGGATAATTTGTATATTTTTTTTTTTTTTAATGCTGTTGTTGTCAAAATCAACATGTTTTGGGAAAGTTTGTAAAATTATGGCCACTTTGTTGTTGCTGTCAAGTGTTTGAGAGAAGTTACACGCAGAGGATAAATGCAAAAAATTTCTACAACAAAAAACTACAGCTTAAGCATCGAATACAACAACAACAACAACAACAACAACAACAACAATAACACCAACAACTGTTGCTTATATTGGCCGCATAAGTGAAAGGAGCTGAAAAATGAAATTTTCTCGAAAGTAAAACGCCAACCTTTTTTATTTTATTGCCTGATTTGACTAAAGTTAAAATTGTTATTTTAATGAGTTGCAAGAAAATCAAGTGAAGTTAATTAATTTTTAACGATCCGATACGAATATCTCGCTTAAATCATTCTGGTGCAAAAACTCAACTCTGTTGGAAAAAAAAAAACTTAATTTGATTAAATCTTAAATTGAATGGCAACATATTTGAAGGATTAACATTAAGCCGTACAAGGTAAGTAACTGATCAGTGATCAAGCCGCTCTGTGTTCTAATTGGCATACTTCCCATAGTTCTCTATTAACCATCATTTCACTATTCCTACATCAAAACTCAACTCAAACTTTTATTGTTATTTGATGAAATTGTATAAAATCTCAGCACTTCCTCTTGCTTAATTTATGAGTGATCATTTCCGTTCTCTTATTTTGACTTTATAAGTTTGTAATCAATCAATCAGCAATTAGCCGTATATGTGTCACAAGGTTCCATTCCATTGTGGTTATATTGATCACATCAAAACTATTCTAATTAAGAAAATTAGAAGTTACTTTAGTTACAAAAGCCAATCAACCATATGAAGAATTTAAAAAAAAATCTTGTTTACCGTTTAAACTCGTGCTATCGAAGTGTTTGGTTGGATAGGTTTGAATCTTTTTTGTTTTGTTAAAAATTTAGTTTCATTGCTAAAATAGTATCTTGAAGTCTTCACTTACCATCTATTGGGGTTAATACCAGATTAACAACAACAAAACCATAAGAAAGAAATACAAATCGCAATTGATTTTGCAATAAAAGAATAACAAACTATTGTTTTAATGATTTTTTTGTTGTTTTATTTTTTATGTTATTATTTTATTGTTGTTGGTGCAAGAGAAATCAGTTGGTAATTTTTGAAGATTCACTGATTTTTTTTGTAGATTTTATATCAGTTTTTATGGAGTTAACAATTATACATTGGTTTCTTCAAAAATTCGATTATTATATTTTTGTTTTGATATAATACTGAGTGTACTATCAAAACTGTCACAACTGTTAAATGATTTTTTCCAAAGAAAATTTCTGATCGACCGTCAGCTCTCTGCGGACAATGATAGATACCAGAAAGTAAAATCTACCATGTAAAGCTTCTTGAGAACATGAACATAAGCCATTCGGAATCGTTATTAAGCATGAAGGTCCATTTCTCGGTCAACTATGTACAAACATTTATTAACACACAAACTTAATACAAACAAGTAAAAAAAGTCTAAAGTCGGTCTAGGCCGACTATGAAATGCCCTTAACCCACTTTTCAAAAACAAAAAACATTTTTATTGTAAATATGCGTTTCCGTGGGCGCATGAAGCCTATATTTTATATGCATTTAAATGTTGATGAAAAATTTACACATACCAAGTTTTATTCCTGTAGCTCACAGTTAATTCCTTTATTGTGCTTTCGCTATGGGAGGTGAGCGAGTTCATGGACGGGTTACTCCCAATTTTTGAACACACCTTAGTTTTGGTATAAAATACATACATACCAAATTTAATTTCTCTGTGACCAACATAACCTTATTTATTGAGTTTTAAACTTTTTGGGTTGTTTGGGAGGTAGGCGTGTTCGTTGGCGAATGACGTCCATTTTTCAAATCCGTCTTTGTCTTGTCATAAAAAACATATGTGTAAAATTTTAGCTCTTTAGAACAAACACAGTCTTATTTATTGCGTTTTCAATTTTTGGGTTGTATGGGAGGTGGGCGTTTCCGTGAGCGGATGACACCCATTTTTCGAAGACATTTTTGTGTTGTCATAAAATGCATACACACTTAATTTTATTGTTGTTGATTAATTATGAGCTGAGTTATGCGGTTTTAAATTTTTGCGTTGTATGGGAGTTAGGCGTGTCCGTGGGTGGATTCCAAAAATATTTATTAGTGCAGATCAGTGGCGTAGCGAGCATAACTGGCGCACGGGGCAAAACAATTTTTTGGCGCCCCCAATGAAATAATAAAAAAAATTATGATATATTATATATATTTTTTAATATTTAGTACAAATAATTATAATACACTTATTAAATTACATTAATACAAATAACACTATGTGTGAAAATCAGAAAAAGGTTCTGTACACGACAGTTCATTATATTTTGTTTCAGATTTAGGGTCTCTTAACACGAAAATCGCAAAACAAGTTTTTATAGTTAAGCCCAGTAGGGTAAACTGGGGTACCCTTGACTTTGGTGCACATTTGACAATGACGTTTTCGGTATGAACGAACCGTTATTTTACAATAATTTGTTTTATAAATTTTGCATCATTGTATTTCAGTAATCGTCACGAAGTTTGACGATTCTTGCATTACAGGAAGAAAAGAAACAGAAAAGTTCTTACGTTTTGTGTGCGTAACTGTTATTTTCCGGCACTGATACGTAACGACTTCTTGACCGAGTTATAAAAGTAAATCAAAGTACCTTTTACAAAAGGTAAAAACTATTTATTTTTTTTGAAAATATAAGTGAATTTCAAAAGCACTAAATATAAACCAAAAAAGTTTTAAAAAAAAGATGCCGAGAGCATTTGGGTACATTTGACATTTTTGATTGGGGTACATTTGACAAATGTAAGTTGTACGAGTACAAAGATCGAGTATCATCGAGATGTTACCAATTCATTTAAAAGTTTTTTAATATATTTCTAAATTTGTTTTAATAAAAAAGATGGTTTCAAACATCAGAATGGGAGTATCATTAGCCGAAGAAATAAAAAGACATGAAGAGAAAAGAACTTTGGTTAAGGAATGAAGGATGAAAGTCTAAAAATATTAGTAATTCTGAGCTTTGATTATATTGGGTTGTTCTGTAATGCTAGTTTTATTTTTTCCCAAGTATTCAGCCACTTCTCTTTTAAAATATTTTTTATGTAGAGCATTAACATCAGTGGAATTCCCAAGCGCGTTTAAGACACTTGTGGTTATCGTTAAATGGCCCTTAACTACCTAACCTGTTAACTCGTATCCATAACATCTTTGCTAGCAATGTTTATTCCTAACTTTAAAGAAAACTGTTGCACTCTTAACTACTCGCTAACTGAAATAATAAAGTTTATATTTTTTTATTTCAAGTAAGTACATTTTACTATGTATTATTTTGACATCAATTGTATTGAACTGATAATGTTACATTCGATATTTTAACTATATTCTACTCTTACAAACACGAACTAAAGATATATTGAATTTTTGTATGAATAAGCTGGTCTATTTTGAGAAGTAAAGCATGACTTTCTCAAATTTTTCAATTTCTTCACAACAAAATAATTGTCAGAATTTTCACGCAACAAAAAAATGAATGTTGCGAGTGAAATTTCACGCTAACGGAAAGAGTACTAGGGTTCACGTGTTTTTTAAAAATTTTATAAGATTTATAAGATTTTTAAAGTTTTTCTCACTTTTTTCAAATATAGTCGCATATGTTGAAATATATCTTGTACATTTCTTGTTCAATATTAATAATCACGCTAAGCCGAATAAAATTTCTAATTTTCTTCATGTTTGATCAACAAATTTTTTCATATGGATGAGTAGTTTTTGCGCAATCATAATTCAAAAAAAATTGAAAACTATTTTCATTTTTAGTGGAGAATATAAACTACCGCCGAAAGAAATGCGTATAAAAATACTCAATATGCATTTGAGTGAAGACGCTAAAATTCGACATTGTACTGTATTTTACATATTTTATTCAATTTTACACTGATTGATACATTGATACTGAAATAGTGATAAATATTTGAAGTGCTACTGTCAGTTTTGGAAAAACATCTTTTTCTTTAAATGGAAGTTCTGTTCCATTTAAATCTGTATTATAAAACTCACCCAAATTTTTACAGTTCTTTTCAAGATCGTTGTAAGAATTATTCTTACTTTATAAATTTTCAACGTCCAGAAAATACCAAAATTTTAAATTAAGGTCCCTTGTCTTGTAAATTGTGAACTTATTTCCTGATGCAGACGACCGAGAACGCTTTTCATAACGCCAGATTTTTCGCTTTCTGCGGAAAGACCATATCTCGAGTCAATTCTCCGCGCATTTGTCGGCGACATTTTATACGGATTGTTGTATCGATTCTCCATTTTTTACAAAGATTTTTAGCCTTTTCGATAACTTTTTCACATATCTCGTTACGAATTTCTGCCAGTTCAGTCGCCAATAATTTGAGATCATGGAACGCTTCTTTAAACTTAATTTTAGGAACTTGTAATCTGAGCTGTACACGGTCAATTCTCTTAGAGTTCATGCCAGAAATGGACTAAAGTTATGATATTTAAATTCGGTTTAAGATGAAGATTGCAGCATTTCTGGTGTACCACTTGTGGCAGTATTTTCATCTGCTAATTTTTCTTATAGTTCTACGTATTCTTCCAGTCCCTCGACAATAACGCTAACTGCTTGCGCTCCATCCTGTTACAGATTCTTTAACATATTTTTTAAAGCATTTTTAACTATTTCCATCGTAATATTGAACGTGAGAAAAAGAGACGTATGTTATCAATTCTTCGAAAACATGTTACAAAGATTGAATCTTGGTTAGCTGTCACAAGCTATCATAATGTTACCTTGTTAGCTATCACAATTTACAAATGTTGTCTTATTTTTTTCTATTATTCTTTGTTGAACGACAGATATGTGATTTGACATAAGGTCATATCATAGCATTGTACCCTTCAGTTGGCTTACTTAATTATTGAATTAATTAATTAAAACAAATTTTTTTGCAAAACTTTGTTTGTCTTGAGAATGATTTGGCGCCCCTCTGCTAGTGGCGCCCGGGGCATGATGACACCCCCTTCCCCCCCCTTGCTACGCCACTGATGCAGATCCTTGGGTGCATGTGCCCATGTGTACCAAGTTTCATCCAATTATCTCTACTGCTTCTTCTTATCCTGTGTATACATGAATTGCTCGACTCACGAGGTGACGCTGATCAAGAATATATATATAATTTTCTATACCGGACTCGCTTCGTTCTATACGTTGCAAACGTTTGCACAAAGTTAATATACCCTGACCTTTCAGGTTTAGGGCATAAAAATATCATAAGAAATGGGTCAAAGTTATTGAGAAACAAGTAAAGAAAGTCTAAGGTTGGTGCAGCCCGACTATCAAATACCCGAAACCTACTTTTTCAAAAAACAATAATAGTATTGAAAATGGACGTGTCCGTGAGCGGATGAAGCCACTATTTTTATATGTATTTCAATTTTGATGAAAAATTTACAAAAATTTATAAAATTTCAAGTTTTATTCCTGTAGCTCACATGTTAACGCATTTATAGTATTTTCACTATTGTGGGTTGTATGGGAGGTGGGCGTGTTCGTAAACGGATAACGACCAATTTTTGAATGTATCTTAGTTTTGGTATAAAATACATACATACCAAATTTTATCTCTGTAGGTTAAACATAAGCTTATTTATTGAGTTTTTCTATTTTTGGTTTGTATGAGAAGTGGGCGTGTTCGTGGGCAAATGACGACCATTTTTCATAATCATCTTCGGTTTGTTAGAATAACACTATGGAACAAATTCTGTTTAGCAAAAGTTAGGTCGATTCTGAGAGTGAGGGGTGAAAATAGAGGCTAAATTAGAAGACCCGTATCGCGGCATTTGTTTATTTTTTTTTTCGAATTTTTTTTTAATCGACCTTCGAACTTTGCAGTCAAAATTTGAGTTCAATAGAAAAAGTTTATGAATTCAGCTTTAGAACAGCTGACTTTTTGAAGTTGAATCATTTACTTCATAGCAAGCTTTAGAAATAATCTTGATCATTCCATTAATTTTCTTTATATGGAGCTCTTCGCTATATTTTCTCAATCTGTACTATACAAACTCAACATTTGCGAAAAATTCTGCGTATTCCTGGTATACAAAGGATTTGAAAACTGTTCGCAACAACAGGAATAGTGCTTGGAAGTAATATGTTTGTAGCTCCGACTTAAATGAACTAGAAACTTACAAACGTTTGTTTCTGGAATTTGAAAATAGTTCAACTGCATTATAAGAATCATCAATATTAAGATAAAATTAAGTTGAGGATATGGTCTGATCTTAATAAATTTTGGGGTATTCATTCAACACAAAGAAGAAATTTGACGGATGTCCTTCGTCTTTCAAAACCATTGATGGATTTGTGGATTGTTTGCAAATCTTTTTAAGGAATCATTTTGTTCTGATTCTTTAAATCCTGATGAAGGGTATTTTGTATATATGAATTCAGGACCCAAAGTTTCTTTGGAACCTATATCATTTACCCCTGAGGAAATTTTAAAGTATATTGAATAGATCGATGAGGTCTTTAATGCTGGACCCGATGGAATTTCTGCCGCAGTGTTAATTCAATGCGGTTCCATTTTGTGTCAACCACTTTCTTTGCTTTTCAACAAATCAATCAACGAAAGAAATTTTCCAATATTTTGGAAAAAATCGTACATTAGTCCAATTTATAAAAAAGGTTGCAGAAATGATGTTATTAACTACAGGTCCATTGCCAAGCTCTCAACGATTCCAAAACTTTTTGAGCTTATCGTGTATGATCGAGTAAATATTCACTGTGGAGAAGTCATAACAACTCGTCAGCATGTTTTTTGTTAATGGCATTTCCACTGTATCTAATCTTCTCGATTTTACAACACTTTTCCTTATGCAATTGAATCTGGTAACCAGGTCGACTGCATTTACACTGACTTCAGTAAACCATTTGATAAATTACCACACAATTTGATTCTACTTAAACTTAAGTCAATGGGATTTTCTCAATATTATGTAAGCTTAACAGAACGATCTAATCAAACACGATTCCGACGGGTTTTGTCGTCTGCATTTGTTGCGGAATCACAAGGTAGTCACCGTGGTCCACCTCTGTTTATTTTAGCCATTAATGATGTTACTCACATTATTAAACATTCTCATTTGTTAATTTATGCAGATGATATAACAATATATAGAACCATAAATGCTAAAGATAATTCAGACCTACTTTAGTCCGCTTTGAAATCCTTTGAAATTTGGTGTTTGAAAAAGGAATAATTTTATATTTGATTACAATATAAAAGATACTGCATTAAGCCGTGTAGATGCCGTTAAAGACCTTGGTATATGCATGGAACCTAGAATTCCAAAGAATTCAATAGTATGATTATCACAACAACGTTGAATTATGCAATTGTGCGACCTCACTTGGAATACGCAAGTCAAGTCTGGTCCCCAAGTTATAGTGTGCATGTTGAAGGAATAGAGAGGATCCAAAAGTGGAACTGACATTTTAAACCTTCCTCCTTATGAGGATCGTTTGAAACTGTTAAAAATGCAGTCGTTAAGTGATCGAAGAAAATCTGCAGACATTAGCGCATCCCAAGGGGGGCTTTCGGTGTTTAAACCACCCCAAAAATTATTGTAGTACCATGCAAAATGGCATTCAATCAAAGTGAGTCTCATGAAAAGCAATCACACTTTTATGAAATGTCTTATGAAATGAGTGGAAACCCCAAATTTGTTGGGGTCTCAAAAGAGGTTTTAAAGACAAAACATTTAAAAAATGATTTTAATATATGTGTGCCATGAAAATCTTTAATTTTTTGCTTATCTTGGTTATGCATTCTGAAGAAAAAGTAAAGTAATATGCGATAAATTTTGTTTTCTACATTTTGTTCAGAAGAACCAAAACCTCTCCATGGGGATTTTTCTGATAAAAAAAAATTTTATACAGAAACAGTTCTTGAGAGTCTTTTAAAAGTCCCTCTAACTTTTAAGTCGTATGACAGGAGCTTTTTTACATTTTTTTTTCAATTTTTGGTGATGTTCCAAATTTGAAAGTTTGTTTTTTCGAAAAAAAATGTTGATTTTAAAAATTCATAAAAAATTCGAAAAAATTTTTTTAAAAAAGCTCGTGTCATACCAAGATGTATTTAAAGAAGTTGGCAGAAGTAGGTTGACGTCTATGAAGTCAACACCGGTGTAATGTCAAAATCGAAAAAATTATAGTGATGCCATTTTTTGAACAATAATCCCATCAAAAATCCGATGCTTTGTTATTTTGTTCTACTTTCGACTTGTAGCGAACAAGACTTTTTTAGCACTTTGAGTGACTTTGTTTTTATGTTCTTGTGTAATATCAGGTCTGTTCACAGGTTCAGGTCGTACTCACTTCAAGTAACTTGATTTTATAACAGCTCTAGGTTATCAGTTGTGGGGGAAACAAAGTCTGACGGCATGAAAAAAAAAGACAACTAATTTACACCACTTAACTTTACAACTAAAAAACCATAGGGGTATTCACGATGTGGTGTATTTGCCCTTGTATTGTGTATTTTTGATAAATTTGATATTTGAAGTAAAATAACAAAACCAAAATGTATAGTAGGCCGGATCATTCTGATACGAATACAAAAAATGTCAACCGGTCGGGGTCTTAAAAGTTAGAGGAACTAACAATTCCTCGTAAATCTAATAAAAAATGTGTCTTTTACAGCGGTTTTAAAAAAATGCCTTTTTTAAAATAGCTAAAAATTCAATTTTTGATGGTCAGTGAGAGTTATAATGAAACAAAATTTTAACAATTTTTTTATGTCAAACTGTTAGTATGTGTAAGAAATTTAACATTTAAGAAGATTTGGGTATGCGTTCTGTGAAAAATAAAAAATTTACAAGCAAAAAACATGTTTTTTTTACCGAAAAGGACCTTCAGGAGAATCAAAATTGCTTCGGCGGTTTTTCTCCGATTTGAAAAAAAAAGTATGCAGAAATCATTTTGATGAGTTCCTCTTACTTTTGAGACCCCGACCGGCGGAATCTAAATTTCGATCCGGTCTAATGTAAAGTGTTCAAAATACAACACTAGCAAAAATGCAATAGCGAAACCCTATTGTGTTCTTTGTAAATTTCGTTGTATATTTGATCAATTGATAACAAAATCTTTTTGACTCAGCGTGGATGAAGGTACTGGCTGGTTTATGTGTTTATTAATAAAAGTTAATTTAATTCAGTGCTTCGTTTCAATTCTTTCATTTTCTCGTACTGCTCAATGATGAACTTCCCAGACTTAAGTGAGGGTTTGTTCACAATGCGTTGTAAATAATGTAACTTTTGTAAGAATTTATCAAAACTACACCACATCGTGAATACCCCTCATGTAATTTGACTGTTTATGATGTTTCGTAGGTTTATCCCTTTTTCCTATAGAAAAACTCTCTTTCAAAGTGTTTCTCCCACAAAAAAGATAAAAATATAAAGTGGCATCACTGCAACGAAATTTGACAGCACTACGGTGTCGGTTTGAAAAACATCAACCTACTTCTGCCAACTTCTTAAATACATCTTGGTGTCATACGATAGCGAATCAATTTTAAAAAAATACAAAAAAAAATTTTCGTCTAAAAATGAACCCGCTAGTGCCGCAACCAGTACGAAAAAGATGGTTTCGAGATAAACGCGTTCAAAGTTTGTGAACAAAGAAAAATGCAAGGAAAAATAAAAATGCGCTCTCACTAATCCGGCTGTAACTTTTGAAAGCGTAGGAATTTTTCCATAAAATTTTTTCTTAGAATCTTAAGAATCTTAATATATAAAAGACAAGCGTCCTGCTCCGTGCCCAATATCGTAAAACATGTTTAGCCTGGACCAGAACCATTGGAAATGTTTGTACTTACTAAACCTTTTGCTCTATATCGTAAAACCTGTTCAGCCTGGACCAGAATCTGTTGTAAAATTATCTATTTGAAATCTTTGTACGTACTTGCTTTTTAGAACCTGTTCAGAATGGACCAGAACCTGTTATTAAATTATGTATTGGAAATCTTTGTACTTTAAGACTATCGTCAGTTTCCTCAACTACTATATATCAAACATCATGTCTTGCTATTACAGTGCTTCTTAATTAACAGAACCGCAACCTATTCGGTCTGCATAAACTGAACAGCAATGATTACATTCAGTGACGTTGGTGTCAATTGGAATTGCTAGAATTAAATCACTATGTTCGGTCTTCTGATCCAAGTTATAGCGATTGTAACTTGAGTAGCAGTTAGGAAATGGAGATGAAGATATCATAGAAATTCCAGATTATTTTGTTTGTAATGGTTCGCTTATTAACCCTTTTAATGGCTTGCCTAGAATAATCGTGGACAATTTTTTTGAGCTTATATTCCCATCATGTAAGCAATAAAAAGATTAAAAAACATCCCTCTGATTTTTACATGAGCTGCTTTGCTTTTGGCAGGCTGTCTAATATAATGGACAAAACCACTATAACGTTGTATTAAAATATTTTAGTTCAACTAAAACAACCGGAGAGAAATGCAAATGTGGTATTTATGCAAATGTTATGAAATAAAAAAAAAAATTATGGTGATCGTGGCGTGCAGGTTAAGTGTGTGGCTTAGTATGCTCGGAGCCCGAGTTCGATCCCCAGTCGCGGCGAAATGTTTTTTCAATAAAAAATTTTTTTCAGATCGGTCACCACCTCTCTGCAGACAATGGCAAACCTCAGAGAGTAAATAATGCCATGTTAAGCTTCTTGAGAACAAGAACTTTAGCCGTTCGGAGTCGGCATAAAACGTGTAGGTCCAGTTCTCGGTTAATTATTATAAAAAAAAAATTAAACTTTGCATACCAATCACAATACTCACTTTATTTGCAAAATTTATTAATACGCGATATAAAAAAATTGAAGGCTACTGTTGGGCATAAAATCGAAAATCTAACTAAGTTAAACGTTATATATCACACTAAAATTATTTTTGTCATGTTGGCACAACTTCACTTCATAGCACCAACCTATTTGATTTAAGAAAAAAACTTTGGAAAATTAAAAAAAAATTGTTTCCGAAGTGTCCAATATAATGGACAAGTCCATTGAAAGGGTTAAATAGATTTTTGGCGATACTTTGAGTCCGAATAACATCAACCGTTATTCCAAAATTGCTATCCTGTGCACAAAAAATTCCGATGTGAACGAAGTCAACGAGCAAGTTCTAAATATTTTAGTTAGTGACACAGTGAGAGATCTGAGCACGGATTAAATTGAAGGCAGTGATGATAACGATAAACGAAATTACCCTGCCGAGTTTTTGAATGAATTTTATCCTTCAGGAAAGCCACTGCATTAGTTAAAATTCAAAATTGGAAGTATTATAATACTTCTTCTAAATTTCAATACCAAAAAAGATATCTGTAATGGAAGGTGGTTAGTTTTGAAAAACCTAAAAACTTAATTAATCATCGCACAAGTATTGACAGGCGCACTGGCGAACATGAAATAGTTTTCATACCTACATTTGATTTGGCCCCGACAAACACAGATTTGCCTTTCACTCTCCGGAGGCGACAATTTCCAGTTAAACTGACATTTTCAATGAACATAAATAAATTGCAAGGTTAAATATTGCAAAAAGTAGGAGTTTTTCTAAAAGAACTGGTATTTAGTCATGGGCAGTTTTAGCGGGCTGATGATGTAAAACTAAGCATTATAGATGGCAAGGTACAAGGTTAATTGGTTAAAATTCTAAAGCAGGGATGCCCAGCGCCTAACTCTTTCCACTCTTTGCACTCTTTACAACAACTTCGATGTTTTCATGATTGTTGTAATTCGACGAATTTAGTTTGAAGTCAAATCATTGCTTCTTAATGTTTTGTTGTTTTTTTAAGCATTTGCATGTTGTTGTTTTTGTGTATTCAACAATTTAACTTGTGCGCTTGGGCACTGTCAGCATGCGTGTTGTTGTTGTTCTTGGGTGCTGCCAGCATTCGTGTTGTTGTTTTTAACAAGTTCCACTCTTTCCACTGTACAACAACTTCAATAATGCAATGATTGTTGTAATTCGCCGAATTAAGTTTTCAGCTTCACCCTTACTTCTTATTACTTTATTGTTGTATTTGCCAACATTGAAGGATTCGTGTTGTTGTTTTGTGTGTTCAATTTATATGAAATTTTGCGCTGGCGCGGATGTTAGTTGTATGCGCGTTGTTGTTTTTATGTGTTTTTGTTGTTGGATAGAATAGTGTGGCACGAATCCAATGATTTGTTATTATTGTTGGCTTTTTGTTGTAATTGTTGTAGCACTCTTCAAATAATTTTTCTGGGCATCACTGTTCTAAAGCATGGTTTTCACTATGTCAATTTCAATGGTCAGTTGTTGTCAGTCACATGAAAAATACCAACATGTTGTCATTTTTTTCTGTTTGGCAATGGCGAAAAATAGGAAAAACTGATCTCTTCACATGTTTATAGCAGAAATTGCAAAAAAAAATGTTATTTATGTGATTTTTTAAACTTTTAAATTTCATGTCAAACAAAAAATGACTAAGTGAAAACCAAGCATAAGAATTTTTTTACTAGAAATGTTGTATGTACGGAAGTTTTATAAAAATAATTTAATAAACATGTTTTCAAATAAAAACCTTTGTATATAAATCCAATAAATTTTTTGTCGCATTTTGTACTCTAAATGGTTCCTTCCCGTCGTAGGACGGGCTTTTACACTAGTATTTAATAAAATACAAAATTATAAAAAAAAAATTGATTTAAAAAAACGGCCAACGTCATGTCCCCCTTAAGTTAGTGCTGTCTATGCAACGAAGTGCAGCATGGATGAAAAATTTTCACTGTGGAGAGAAAAATTTGTATTTTTCTTGACCCTATCGGGACACAAACGGCGTACAACTGCCGTTCTAAAACATTTTGGCCGTACAGATACTCAACAACGCTGAAGCAAATTTATTTTATAACTAACACTACTACCTTCTATACGGACAAAATGTCCTGTCAGTAACCGGTTTATTTATTTTTGGAAAAAATATGTTGCTGGCCATGCCTGAAGTTAGAACAAGAAACCATTAGTGCAAAAATTTAACTCACTAACCGCTACAGCACCGCCACTATGATTACGTAAATCATTTTTATATATAAGTTCTACATTTGAAAAAAAGCCCCCAAAAAAATTCCTGCTTGCGCACCTGTCTGCAGATAACGTCTATTTACACCAACCATCAACGCTGTATTCGATTCTCCAGAACTCCTTTCTCTTATTAATTTAAACATTAACCGTTGAAGCAGTAGAAACGCTTACAACTTAATTTATTTATCATTCAGTATAACGAACTATATGTTAACTGCTCCCTTAAACCGCATGAGTACCTTTGTTAACAACTGTAGCGTTTTTGATGTTAACTTGTCGAAAGATCAACTCAAAAGTTGATTGAAAGCTATTTTGTAATTAGATCTACTTATATGCATGGTTAGTGGTTATGTCATGTGTTGTCCCTGAGCCCAATCCAAGCTTTGGTGGGTAAATTTTTAACTTGTCTTCAGTCACTGGGATTCTTAATATTAAATTATTTGATGCTTGCGGTCTTGGCTCGAAATTGGTAAATGCTGAGGAAGTGCGAAGAAGCTGTAGTAGCTGAACTCTATTGTTATTGCATTTTAACAATCGAAGTGTGATTTCTTTCTTCCATACTATTCCATCCAAACTGAAGATAATTCTCAATTAGTTTCATTTGAGATAAACTTTTCTGTGCTCTTCTTTTTTTTTTTATTTTACTTTTGATAATTATTTTAATTTAGTTGATACCTAACTGTAAATCAGTCAAATTTGCAATATTCGAAAACATGGTAAGAGTTTTCATCTGAGCAGAGTCTGACAAAATATTTTTATTGATTGTTTTATTATTCTCCCAACTGCTTCGTAGCGAATTCGCTCTTGTGTTGCTTCTTGGAATTACTATATTTATGTTGCTCATGTTGTTCCGCTTGTTGATGACACTTTCTTTTAGCAGAAAATTTTTTAAACCAGTCATTGATGTTGAAAACAAAAACAACTCTGACCACAAAATCACTATTTAAGACATGGCATAATTTCATCGTAGGACAACTTAACTTGAAAGAAAAAAACAAATAACAACAATAAAATTAAAATGGTAAAACCAAGAAGTGAATATGCAGAAGAAAAAAAAAACCAATAAATTTAAGAAAAGTGATAAAATTGTTATGACAAAACTTCAATATACCACCAAAACGCTACAAAGTGATGCTTTAGGCAACATTGAAGCTGATGCAGATGAATTGACTGATTAACAAAACACAGCTCTTAACTTAAGATGTAATCTGTATGTATAAACATGCAATTTAAATGCATAAAATTTTCAGATCAAAATAAGAGAAGCTAAGAAATTAAGCTTAAAGGAAGAACCAAAACAATGAAAGCTCTAAAAAGAAAGAAAAGCATAAACAACATTCTAGGTTTATTGTGGGTACAGATTTTTAAAGAAATTTTCAAGTGCAATTAAAGTGACAGCAACGGTGTGAAATGACGCACAGTTTTACGATTGTCAAGACATAAACTGGTTTAACGATATCAACCCATTTTGTGGGTCTTAAGGGGCCTTTAAAAATTTCTAAATTATTTTTATGGTGCTGAACAAAATTCATAAAATACGCCTTGGATGACTTCTGCATTAAGTATCTAGCTACTTGTTGAAAGCTTTGGAAATATTCACATATAAAGCAGTGCCGTACCAGATACATACTAGGTAGACAACGCTGCAAAATGGGTTTTCCATATTAAACAAATCCTAATTTTGGCTTATTTGGCAGAATTCTTGCATAAGTTTAAGGATTACAACATTTAGATGATACAAGTTTGGATTAACAAAGTATTTGGTTTTTTATTGCATGTAAAATCAAAATAAACTCAAACCATCAAAAGCTATTCGTTACGCAAGAGTCAAGTAATCGATCAGTGTTGGAAACCGCAAAACTGATTTATGAAATGTACCTATTAAATTAATGGCCTGACTTACTGACTGTGTGACTGTGTGATTAAATGACTTGGTTTCCGACAAACGCTGTGTGACTGCGGTAGAGAAGTCATAAAAGCCGTATTTAACGCAAAATACTTAGCTTGCCTTTTTTGTTAATACTAATTTTTATAACATGTCTGGCATTCTACAGACTTTCCCTTCTACAATCAGTCGCTCTGGCACTTCAGCCACTTCAGTTATAACTCCAAGCATACATGAATAAGGATATTGTTTTAGCTGTTTGAGCAGCTTGAATAGATAAAGTACAGAGCAAGCGGTTAGAAGCATCTGAGTCTTATGTGGCAGAGAAATTTCTCAAAATGGCGTAAATTGTGTTCAGTGGTGCCCACAAGATTTTAAGCGCGGGCCAATGATTAAAAAGAAAAAAGAAAAAAAACAAGTATATGTAAAATTTTATACAGCGTTGAGTTTGTCAAAAATTGAAATAATAGCAAAATTACAATAATTTACAAAGCAGTATTACCCTTAGGGTATTCACAAGGTCTCTTAAAATCATATATCTTAAATTGTTAACATGCAAAAATATATGATTGATGTGAAAAACCCCTTTTTTAGTTTTTTGTGTTATTTCACCACTCAATCAGCTGTTGCGAAATTAGGAATAATAAATTTTTGTCATCACAATGTCAAAAGAAAGCGAATATATAAAATTATAGCTGGTTTATGCGAAAAACATATATTGGGCGAAATAATGGCTGACTCAAGTAAATTTAAAACTAGTAAAGAATATCTTCGACTTGGCCGAAGTTAAAATACCCCCACGGCCGATTCGTATGAGATTTCAAAAAATTTCACAATTTTTATGACGACTTAAATACTGGAATGGAAATCACATTGTTTTCCTGCTTAGTAAAGACAAGTCACTATGGGAGGTGGGTGTGTTCGCAGGCGGATGACGCCCACTTTTCTTCCACAATTTAGTTTTGATATAAAATAGAAACGTATAAAATTTTTTTTCCTGTAGCTAAAAGAGAAGCCTTTTCTTAGGCCCGTTAACTGATCTCAATTTTAAACAAAGTTTAGCTTAAACAACAGTGGTGACCGTGGTGACCTAAACAGTGGTGACCGTGGCGTGCAGGTTAAGTGTGTGGCTTAGCACGTTCGGAGCCCGAGTTCGATCCCCAGTCGCGGCGAAAAGTTTTTTCAATAAAAAAAAAAAATTTTTCTGATCGGTCACCACCTCTCTGCAGACAATGGCAAACCTCAGAGAGTAAATAATGCCATGTAAATCTTCTTGAGAACAAGAACTTTAGCCGTTCGGAGTCGGCATAAAACATGTAGGTCCAGTTCTCGGTTAATTGTGTGCAAACATTTAATAACACACACAACACAATCATAAGAAAGCTCATAAGAAGCTCGGTCAAAGTCCTTTCAAGGGCTGAAATGGCCAATTTGTTTTTGTTTAGCTTAAACAAAGTTTAAAATTCCTTAACCTCAGTATAAATTTTAACGCCGATACCTCATCTCAAAAAATCTAAGTTTAACTTGGTGAGGCAAGTTTAAATTTAAACACAGAAATTCTAGGTTTAAAAAATTTAAACTTAGATTTTGTCAAAAATTCTCTGAGAACATTGGAAATATTCTCAATCATAAACAAAATATAAAAAATAAAAAAATCATACTTCAAAAAAATCAAAACAATAAACAAAAAACAAACATATTTTAAGTTTTGAAAAAAAATATTCCAATGAAACTGACAATTTGCATTATTTTATCAAAAATTTTTGAAATATTTTGATGTTCTACGTCAAAGTTGTAGAATTTTTACTACAGTGCCGCTCAAATATGTTTTTTAATCTCAGTTTAAATTTTTAAACAGAGTTTAAGAAAACTGCCGATAAAAATGAGATAAGTTACGAAAATAATTTTAACTGAGTTTAAAATTTAAACTCTGTTTACGAAATCTGAGATTAAGGAATTTAAATTTCGGAGATCAGTTAACGGGCCTCAGGGTTTTAAATTTTGGGTTTGGGAGGTGGGCGTGTTCGTGGGTGGATGACGCTTTTTTCTAACACGTTTATACACTCAGGGAAAAAATGCTATTTTATCAAACAAATCATGGGTTGAAACAACAGATTTCACTGTAAAATACCATCCAACAAATGAAACTTTCAAATCAACAGTCGGTTGACTGTTGGTCTATAGAACACGAAACCCGTATAAAAACTGACATTTTTTTGAAATTTGATCACTGGTTTGAAAGTTCATGTATGGCCGAGTGTGCTGACGTGTGCATCTAGTACTCGAGTGTCCACGGTTCAAATCCGGCAAGGTCCACAAAAAATTTTTTTTTATTTAAAATATTTTTTTTAAATAAAAAATGAATTTTGCAATTTTTTTTTTTTTTTTGCAAGATTATAAGCATTTTATTTTTGACCAAACTATTAAGAAAACAGAATTATTATTATTTCAATTATTAAATTACAATTTTTGATACTTACACAGCTAGGGTTCGAACCCACGTCTCCCGCATGACAGTCTAGTGCACTTCCACTGAGCTATTGGCAACGATAATATAAATATAGCAAAACATATCTAAAAACTATTGCTTAGAAAAAATAGACAATTCAACAAAAACACAAAAATATTTCAACAGATGATTTTAACAGCACAAAAATACTTTGAAACGTTCAGTTTCAAAAAATTGTTCAAAGAAAATTGTTTATTTAAGCGCAAATCATTTAATCGAACAGTATTTTGAAATAACAGTGTCCGACTGTTGATATTACAGTTGATATTTTTCCGAGTGTAAGTTCTGTATAAAATTAACAACTATTTTTTTTTTGTAGCTTTGACAGAAACCTATTTCTAAAAAGACTGTACCAGAAATAACTGTCCTTTTGTTTTAAGGTTATTTATAAAAAAGTGTTACCTCTATAACAACATATCTGTAACCTAAGTAAAGTACAAATATTGCAGATTATTAAATACTCATTAGTAAAATAAAAGAGCTACTGCAAAGATGTCGTCTCAAGAAGAAAAAAAGCGGAAAGAAATTATTTGCAAATACCTGGAAAATCCAAACACTACGTACAAAAAGATCGTGAAGGAAGTTGGCGTGTGCTTAAAAACTGTCGGAAGAACCATAAAACGATATAAACCGCTTACCCCTTTATCAAAACCGCCAGGCTCAGGGCGAAAAAGTGATCCATCGAACCAAACTGTGGCCCAGAACGTTAAGCGGCTGTTTACTAAGAATCCAGGCACTTCGGCTCGTGATATGGCAGCAAAAGCGGGAACATCAAAGTCAAGTGTTCTACTTATTTACAAATTTTACAACCTAAGGAGCTATAAAGTACAAAAAGTACCTGATAGGTCAGAAGAAAAGGACGCCGGAGCCAAGAGGAGGGCTCGAAAACTGTATCGCGATTACCTGCCTAAATTTGATTGCGTGATCATGGACGATGAAACGTACTGCAAAGCGGATTTCAAGCAGTTACCTGCACGCGGATATTATACTGTGGTTAGAAAGGGTGGAGCATCCTTTAATTTTACCACCGAAAAACATACCTAATTTCCAAAGAAATGCATGGTACAGCAGGCCATTTGCAAATGTGGCCTTCGAAGTAAGGAATTTGTGACAGATTTGTCGCACAATCAACACCGAATTTTACATCAGGGATTGTCTGGAGCGGCGTGTTCGAATTGCCCCGAACTTCGTCCAATCGAAAGATATTGGGTTTTAATGAAAATAAATCTTAGAAGAACAAACAAACTGCGAAAAACATCGAAATATTTCGACATAAATGGCGTCGGGCATACACTAAGATCAACGAAAGGTCGGTAATAAACCTAATGGAGGACCTTAATCGAAAAGTGCATAATTTTTTTAAGTGTATTGTTTTCAGTGTAAATAAAATTTTTATATATTTTGTAATGTTCACTTAATAATAAACTGAACGAATTTAAAAAAAAACCATCATTGTTTTCTACAATAAAAAAAAACAAAAAAGAACAGATATTTCTGGGACAGTCTTTAGTTTTCAATTTTTGGGTTTATATGGGAGGTTGTCGTTGTCGTGGGTGTATCACGCCCATTTTTCGAACACGCCTTAGTTTTGTTATAAAATAAATAAATACCTTATATTATTTATGAAGCCTCTTTATATAGTTTTTAATTTTGAAGTTGTATGGGAGGTGGGCGACGCCCAAATGGTGGATGACGCCCATTTTTCTAACACTCTTCAGTTTTGACGTAGATTACATAAATATTGAATTGTAGCTTAAATATTTTCTTCTTTATGGAGTTTTCATTATTGAGGTTGTATGGAAGGTAGGCATGGTTTTCATCCGATTTAGCCTATTGTCGAACTTGATCTTAGTTTTTTAGAAAAAACTTTAAATATTGAGTTTCAGCACGATAGCTTCAAAATTGCGGCTATAGTCGTGTCAACAGACAAACGGAGATGGCTAAATCAACTCAGGTTGTGATGCTGAGCAAGAATATATTTACTTTTCTATACCAACCACGCCTCCTTATGGGCGTTACACACGTCGTAACAAAATAAATATACCCTTTACGCAGTACGCGTGGGGGTATACAAATATGACACCACAATCAACATAGGTTTCAGTGTTGTAATATTTTAGCACGTTTTTGTATGGAAGGATACGTCAGCAATTTTAAACCATTGTAAAATCATAGGACAATAACACAATAACACGTGAAAGTACACCTTGTGAATACTCTAAATAACAAATTTTCAGTCGAAATTATTCGACGCATAAGTAACGGGGCACTCAGCATTAACATTGTCGAGTTTGAGTTTTGTCCTTGCTAGCATTTTTTATTGTAAATTGCGTTGGAAACAGTGGACTTGAAATGTAATTTTTTTTGGCTTAGCGCAAAGACAAAATTAAAATAAATAAAAATTTATTTGAATGGCATTTCATGGCGGACCAATCGGGCTTCTACGTGGGCATGTTTGATTTAGTTAGTCATGTGCGTGCCACACATTCATTTGAAGCATTTTTTGTTATAATGTTTTGTTGGTGCTGTGACCATGAATGAATGACTTTCATTAAAATTCTTTCAAGCTAAATAAGATTTTAAGAAAAACATTAGATGCGAATGCATATAAAACAAAATGACGACATAAGCTTAGTGGAAAAAAAAACAAAAAGCTCATTACTACACGGTTATCTCTAACAAGCTGAAGAAACCTAATTACTCAGAATTAATTTTTGTGTTTTTTTTTTTTTTAGTATTATTCTCAGAAGCATACGAGCTGCAAACAACCACTACACTTTACAAAATTTAAATTATTTGCTTTTACGGACTGTTATCCGAGCAGTTGTGGATAACAGTTTTTCTCTTGTTGTCATCTAGTTTATAGAGAACACAGTTTCTGAGTTATGTGCCTTTTGTAAGAAAACTGACAAACAGCAGGAAATAGGAGCAACCTAACTTATCATTCCATCATAACTTTATAGAACAGTTTTTTTTCTTTTTTTATATTTATTCCCAAAACGTTGCGATTAATTTAGTACAGTTACAGGTTTTTTTTATTTTTAACATACATATTTATATCGTTAATTAAAAATGAAAGTTGATCTTCATTCGCTTTATATGTAAGTATTTAAATATTAATTTGTTTTGATTTTTATCATTGTCATCAATGTCTGTTATGCGCTCTCAGCTATGCTTAAACCTTTTGTTTTACTTGTTATTGTCATCTCTTCTATTCGTTCATTCAAGAAAGTTTTTATATTTTAATGCATTTTACAAATAGTGCTAAAAAGTTGTACACCTAATCCTCACATTCTTCAATTACACTGTTCAACACAAGAACAAAATAACAAGGTTCTGACAACGGATTCCGATAGAGGGAACCAAAAAGCTGATACGCCTGTATCAGCTTTTTTAATGTTTAAATCTGACTTTTATTTTAAGGGGAATTTAATTTTTCCCCTTTTTTCAAGTTATTAAGCTATAAGATGCGTTCGGCAGATTTATGTAAAAAACTACGAGAAATATTTTTGTGGAATATTTTTACCCTCTACATCCTTGTTGTGTGGGTCTTTTTTGTCCTTTTATAAAAAAAGGTAAAAAATACCCATAAAACAGGGCCATGGAGGGCCACAAACGTTTGTCGTTAAATTTTACTATACGTCTCTGAATACACCAAAGCTCAAAATTCAACTTGAACACCAGAAATAAGTGAAAACTTACAATCTGTTTAAGGGTTAATTTTGAATTTATTCAGAATTGATGCTAATAAGTCACAGGAAAACGCATTTGAGAGGACTAGTTTGTATGAAAAATATGTGTTACGTGAAATGAATTTTTAATTCATTGGAAGTTAAAATTCCAATTCCAATTGTTGTTGGAAACGAAACCAGACGAGATCAACTGATGATATGTGTACTTGCTTTAATAACAGAAAAGCTTTTTCAAACATTCTGAACTACTCCCAACTGAAGAAAGCATTACATTTGGAAACTTTCAACGTTTGCATATAAAAGAAATGTTGTTCAACTTTTTGAGAGATATTTTAACATCTGTTAAAACTTGCAGAGAGAGAAGAAGAAGAATTGAGAAAAAAAAATGTAGCAGAGAAAAAATAGAAGAAAATGTACTTGTATAGAAATTTGTAGAAACAAGCTGCTGAAACCAAACAAAGAGTGAAGCTGCTGCTTATTTGAAACAGCTGAAATAGCAAACAAGTAAAGAAAGTCTAAAGTCGGTCTAGGCCGACTATGAAATACCCTAAACCCACTTTTCAAAAACAAAAAATTTTTATTGTAATGGGCGTCTCCAAGGGCGGATGAAGCCTATATTTAATATGCATTTAAATGTTGATGCAAAATTTACACATACCAAGTTTTATTCCTGTAGCTCACAGTTAATGCCTTTATTGTGCTTTCGCTATGGGAGATGGGCGGATTCTAGACGGATTACTTCCAATTTTTGAACACACCTTAGTTTTGGTATAAAATACATGCATACCAAATTCAATTTCTCTATGACAAACATAACCTTATTTATTGAGTTTAAAACTTTTTGGGTTGTATGGGAGGTAGGCGTGTCCGTATGCGGATGACGTCCATTTTTCAAAACCATCTTTGTCTTGTCATAAAAAACATATGTGCCAAATGTCCACTCTTTAGGTTAAACACAGGCTTATTTATTGCGTTTTCAATTTTTGGGTTGTATGGGAGGTGGGCGTGTCCGTGAGCGGATGACGTCCATTTTTCGAAGACATCTTTGTGTTTGTATAAAACACATACATATCAAATTTTATTGTTGTAGGCTAATTATGAGCTGAGTTATGCAGTTTTCAATTTTCGCGTTGTATGGGAGGTAGGCGTGTCCGTGGGCGGATTCCAAAAATATTCAATAGTACAGAACCTTTGGTGCATGTGACCATGTGTATTAAGTTTCATCCAATTATCTCAATGTTATTTCAAGATTTTTTTCTTGTTGCTGAACACAACCGGTTTCATATATTTCTCATTTAGTATTTCTAATTAAAACTATAAAACCTAGATCTTAAGCGATGTGATGTGAATGATTTTTAATGGAATCTTGTCCGCGTTGCACTCGCATTGAATGTACCGAAAGTGGCTAGATCGGCCAGCGATCAAGGTGGCGTGGGTTCGAATCCCACGAACAACAATTCTTTGTTTTAGCAATTGTTTTTAGTTATTTTTATCAATTTGAATGATTGTTTAAATTTTTTAATTTATATTCTTATTTGTTCTGTTTATTTTTATAAATAAAAAGCTTTATAGGCTCAAAAGAAAAAATTATATAATATTACTTATTTTTGGAATATTTCAATATTTTTTACATATTTTGAAGAGAATTTACAAATTGTTTTCAGGGTTTGCTTGATCCAATGAAGCTTTAAATTAATAAATATAAAATTAATAATGTAGAGTAGATTTTCTTGTAGAAAAACCAACAAGAAAATAATTTGAAAAATATCAACAAGGATAAAAATAATAAAAATTTGCTAAAAAAAAGTGTCGGCCGTAGGATTTGAACCCACGCAGCCACTATCTTGAAGTGTGGCTGCGCAGCCTTGAAAATTAGTTCATTGGCAAAAAATTAAATTTTTTATTTATTCTAAATATGCAAGCATTTGTGTTTGTTACTGAAATATATCCTATGCTTTCAAAAGTTCTTTCGACAAAAATCAAGGAATGAGCCGAAGGGAAACGAAGTCAAGAACCAAAGATGAAAGAAAAAAAAAAGTTTAACGAATACCAGCAGAAGCTATATAAAGATGAAAAAAAATTAACCAAACAGTATCGACCAAAGCCGAAGTTGAACGAAGAAAATCCAAAAATCGAATCGATGCTTATAGGATTTTTTAAAATTGGAATTTATTTGAGATAAAATTGCATATTAAATGCTTGCCAAGAAAAACTTAAATCGCATTTTTCTCGAAATTT
This sequence comes from Tetanocera ferruginea, assembly GCA_958299015.1. NCBI lineage: Eukaryota > Metazoa > Arthropoda > Insecta > Diptera > Sciomyzidae > Tetanocera > Tetanocera ferruginea. The sequence continues at coordinate 118,643,840 of OY282642.1, read as the reverse complement.
TTTTTCAAACTGCACTCAGAAAAAAATTTCTCGGAATATGATAAACATGGCATCATATTTACTGAAAAATGGTATTGACCTTGCTCCAGAGAATGCTTTTCTCTAAATGCGATCCTAAAAATTCTCTAAAAATGATAAAAACCTTCTATGATATAGAGAAATATATAAAAACTAGTTCTTTCCCGTCAAAAATGACGGGTCCGTTTCCATTTATTCGATTTTAAATTATTCAAATAATAATTTTTAGTTCCAAATACTTATAAAATACCTCAAAGTAAAAACGGACACCATAGTAGGTGCGACAAAATATGTTTAAAATTTGTTTGTAAAACAGAAACTTTCAAAGTGAAAAAATATAAAGTTTTTGAAGTATCAATAAATCACAAAACAAAAATGCCTAAAAATATGCTATGAAATTTAAAAAAAAAAGATCAAGCGTTCCGCACTCACATTTTACGAAATTATATTATAGTAATAATTCGATTTTAGAGAAAAAGACTCTTTATTTTTGAGAAAACATTTGTTTTTATTGAAGAAAATAATTCTCATAGTATTTTTGTAGTATATTAAAATATAGGAAAAAATTTTCATTTTCAAAAAATTTTTCAGTATAAATGAGGATTTTTTGTGCGAGAAAAATATTTGTCATAATTAGAGTCATTCAAATGTTTCCATTTCCCAGAAGTAAAGAAATATTTCTACGAAAATGTGAAAATTTATTCTAATTGAAGAAAATTTTATTTGAAAAAGAGAAAATTGCTATTTTCAAAAATAGAAAAATTTTTTACCGGAGCAAGGTATGTGTTTTTATCTCAGTGTGTCCATTTTCCTCAGAAACCAGACGTCAGATCGAGACGTTGAAGATGTCATTTTTTGTTTTAATCATGTCTGGCAGGCACAGTTTTACGGAAATTTGACTAAACACTTTCGACGGAAGGAGGAGAGGGGCAATACCCCAAAAAACGATAATTTAAAACATGTTAAAATTGAATTGATAATTTTAAAAACGTAAAAATGAGAGCAGTTTTGAAAATCGTCCTCTTTCTGTGCTCGAGGCACAACCCCGAATAACACCGGGTTACATCCGCTAGTTGTATATGAAAAAATTTTTTCATATTGAAAATAGTTTAATTCATTTTTATGTTATTGCTTGCAATGGTTATAAGAAGACAATATTTTGTTAGTTAAGTGTACTTAGAGGCCATTTATTGAAATAATTTAATATTTAAAGTATAAAAATTCAACTCGAATGTAGTTAACTTATATAAAGTAGCTATGTATAAAGATTTTTCAACGCAAAGATTTACATTAGACCGTATCGAAAAAAAATAATTATCTCCGCATACCAGCTAATCTGAAGCATTGTTTCATAAGTTTCGAAAGAAACTGTCTCTTAAATGTAAAAATTTACAAAAAAATTAAAAAAATTTTAAAAATATTTCTAGTGAACAAAGCGAAAAATTTCTTAAGTAAAAGTTTAATGATTTTTAACGAGCTTTCCATTCCTGAAATCAAAATGTTACGTTAAGATGATGAAACTGTGGTCTTGTGGGTCAGTAATATAAGGGATCACCTGAGGTCAATGAGTCTTAAAAACAAAAATAGGTCTCTCTGACAAAAATAGTTCTCTCTGACAAAAACAAAAACACTTAATATTTTTAAGATCGAACGATAAATAACAAAGTTTTAAGGAAATATATCTATGAGCAACTCCTACGTTCGTTAAAAAAAAAGTTTTTTTCGAATTTTTTTTCAATAATGCTCCAGATTAGCTGGTGTGCGGCGATATTTATTATTCGATACGGTCTAATGTTCAGCTTTGCGTTGAAAATTCTCTAACTCTCGCAGCTCTCCGCAAATAAATTTGGTGTCATTCGAGTTCGATCCCCAGTCGCGGCTAAAAGTTTTTTCAATTAAAATATTTTTCTGATCGGTCACCACCTCTCCGCAGACAATGGCAAACCTCAGAGAATAAATAATGCCATGTAAAGCTTCTTGAGAACATGAACTTTAGCCGTTCGGAGTCGTCATAAGACATGTAGGACCAGTTCTCGGTCAATTGTGTGCAAACATTTAATAACACACACAACACAATTAATCATAAGAAGCTCGGTCAAAGTCCTTTCAAGGGCTGAAATGGTCAATTTTTTTTTTATTAGAGACATGAAATATTTCCATTTCCCACAAGTGAAGAAATACATATATCTTCGTTAATTTGAAAATTTATACTAATTGAAGAAAATTTGTTTTTTAAAAAAGAAAAAATTGCTTTTATCGAAAATAGCATGGATTCTTGTGCAAATTAATGGATATTCAAAACAAAAAATTAAAAGTGAGAATAAAACTACTTGTTGAAGTATTCGACATTTTTCCAAATTTTTACGTAGCCTTTCGATGCATCTGAAAGGTAATTTTTAGTATATAAAAGAATAAAAAATTTTCAGCGATCTTCTATGTTACATGAACGTTTGTCGTCAATAACGCAACTTTGTATTGAAAATGATTTGTGGCAAACTATTAAATTTGATGAATTGATAGAAATTTTAGCCACAGTTAAATCGAGAAACAAAATGTTAAATAAAAATTCAAGAGTTATTGTTTCACTTTAAAACATATGTAACTGCGTAAAAATTAATATTTTGATTGTTAAAATATCTGAGCTTAATGCTCTGATCTTGAGTAGGCCCCGTGTTGATTTCAGCCTCAGGCCCCGCCATGTTTTAATTCGGCGCTGCGTATTTGTATAGGGATAAAAATACTAAAACCAATTCTTTTAGTTTAAAAACGCAATTATCACAAAATATAAATGCATTTCAAATTTATTGAAAAATATTATCTTATATTTTGTTTCTTATATTTGAAACTATTTTTTATATATCTTAATTGTCTTCACGTATAAAATATTCTTCAAATATATTATGATTGTTGCAAATTAAAAGGAAAATAAAGTATTACTGTTTTTATTCTGCTTGGTCAAATAAGAAAATTTGTGGATTATTTTTTTTTTTTTGAGAAATCAATAGCAATTATTTTGTAAATATATCAACTTTATTTTCAACAAGATTAACTTGAGTCGATTGGTTGTAAATGATGTTCGTTGTACACTTCAGAGAGACGAATATCAGCTCAAATTTAAAATTCAATTTTGTTGAATTAAGAATTTATTTTGTTTTTCGTTTAAAAAAACTTCGAAAAGGCAAATCACAGCATAAGCAATAAAACCTTTTTGCAGCATAAAGAAAAAATTTTCAAATACTTTTAGACCGAAAGAGCTTAAATTTAAATTGTTTCCTATTTTTTGTGCTGTAAATCGTAGCGATTATTGTTTTTTTTTAATTTAATATCAATTTGTGTCTGTATAGTAAGAAAATAAAAATAAAAAAAAAATGTGTGTGTAAGTGTGTGTATCTGATTTCGCCGAAAAATATGCAAATGCTTAGAATTCCTATATTTATATACAAGAAACAAACTTTTTTTTTTCCTAATTCCATACTACAAGCCCAACAAAGGCTTTGATATTTTTGCTCAAAATATACAATTTTATAACGAAAATACTTGACTTGAGCTGAATTGATTTAACTTGAAAACAGTGCTATTCAGAATAGAATAAAGTGCATACAACTAAAGGACTATTATAATAATTTGGTCGTTTGGCGAATATTGAGAGTTTTGCAAAAGTTTTCGAGCTAGCTAACAGCATTTAGCTTTTTAAGTGTTTTAAGGGCCCATTAAAGTTTTCTTACGAAAAACAACCCTGCATTTAAAGTTTTATTGTGAAGTGACTGTTTATTTTAGATAATATTTGCTTTTCTTTTATAATTATATGATGTTTTTAGAATATTTTTAATATTTTTGATAAAAAAATAAATTAATATACACAGAATGCGTAATTTAGTAAACCCTTAACCTGAAAGGTCAGAGTATATTAACTTTAAACTTGAGCGTAAGAATAAAGTTGAGCGTAAGAATAAAGCATTTAGCACACATTTCATGCAAAAATTAGCCATGATTCTATGCTCAGTTGTCTCTGGTGGTTCGCCTTCTATGGTTTAATACCAACAAAATGTTGGAACCTAGATGGACACGTGATAAAGAAGTAGACAAAAAGCGCAACAACAAAATCTTTGCAAAATCAATGCAGTCAACTTTTTTGAATTTTGCAAACTAGCAAAAGAGTAGAAAAACACTGCTTTGATTAAGGGAAAAGTGCATCGGAATTCCATTTTGGGTTTTGCGGCAGTTGCACTTTAGCTTCTCAAAGTTAGTGGACTGCATGAACCACCAGAGACTATAAATGAGTCTTAGTAGCGTCCGACGAAACCATGGTCTAGTCTGGTCGGTAGTTCTGTAAAGAATTTAGTTGTTGTAGCAAGCCTGTTATGTCATGAATTATTTGGCATAGAGCTCAAAATATAATTCTTAAAGAATATCAGTCTTATTTATAAAAATATCTTAAAATAGATTTAAAATGCTCAATAGTTAAAAAGCTTTTTAGAGATAAAATTCTTTTAAAAATTTTGTTATTCATAAAAATGTTGTCTCAGCTTTTTTTGTTAAAATAGGAACACTTTCAATTTGAAGTGTCAGAACAGTGTCAGAAATGGTTTCTGAATTTGATAAAATCAATAAATTTTTGTTTATTTGTCAAAATTTTATTAATATTTTGACGTTCTAACAGTCAAAAAATTTTGTTATTTATGTTTTGTTCTGAAAAAATTGTCACTTAATATTTTTATTTTCAATATTTTGAAATTTGGTGCCATGCTTTTATGATTTTTTAAATAATTTTAAGTATTTTTGTCAATATTTGTGCTCAGATAAGAGTAAAAATTTAAAAATTGCTTTATCAAGGGCATGATTCAATAATTTAAAAGGTTATTCCGATATTTGACGTCTTCTCACGAAAATGGAGAAAGATACCCTTATTTGAAAAGGAGAGCATATTTAATAACACAAAAATCCCACAGGTGCTTGAATATCGTACTATTTTTTAGTACAATATATCTTAAAATTTCTAGTCAATACATATCTGCTACTTTTGTATTTTGTAGCATTCATCAGATGATTTTTAAAGGTTCTGCGACTTCACAGACTCCAAGCTTGAAATATTTTCACGAATTAATTGCCTTAAAAAATTCAATGAACGCAATGTATATTTATTTTGTTTTTTTTTTTAAGCAGTAAAATATTGAAAACACATACTTTTTTATTAAAAAAAAAAACACAACACAACACTGAAACATTCATTTTTTTTTGAGGAGACCACAAAACCCTGTTTGTCATTCATTTTCGAGAGAGAATATTTTTTGTTTACAAATCCGTTTTTTTTTTTTTTTGTTAAAGGTTTTAAAGATATGTTAAATATTCTAACATTAAGAAAAAAAAAAACAAACAAATTTTGTTATTATTTTCGTACCATTTCGATGCATTGTGGGCTGTCTTAAATACTGACATATCTTACTTTAAGAGTTGCAATATTTGAGATAACCTCATCGGAATCAGTAATATTGATTTCAAGTTCGTTTTCAATGGATAAAATAGCAAGATCCGAAACTCTTGCCTGTCCCATGGAAGACCTTTAGTAAGTCTTAATTAATTTCAGCTTTGAAAAACTCCTTTCGCATGAAGCTACTGATATACAAATTGTTACAAATAATATAAATGCTAATGAAATATTTGGCGAATATCATTTGATCAAGTGATCATTTCTTATGATGTTTCGAAGACGTCTTTGTTTTGATATAAAATAAATACATTCCAAATTTTATCTCTGTAGGTTCAACATGAGCTTATTTATTGAGTTTTAAATTTTTGGGTTGTATGGGAGGTGGACGTGGCCGTGGGCGGATGACACCCATTTTTGGAAGACATTTTTGTTTTGTTATAAAATACATACGTTCAAAATTGTGTCTCTCTACGTTAAACATGAACTTATTTATTGAGTTTTTAATTTTTGGTTGTATGGGAGGTGGACGTGGCCGTGGGCGGATGACACCCATTTTTGGAAGACATTTTTGTTTTGTTATAAAATACATACGTTCAAAATTGTGTCTCTCTACGTTAAACATGAACTTATTTATTGAGTTTTTAATTTTTGGTTGTTAGGGAGGTGGGCGTGTCCGCCGGCGGATGACACCCATTTTTCGAAAACTTTTTTGTTTTGATATAAAATACATATACACTTAATTTTATTGTCCACACACGGACGGTGGATGAAGCCTATATTTTATATAAATGTTGATGAAAAATTTACATCTACCAAGTTTTATTCCTGTAGCTCACAGTTTGTGCCTTTATTGTGCTTTCGCTATGGGAGGTGGGCGTGTTCATGGAAGGATTACTTCCAATTTTTTAATACACCTTAGTTTTGGTATAAAATACATACATACCAAATTTGATCTCTCTATGACAAACATAATCTTATTTACTGAGTTTTAAATTTTTTGAGTTGTATGGGAGGTGGGCGTGTCCGTAGGCGTATGATAACCATTTTTCAGTTGATACAAAACACATATACACCCAATTTTATTGTTGTAGGCTAACTACGAGCTTATTTATGCAGGTTTTAATTTTTATGTTGTATATTGTTCACGATAGCGAACACCATTCACAGTAACTGCTTGTCTCATTTTGGAATAAATACAAATTAAGTTATTCTGAAATTGAGAAATGTCAAATTAAATACAGAAAAATCTTAGTGTGGTTCACATTCAACATCGGCCCTTAAAATTTAACCTCCATTTATAAGGCTACTTTGTTGTCACAAAATATGAAATTGTTTTTTGGATATGTTGCTTAATAATGAAGATGTGTGGAACACATGTTGTCAGAAAGTTTTTTTACATTTGGAATTACAAATAAAAATAAAACCAATGCATCTTTTGATACTGCATTTATTGAAGTTGATGATGTTCGAATTTGGTTAAAATTTTTAGTCTTCCTCTTTTCTATTAAATTTTCATAGAAATAGTATGGTTCTTTTTGGCAAACATTTACAATATGTCATTATTAATTTTGTGCAATTTTCTTTTTTTTTAACGAAATGTTAGTAATTTTTCATAAGAATTATTTGAACAATGTTCAATTTCAATACATCAAAAATTAAATTTAAAAAATTCCAAAAATCTAAATCAATGTTATACAAAAACGAGCGCACACACGCAAATAAAATTGTATGCTTGTGTTCGTATGCTGAGAAATAATTGTAGCCCAAAACTATTTGGTCTGTTGACAGACACATGGTTTAAATAGCTATAGGACATATAGATTGCAAATATGTTATTATCGCATGTTCTTAATTAAATTCTTATATATTGCCTTAAAAAAGATTTAATATATATTAATTTTATTCAGTTTCATCATTTATATTTATTAAGACAGAGTATTATATGTGAAATTTCAACTTAATTGCTAGCATCTAAATTCTACAAATTACTAAAATAAAAATTACTTATAATTTGTAAAACTGAAGCACATATTTGACAATTATTTGTTTATTAAATTTATATTGCCTCCTTGTTTTCCTATTCAAAAATTTAATTATTTTATCTGCTTCCAATTTCAAAACTTAATGTGTTTTAGTTTGGTTTTATTATAATTGTTTTCTAATTTAAATTCAGATCCCGATTAAGCGCTTTTGTTGGCGCGTTTGTTGGCACAGCGGTTACCATTCATTCACTCACTCACTCACTCAATCACACAATAATAACGGCACTTTCCCCGCAATAATTATGAAATACCAACGGACACAAAAAGTTTTTAGTGTGTGTCCCGCCATGTGCTGCTGGCAAAAAATCAGTCATCTATATAATTGACAATTCGTGCGACATGACTAACATATTTGAATCACTTTATAAATACCAGTCCTTTTAAGCTAGCAAAAATGAAACTCATAACCATAACCAAATAAAAACAATTGTATGCATAGAAATGCAAAACTTTAAACTGTTAATATGTTATTGGTTTGGACTTATTATATTAAAGGAACTAAATAATTGGAAAATCTGTAGGTTTCAATTTGCGTCAATTTCAAAACCGGTAAACATAGCTGGCGACTTTGTGGGAAAAATCCCTTTTGTGGGAGTTTTGAATTGCTGTGGGAAAAGAGAATTCCCATTATATTTATACCCTAAACCAGAAAGGTCAGGGTATATTATCTTTGTGCAAACGTTTGTAACGCATAGAACGAACGAGTCCGGTATGGAAAAGTATATATATATTCTTGATCAGCGTCACCTCGTGAGTCGAGCAGAAATTAATTTCGTTTGCCATTAACGTGAGTTATTTTCAAGTGTCAGCAACCGAAAAGTTTGTTTTGTTCAACTCAAAACTTCATTTGTAGAAAAAATATCCATTTCTTATGACATACACATAAAACAAAAAACTAAAAACAAATTGGCCATTTCAGCCCTTGAAAGGACTTTGACAGAACTTTTATGATCAATTGTGTTATTAAATGTTTGCACACAATTGACCGAGAACTGAATCTACATGTTTTATGCCGACTCCGAACGGCTAAAGTTCATGTTCTCAAAAAGCTTTACATGGCATTAATTAATCTCTGAGGTTTACCATTGTCAGCAGAGAGGTGGTGACCGATCAGAAAAATTTTTCTATTTAAAAAACTTTTCGCCGCGACTGGGGATCAAACTCGGGCTCCGAGCATGCTAAGCCACACATTTAATTCCTTTATTCCCAAGCCATTTTAAAACCGTAAATATAAATGTTTTTTTCATTTATTTGTTTTTAATAACGATTAAAGCAATACAAAAAAATAGAAATAAAAAATAAAAATACAAATATAAAAACGCGCTCGCAAATTACCGTTATCCATTTCTTTCCATAGAAGTAGCAACAAGTATGTAAGCAATGTGTCAAAGAATACATACAAACAGTAGTTCAACGGATAAAAGCGCAAACAGTAAAACAGCAGTGCAAATAACTAAAACATTGTTCTGTACACTCTAAAAAATAAATCTTAATATTAGGTGAAAAATTGTCTTGAAATAAGCTGCAACAGCATTAAGACGGCTTTTGCTGAAATCACTTTTGCCTTTTTATACTGTAAAACAGCATTCAATGATGTCTGACTTAAAGGCAGTTAAATACTAAATGCAGCCTTATCTTCGCTGAATTTCAGCCCTTATCGTAAACAAACTGGCCTGAATAGCAATGCACGCTATCTTAAATTAAGACTCATATGATAAATTGTAGACATTTTTAATACAAAAACCAATAAATTTTTTTAAATTAAGCTGGCTTGTCTTAAAATCAACTTCCAAAAGCTGACTTTAAATATGTTTCTTTGGGTTTTTAAGCATTTAGAATACTACAATTCAAAACATGCTTATATTCAGGCACAAGTTGATTTAAAGGCAGTCTTTAAAATACGCTTTACTTTTTAGAGTGTACCCAAGCGAGTACAGTGGGAGTAAATGGGTTAACCTGCATGCCACGGTCAACCACATTCACATTTAAAAATGTACATTCTGCACAATATCTCACAATAGCCCAATGGAAGCATGAAGGGTTCGAGCCTTGGAAGGGTTCGAACCTTGGCTGTGCAAGTATCAAACATTTTAATTTAATTATTGGAACTCTACTTCTGTCATTAACTGATTCGTAAAAAAATAACCGTTAAAATAAGCTTTACTTAAAAATCATTAATTAAAAAAAAAAATTTGGTATTCTTGTTGGGGATTGAACCCAGGTCAATTGAGTTCCTAGACTCGAACGCCAGCACACTCGGCTAAACTTGAACTTCAAAAACAATGATAAAATTTCATTAAGTTCGATGTTTTTTCGTTTCAAGCAAGAATATTTTTTAAGTTGATGACAACTGAATATCCGTTTGCGGCAAATACAGTTCGCAAACGAAGTATAGTTGGTGAATTTTTCAGTTGCGGTAAACGAAAAATTTCTTTGGGTGTACCTACATATCTTATATATTAATAAGTGAACATTAAAGTTTGTCGTACGCTTTTTTGGTATTAATTAAAACTCAAAATAAATGAAACTTATAACATTCGAAAGGTTATGTTGCCCAGATGTGCAGAATGTATATAAATAAATGATATATCGGATAGAGGGGGTTCCCAACCTTCTAAGAGAGAAATTAAATTTTTGAGAAAAAACCTTGGGGTAGAGTTTTTGAGTTCGAATTTGAATTTTTTTTAAAAGTAACAATTTCTTAAAAAAATTTAGTTTTATTCATTCGTCAATTGTAACATATGAAAAAAATGTGTTTTGAATTCAAAAATTTGACTTTCCATTTGAATACCTTGGTCGGATTTTAAAGGTTTTTCAATTTTTCTAATTTTTTCTAAAAGTTTGTTAAATGTTCTTTCAAATGTAATAAAAACTACAGCAAAGTTCTACCCAAAAGTATTTTTAATAAATTTTCTTAATATTGTCGTTAGTTATTTAGCGTGTGTTTCAACCAAATGCCAAGAGAGAGAAAAAACTGTTTCAAATTGAATGTTCTAATTTCTGAAGCCAATAACTTCGCCAATCTGTGAATAAATTTTATTTATTTTTGTTTTGTATTTAAGTCTCATCAGTTAACTTAAAAAAACTTTTGAAAATAATACCGTTTTTAGTTTTTTTTATATTTAAATTATTCCTTTTAAAAAAAAACATAAAATATGATTTATTCTTAAAATATGGGGTAAAAATGTTTTTTGTTGTAAAAAAGCAAAAACTCAAAATTGCATTTTTGATTTTCTTTCAAAGTCTTAGCCGAATTTTAGGTGAATTTATTTTGTCTTGACCCTAAATTAATAAACTCTCCGTGCCATCAATAAATCAAGTCATTTTTCCTATGATTTCTTTGACAAAATTAAATTTTTTTAAAATGTTGTTTTTCTGTTGTTGAAAGAAATAATTATATGAAAAAAAAATATTTTTTTGAAAGAAATAGCTTTACATATCAAATCAATTTAAAGTTATGGCCTCGAACTTATTTGAACCATCTCGCATATAAATATAAATATGCAATCAATAAATTGGTTGAATTTCGACCCCAGGCGATACTAGTATAAATAAATACCTGAAAATGTAATGTACAGCCCTGTCAGAGTAGGATGAACCCCTAGAAAATTTTTTGTATTGAGCATTGTATACTGTTTTGTTTTTTTTAACATTGTTATTGTTTGCCATCTGTTGTTTTTTTCGGAAAACATAAAGAAAAAATAAAAACACAAAACCTCATCGAATTGGTTTCTTATTGCATTTAGAAATTTCTAATAGGGGTGACACCATGGGTATCCGCCCCGGACTTTGTTGTAGAGTAACATCTGGACTTTACAGCAAACAATTAGAAATAAGACAAGGTTGTTTTGATGAAAGCAAAGATCAAATAATATTTGTATTATTTATGATCTTTGACGAAAAGTATTCGAATCAGGTTGGCAGTTCGAAAATTAATTCCAAAACAATTTTCAGTTGCTAAGATGGTTGGAATTTAAATACATTTTAACAAATCATCTTCGCAAGTGCACGCTCAAAATTATAACTATAAATTGCTCATTTACTTCAAGACTGTCATAATTCAAAAAAATTTTCAATTGACAAGGAAACGGCAGAGAAAATAGAAGAATTGTTATTTTCTAACGCCAGGAGTATTCAAGATAATGCATAACTTGAAATTTTTAACGCAATATAAAGCGTGATATAACAAATAATACTAGGTACATGAGTATCTCAAAACGCACGTTTTCTGAGTTATGACAGTCTCGAAGTAAATAAGCAATATGCATTCACTATTTACAACTTTATGTTTAGTCAAAATATAAACATTAAATTAAAATCACATCTGAAATTAATGAGCTTTACAGAGTGCTAATGTAAAAGGAAGAAAGATCTAGCATAATTGAGAAAACAAAAATAAACAAAATAATTTTAATCAGTGGTGGAAAACAAAAGAAAGTGAAGTTTAGTTAAATGAAAAACAAAAAGTACACACAATCCAAAGCGTTGCCAGACGGTGCATGTTTTTAAAAGCTAGTCATACCAAGAAATGCTACAAGTTTTTCTATTAATAGCAACAATGCTGTCAGAGAATGTTTTGGTGGGTGACCTTGATAGAAAAGCTTACCCATTTGAGTAACAGAGCGTGCTAGTTGATTTTTCACCAAGTATGAGCTGATGCCGCTTGATGTTGCATTGTTGCTGCTGCTGCTGCTGCTGTTACTTTTGATTTTCCAACATACCTAACAGGCTGTCATCAAACGCAATTTACTGCTTGTGGTTTTTAAGCTACTTCTCTCTAGTGCCTCATTTATACTAATTAACATACACAACACTGACGAAAATATTGTGTTGTTTCTACTTTTTGATGAAATAATAACTCCCGAATAATAACTCAAACAGCAGTTCGAAAGCTGCGAAACAAGACATCAATTGCGCTGTGAACAACAAATAAGGAAAAGTCTTTTCTTTTTTTGCGACATTTATTTATTTATTTTTTTTTTGTTTTGTGATAAGATCTTTATTAACATAGAATAATACAAGGAACTCACTTTTTGATTTGTGTCTTCAAGAGATATTCGCACATATTTTATAAAACACCATCCCTTACTTTTGTCTTGGCCATAATCTTATTTGGCAAATTAATTAGCTGCCATAATAAATCAGAACTTAAAATTCAGACGCAGTTTATGACGAAGTTATCACATTTCACTTCTTCTCATGCTATGCTGAGCTGCTATCTTGGCAGAAATTATAAATAAATCCATTCACGTTTTTTAGCCCAATATTTTAAGCTTCTGCACACAGAGCAATAATGTGCGCTTTTAGACGCAAAAAAAAATAGTCCCTGCGGACATGTTTGAACAGTTAACTGTTCATTTTGCTTATTTCTTAACTGTCAAAGTCTTTTTCGCATTATTTACAAAGTAGGGGCGGGGCGGTTCTAACATTTTTTTTGTTTTTGTTTTTGTTTTTGTTGTGTATCTTAATTTTGAATAAACCAAAATTTGACTGCGTAAAATATTTTCTTGAATAAATTCATGAGTTGGATAATAAAAAATGGATGAAGCTGTTGAATGAACAATTATCGAGCATCAACAGAGATGATTTTAAAAATTGAAGACTTCATGGAAATGGAATTTAATTCATGGAATTAGTGTACGAGTAAAATATAACTTTTACTTTGTTTTTTTTATTTGTGGTTTTGACTTAGAACTCATTTTTTTCATTATTTTCACCAGAGAAAAAATCGGAAAAAAATCAGAAAAAAATCTTAACGGTTTTTCTACTTTTAGCGTTTTTAAAAAACTAGTATTTCAAAACCCAATTTACTAAAACCGTGCCAAATATATAGGGAAGATGTTAAGACACTTATTATGGTTAAATAATTTTATATTTAATATTAACAATATATTAAAAGTTGAATATAGTTATAAAGTCATATACAGTGAACCAAAAAAAAAAAAAACTGGTACAGTATGATTGCTAATGTTTATGCTGCATTATCACTCCTTTTTGAATTTATTTAACAAAAATTATGAAAATATTAATTTCCTAAACAAATTAACAAAAAAGAGACACATTTCATGAAGCCAAAAAAAAAACTTGTACACTCTTCATATAGCACAGGAACCTTGCCATTCCTGGATATAAGGGTGAATACCATTATCAAATCCAGTTTTTATTGTCAATTTTTAGACGCCACTTACAGTTTGTTTGTAGTATTGTAAAAGTGTGCGTGCAGGTTTAAACCTAAGAAAAGAATAACTTGAACTTAAAGCCATCTTCAACAGAAATGAAGAAGTTAATTATAAGTTACTTTGTGAAAAGAAGAAGATATTGAGGAACATTGGTGAAATGGTAAAAAAAACCGCACTCTACGGTTTAATATTTTATTGATGTGTGAAAGAAATGGAAAATGGATTTTTTAAGTAGAACAACTGGATGTGGAAGGCAAAAACAAAATGCATCTCTTTAAACGCAAAGAAAAATGGGTCGAAAATTCGAAAATATCTGCAGTAAATGTAGCAAAATAGTAAACACGGTGTTGTTCAGATACATCCACAAATAGTACGAATTTTTTTGCATTCGGAAGGCTTAAGAGGGTATTCAACCTGAAACAAGCTGTTATCAGCACAAAATATTAAGAAGCGGTTGGAGTAAGCCAAAAGAGTATGTTAGAAAGCCAGTACAGTTTTTGATCTAACTGAAATTAACAGATGAGTCAAAATCAGGGACCGAAAATAATGATTATTTTTCAAATTTTAATGAAAAAAATCAGCATGTTCTAAGCGTCGGAAAAAACTTTTGAGTATACCGAAATGTTGGAATTTGTGTTGCCTCTCAGAATAAATAATGATTTTTATTTTTTAAGCGTTAAGCATAAAAATTAAAAATAATTATTATATAATGATTTTTATTTTTTTGTTCAGGAATAAAAATTATTTTTGATTTTTATTTTTTTTGCTCAGAGTTAAAAATTATTTTTGATTTTTATTTATTTTGCTCAGAAATAAAAATTATTTTTGAATTTTATTTTTTTTGCTCAGAAATAAAGAGTATTTTTTAATGTTATTTTTTTCGCTCAAAATTAAAATTCATTATTTAAAAGGAATAAAACTTGGGCATGTGTAAATTTTTCATAAAAATTGAAATTCAAAGAAAATATGGGCTTACGCTTAAACCAGTTAATACAACAACGTTGAGACTACAGTCGAGTCAGCTGTTTTTAGGTGATGTTTTTATATTATGAATGCAACTTTAACTTGAAGTTCAATCGAACAATAGCGAAAACAGCCGGTTGCTGTTCAAATTTTTGGATAAAAAGGAAGAACAAATATTGAAAAATCCTTCCGTTATTTCCTCAATTTATCTGGACCCTCGAAAAGGTCGATTAATTATTAAAAATCTAATCAAAATAATGTATGCCAAATCGCACTTAAGACAAATAATTCGCCAATATTTAATTTGAGCGCAAAGGTAAATCTCTGCCATTTTCACCTTTAAATATAATTTATGTATATAAGTATATCTATAATACACTGAAGAGCAATGAACAAATGGACAAATTTTTATTCTTAAAAATTAATAACTGTCATTTTAAAAATTCTCAATAATATAAATATCAAATTTAATATCATCATAGTTTCTTTTCAAATTTTGAAGAGATAAAAAAACATAACTATTAAGAATGTCTAACAAGAAGAAAGCTCGTAAAATCTATTTTTAATTTACGAGAAAAAACAAAAATCCTTAAGTCTTTAAATTTATTTAGCGAAATAATAAAAATCAAAAATTCTTTCTATTTCTGACCCAAAAAAAATCAAAAAAACCCATAAACATCATTTTTCGATTTTTATTTTTTGTCTCAAAAATAAAAATCAAAAATGATTTTTTTGCTTGAGCAAAAAAAATAAAAATCAAAAATGATTTTTTTGTTTCAGTTAGAAAGATAAAAATCAAAAATGATTTTTTGGCTTGAGTAAAAAAAAATAAAAATCAAAAATGATTTTTTGCTTAAGTAAAAAAAATAAAAATCAAAAATGATTTTTTTGTTTGAGGAAAAAAAATTAAAATCAAAAATGATTTTTATGTTTGAGTAAAACAAATAAAAATCAAAAATGATTTTTATGCTTGAGTAAAAAAATAAAACTTAAAAATAATTTTTATTTTTGATTTAAAAAATAAAAATCAGAAAACGATTTTTATATCGGAGCAAAAAAATAAAAATCATAAAATAATCATTATTTCTTAATTTTTTCGATATTGCTCATAGTTATTACGGTCCCTGGTCAAAATTCAATTAATTTGGAGCCCATTAACTCGGTTTTGTGTGAAGAAAAACACACAGCAATGAATACCAAAGATATTAATAAAACCGTTAAATACGGCGGCGGTAGTGTTATGGTATGGTATGGTATGGGGTGCGATAGGAGTGAAAAAGGTTGGAATCTTTCTGTTTGTTGAAAGCATGATGAATAAATTTGATTAATGAAATATTTTAAAGGAAAATTTGTTACAAACAGTCGCAAAATTAGAAATTGCCAACGATCCAAAGCATTCTTCGCTTGTGTTTAAAGAATGGCTTCTGAACAACAGCAAAAAAGTACTACACCATCCGCCCCAAAGTCCTGATATTAGCCCAATCAAGCATGTGTGGGCTCATATAGAAAAATAATCAGAGAAACAAACCGTTAAAAACACAAAACGGCTTAAAAATGCATTCCAAAACATATGGGTGAAAATTACCCCTGACATCACACAAAGTTTGTCTCTATTAAAGCCAAAAATTTACAAGCCGTTATAACTGCTAAGAACCACCACAAAAAATATGTACTATAGTTGAAGTACAGTAGTAGTAATATGTAGTTTAAAAAAAAAAAAAAATGCCATTAATATATTGTTTTTTAAGAATTTTTTTTAAATGGACTTTAAGAAAAGTGCCCTATTTTTATACCCCCAGGCATACTGCGTAAGGGGTATATTAATTTTGTCACGACGTGTGTAACGCCCATAAGAAGGCGTGGTAGGTATAGAAAAGTCTATATATTCTTGCTCAGCATCACCACCTGAGTTGATTTAGCCATGTCCGTCTGTCTGTCCCTCTGTCTGTCCGTCTGTCTGCCCGTCTGTCTGTCTGTGGACACGATAACAGCCGTAATATTCAAGCTATCGTAATGAAATTCGATATTTAAGCTTCTTTTAAAAAAACTAAGATCAAGTTCGAGAATGGGCTAAATCGGATGAAAACCACGCCTACCTCCCATACAACCCCAATGATGAAAACTCCATAAAGAAACTAATATTTACGCTACTTAAATAAAACTTAAACTTAAAACTTATATTTGGTATTTGTATAGTCTATAACAAAACTCAGGTGTGCTAGAAAAATGGGCGTCATCCACCCACTAACACGCCCACCTCCCATACAACCAATAATTGAAAACTTTATAAAAAGGCTTGCCTTTATTTTGTAGGAAAACAATTTGATATGAATGTATTTTAGACGTCATCAAAATAGTAAAATTCTTTGAAATCTCATATAAAAAGAGCTGCAATTTAAAATTTGTACCACTGCGAATCACTTGGGGGGTATTTTAACTTCGGCCAAGTCGAAGATATACCTTACTAGTTTTTTGCTTATTATACCCTAAACCTGAAAGGTCAGGGTATATTAACTTTGTGCAAACGTTTTTAACGCGTAGAACGAAGCGAGTCCGGTATAGCAATATATTCTTGATCAGCGGCACCTCGTGAGTCAAGCTATTCACGTCCGTCCGTCCGTCTGTGTGTTGTCCGTGAACTAAGGATAAGAAGAAGGAGTTGAGATAATTGAATGAAACTTGGTACATATGGTCGTATGAACACAAGGATCTGCACTATTGAATATTTTTGAAATCCGCTTACGGACACGCCTACCCCCAATACAACACAAAAATTAATAACTGCATAAATAAGCTCATAATTAACATACAACAATAAAATTAGGTATGTGTGCATTGTATATCAAAACAAAAATTTTTTCCAAAAAAGGATGTCATCCTCCCACGAACACGCTTACCTCCCATACAACGCAAAAATTGAAAACAGCATAAATGAACTCATAATTATTTATTTATTTATTTATTTATTACTCTACAACAATAAAATTTGGTATGTATATATTTTGTATCAACACAAAGATGCCTTCAAAAAATGTTTGTCATCCGCTCACGGATACGCCCACCTCCCATACAACCCAAAAATTGAAAACGCAATAAATAAGCCTCTGTGTAACGTACAGGGATAAAATTTGGCGCGTATAGTTTTTATATCAAAAAAAAGTTGGTTTTGAAAAATGGACGTCATCCGCCAACGGACACGCCTACCTCCCATACAACCCAAAAAGTTTAAAACTGCATAATTAACCTACACCAAACTTGTTTGGTGTTCATCCGCCCACGAACTCGCCCGTTTTCAATAATATTATTTTTTTTTGGAAAAGTTGGTTTAGTGTATTTCACAGTCGGCCTAGACCGACTTTAGGCTTTCTTCTCTTTTTTTCGAAGTAATCGACCATTAAAGTTTTAAAAAATATATATATTTGAAAGGAATTATGGTTATGCTTGAAATTTCTATTAAGTATAGGGCCAGAATTCATCTGGTAATGATCGCAATATTTTTAATGGATGTTGATAATGCATCAAGAGACGTGTAATGAACATATAATATGAACTTTAGAAGCAATATGGCTTACCATGTTGAGCGATCGGTTATAGTTCACTGTCTACAAACTATTTTATATGAGGGGTTTAAATTTTCCCCTATGTGTTTAAGCCATACTCAAAACACACGATACGTAAGGTGAATTTTCACAAAGTTTGAAGGAATGTTTCTCCCAAACAAAGCAAATATGGAACTCATCATTTTAACTGCTAAATGTTGGCAGTTAGCAATATTTTTAAAATTCAAATTTTTCAGAGGATGTAAACAAAAAACTATTTAAGTCAGAAACTTAGAAAAGTTAATGTTTAAACTACTATTTATCAAAGAAATGCTTTCCATAAAAAAAATTTTTAAAGGTTTTTTATTAATTCATTATTATATATGTAACAGGAGCTAATATATAAATATTTTCGCAAACTCCATTTTGAAAATAGACAAAAAAAAAAGTTTGTTAAAACAGTTCTGAGTTGCCAATATATAAAACAAATTTTTGTTAATATATCAACTGTTTTACAAATAGTCCAGGCGTTGGATCACTTGATTTGGATTGACTCTTGACGAGTTGATAGAACGTTTGCACACAGTTTAATCGAGAAAAAAATGTTTAAATAAAAATTCAAGAGTTATTGCTTCACTTTAAGACAGACATATGTAAATGCATTAAAATTAATATTTTGATTATTTAAAGATCCGAGCTAAATACTCTGTCCTTGAGTAGAACCCGTATTGATTTAAGTCCCAGGCCACGCCATGTTTTAATTCGGAGCTGACTGTAGCTCTGTTAATTTTGCTTTAAAAAAAATGAAAAAAAAAATTAAAAAATAACAAAAAATTAATAATAAATTCTGAACATCCATTAAATGAATGTGAATGTAAATTTTATGATAGAGTCAACTTTTTGAAAAGCTTGAATTTGCTCATATCTCAAAAAGTGCATTTTTTATGCAACGATATGTTCTATTTTTTCATCTCAATCTCAATTTTTTCTGACTTACATTTCATTTTATCGTTCATAACTTTAATACCGTTTGCAATATTTATACAAAATCTTCAATAAAAATGTTTGCCTTTTAAATTCCAATAATTAATTTATGTTTAATAATGACTTTCTTCACAAGCGACCATAAAACTGGATAAATCTAAAAATATTAAATAATAAAAATTTTTAGTTATTTATGTACTGAAGACTTAAATGCCATATGAAAATTTGTTACATTTTTATAAACTTTTATTTTACATTTTTAATGAAGAAACTAAGCTGTTCTGTAAAAATATGCATGCAAAAATATGAACGGGAGATGCATTTGACATTAAACTGTTTTATTTTACATATTTGACTGAATACCACATTGAGTGGATTTTAATGTTTGACCAAAACTGTTAAAATACAGTGCAAATCCTAGTAACTAGATACAAATGCATCTCTTTACCTTTTTTTTGCACGAATTTTTTTTTGCACGGTGATAACTTATCTTCTTAATAAAAAATGTATTTTTAATATCAAAAATAAAATTAACTACTTTTTAAAGTGTTCGATTTTTTATGAATTTTTAAAGAATCAATTTGTAAAGAATTGTATTTTTGTGTAAAAAAAATAATTTTTTGAAAATATTTTTTTTAATAGCGCAAAATCTGCTCAAAAGTAAAAATTTATGGAACAAACACGTATTGGGCTTTTTTTTATTTTATTGGTTTTTCGTGTTTAGAGATTTTCGTATTCGTTTATTTTATTAGATGTTCGTGTTTGGAAAATTTCAAAGCAAAATTTCGAATTTTTAAAAAATATACATAACTTTAAAACAAATGTGTTGTTTGCATTTTTAAATATTTGCATAGAATAATTATTATATATATAATATATAATAATAGATTATAATCGAGAAGTTTCTATTTTAAGGGACGTGCAAAACTTAATTAGCAACTTTTTTGTATATATAATTAGTTTAATGAAAGAAAGATATCTTTATTGTCTTCGTTAATTACTTTCTGTCTTGTCAAAAAAGTAATTCTTGTCTGATGTGGTCTGAAAGTGATGCTCAATTAAGTTATTTTTATACCCTAAACCTGTTAGGTCAAGGTATATTAAGTTTATGGAAACGTTTGTAACACTAAATAATAAACGAGTTCGGTATAGCAATATATTTTCAGCCGTTTCGAATAAAAAAGTTTCAATGTTACCACCTAAATTCAATTAAATTTTCGGGCGGCGTGCAAACATTCTTTTCTTTTTGAGAGCATGGCGAAAACAGCGGAATCGATTTTTAGTCTGCACTTAGTTATGTGCAGTCCAATTATTAAGTTTTATTTACAATTAAAACATTACTATCTAAAAAATCCAAATCCATCAAATTTTGTAGAACTGAAGTTTTTGAAAAATTATCATACATTTACGGAAAAAATTCTTTCTGCTATTCATACACATGAAAGTTATATTTGTTCAAACTTTCAGTACAAAACAATCAGTACAAAAATATATAACATTATTTACCTAAGATTCTTTCAAGACTCATATAAATGAGGTTTATCATCATAATGCGCTCCTAAAAGTACATTTTCGTATGTTGTGGGCCCCTAAATATGATTCATAATAATGACTGTTTTATGAGTCTTTTTGGTCTCATAGTCATGATTTTGTTTCATAAGACTCATATATAATACTCTTTTAAGACTCATATTAAGTACTCTTTTAATACTCATATTTAATACTCTTTTAAGACTCTCATAAGAAGTCTTTTCACAACAAACATTTTTTGTAGTTCAATTTCAATGCATTTATATTTCCACAAAACAACTCTCCGAAAAGTGAGGCCAGGAAAAAATGTGTTCATAACGGACAGTTACAAAGATTTATACAATTTAAAAAAAATATGCTCTATTAAGTTCTTATATATTTATAAGATATGGTGCTTTTGTAATAATCCGTTTTTATTCACTCTTAAAGACTCGTATATAATACTCCGTTATGAGTCTTCTTTATGATTACGCATATATTAATCAATATATGAGTCTTTTTATGAGTCTTTTTTATGAAAAATCATATTACCATATGATATTATCTTTTATGAGCACTCATAAAGTAGATATAATTATGAGTATTTTATGAGTCTTAGTTTTTAAGAATCATTTAACAGTCATATTAAAGACTCTTTCATGAGTCCTTGTAGTGAGTCATTATAAAACAAACATAAAAAAACACTCATTTTAGAGTAGTTTTTTGGAAAGTCTCATAAAATGTTTGCAGGGTAGGTTTTTCACAACTTGAAATACACAGTTGTATCGTTGTATTTGTATTCAAGTCGTATTAAAATTTTTTTCTGTTTTCTAAATGAAAGAAAAAACAAACGTTTGTTAAGCTAATAAAGAGTGATTTTTTAAGAGCTTGATAACTTTTTTTTAAAAAAAAACGCATAAAATTTGCAAAATCTCATCGGTTCTTTATTTGAAACGTTAGATTGGTCCATGACATTTATTTTTTGAAGATAGTTTCATTTAAATGTTGACCGCGTCTTAGGTGGTCCATTCGGAAAGTCCAATTTTGGGCAACTTTTTCGAGCATTTCGGCCGGAATAGCCCGAATTTCTTCGGAAATGTTGTCTTCCAAAGCTGGAATAGTTGCTGGCTTATTTCTGTAGACTTTAGACTTGACGTAGCCCCACAAAAAATAGTCTAAAGGCGTCAAATCGCATGATCTTGGTGGCCAACTTACCGGTCCATTTCTTGAGATTAATTGTTCTCCGAAGTTTTCCCTCAAAATGGCCATAGAATCGCGAGCTGTGTGGCATGTAGCGCCATCTTGTTGAAACCACATGTCAACCAAGTTCAGTTCTTCCATTTTTGGCAACAAAAAGTTTGTTAGCATCGAACGATAGCGATCGCCATTCACCGTAACGTTGCGTCCAACAGCATCTTTGAAAAAATACGGTCCAATGATTCCACCAGCGTACAAACCACACCAAACAGTGCATTTTTCGGGATGCATGGCCAGTTCTTGAACGGCTTCTGGTTGCTCTTCACTCCAAATGCGGCAATTTTGCTTATTTACGTAGCCATTCAACCAGAAATGAGCCTCATCGCTGAACAAAATTTGTCGATAAAAAGCGCGAAACACATTTCGAACCGAACACTGATTTTGGTAATAAAATTCAATGATTTGCAAGCGTTGCTCGTTAGTAAGTCTATTTCTGATGAAATGTCAAAGCATACTGAGCATCTTTCTCTTTGACACCATGTCTGAAATCCCACGTGATCTGTCAAATACTAATGCATGAAAATCATAACCTCAAAAAAATCACCCTTCGTTTGATTTATCTTTCAAATAGAAAACAAAAACAATGTGAATTTGACGAAAATATGATTGTTTATAAATAGAAGTAAGGACTTTTTTCAAAAATGTATGATCATTTTATAAGAATTTTTTTGCATAAGAAAGAATTCTTCATCAGAAAAATTTGAGGTTAGGGGGTTTTACAGTGATATTGAGTACTAGAGGGAGATGAAAACAAAGGTTAAAGCATAAGCATAATGCAAGTGAAGGCTTTTTTAACTGTAAATAAAACTTAATAAACGGATTATACACAACTGAGTCATGGCATAAAAAACCGATTCCGATGTTTGTGCCACGCCCACAAAAATAAAGGTTTGATCGACATTACTGTTGGCAAAATTTATGTATATATTTTTTCTTTTATAACGATATGGCTTAATGTACCCGAGAAACAATTTGTGCCCGTACGAAAGTCGTCAGGTACAAAAGTCCGGAGTATCAGGCACAATTTTATTTTTTAAAGTTACGAGTAGCAACGAACAACTGCGAAACTAACGAAAAAAAAGAATCGCATCCTGCATGAAGCCGAATGCAAACGAGCTACAGCGCACAGGATAGAATTATTTTACTAATTAGTGTGTGAAAAGTACTTGACTTTTCAATTAAAATTTTTGCTCGATATTTTACCCAAAATTCCCTGAAAAAGTTTTTAACTATAATGTACCCGAAACATGTCCTACAAGTACCTGGAAAGTCACCAGAAATAGTATCGTAGTTAGTCTGAATTATGTCAATAAAGCGACCAACGGACACGTTAAAAATCGAGCGACCATATTCGGACACAATAAGCCGACGAGTGCCCGAATCGGCATTCGTTCGTACACTGTGCCTGCCCAAGGTGTTCCAAAACTAGCACCTTTTTCAGTGCAGAGGTCAGACATTCACCGACTCGGGCACCGGACATTTATCACATTCTTTATTGACACAAAATATGAAATTGTTTCTCGGGGTATATTCTTTATCACATCGTGATAAATCTAATCGATTTAGACTTTTACTTCTTGTCCGTAACAACAGGATAAGAAGAAGGAGTTGACATAATTGCATGAAACGTAGAACACATGTTCACATGAACCCAAGCATCTGTCCTATTGAATATTTCTGGAATCTGTCCACGGACGTGCCTACCTACCATAACTCTATAACTGATTTAATATTTAAGCCACAGGAATTACTCTCGGAATGTTCATATGTTACGTCAAAACTAATTCGTTTAGAAAAAATATCTATCATCCGCGCACAAACATGCCCACCTCTCATTCTAGCCATAAACCTAAAAATAAAAATATGGGTTTTAAGCAAATATAAAGTTATGTTTATTTCTTATAAGTATTTTAAAATAATGTTTATATATTGTAGTCGGTTATTGTATGTCATAGTCGGGCTCGACCGACTAAAGAGTTTCCTTACTTATTCTCTTACAATATTATATATGTAACTATTCAAGCTATTAGAGTATATATTGTACGATAGTGTATTTGTGTGTTATTTTATTTTCTTGTATTATTTGTTGTTTAATTTGTTTTATTAATCTTAATACATTCTACCCTTAATACTCACCCTTCATACTTGCTTTGCTTCAATCAATGTCATTAATATGTAGCTTGACGTTATCCAGGGAAAAATAAATTAATAAAATTTTTACAGTATTCACCTGCTTTGTGCTTTCCATGCTTAGAGACATACATACATATGTATATAAATACAGCTGCTACTAACGTTTATCCTTTTGAGCTTGAACTGATAAGTGTTGTCTATGGCTTGATCCGTTTTTATACGCAAAAAAACAAACATTATTGGTTGTTTTTATTTTTGAAGCTACACTCAGAAAAAAGTGTCTCGGAATATGATAAAAAAGGCATCATATTTAGAGAAAAATGGTATAGACTTTGCTCCAGAGAATGCTATTCTCTAATTGCGATACTAAAAATTCTCTAAAAATGATAAAAATCTACCATGAAATAGAAAAATATATCATTTTTAGAGAAAAATACTTTTTTTTTTTGAGAAAATATTTGTTTTTATTGAAGAAAATACTTCTCATAGTGAACTTTTTATCAAAATATAAGAAAAGTTTTTCATTTTCAATAAAATTTCTCTATAAATGAGAAATTTTTTGTGCGAGAAAAATACTTATCATTATTAGAGACATTCAAATGTTTCCATTTCCTAGAAGTAAAGAAATATTTCTACGAAAATGTGAAAATTTATTCTAATTGAAGAAAATTTTATTTGAAAAAGAGAAAATTGCTATTATCAAAAATAGAGAAATTTTTTACCGGAGCAAGGTGTGTGTTTTTTTCTCAGTATATTATTATATTTTTTTTGCTGCTTAGACATTAGTTTTACCTTTAATAAAATTCATTTAATATTTAACTTAGAGGTCAAAAGGGAGAATTTAACAACACACTCAAAACAATTGATCATTGGAAGGTAGTTCAAAGTCCTTTAAAGGTCCACACCCTTAAGTCCACATCCATCAGGAGGCGTAGTAGATATAGAAAAACATATTTTTGATTAGCATAACCTGCTGAGACGATTTACCTATGTCCTTCTGTCTGTCTTTCTGTATGCTGCCATGACTACAGATATTTTGGAGCTATTATAATAACAATTGGCATTTAAGTTTTATCGTAAAAGTCAATATCAAGTTCAATGACGAGCCAATCGAAAACTACGTCTACCTCTCATGCAAAACGGCTTTGTCAAAACGTTTAAATCTCTTTAAATTCCACAGAAATAAATCTAATGACATTCAATTTTAACTACATAAACTTTGAACTCAAAAACTCACATTGATTTTGAAAATGAGCCCAATAAGATGATACAAAATGATGTCATAAAACTTGAAAATCTCTTTCAATTCCCAAAAAATAAAAAAATTACTTCAAATTTTTCACTTAAGCTTTGATTTGTAATGAATACGCTGAGTTTGAAACTCAGAAAACTCTTGTGAAAATTTCCCCAACTTCTCAAAAAAAGTGAAATCAACAATAAAACAAAACATTGAAAAAATACACAAAAATTCTATTCAGAGCAGTACGTTTTTTTTTTTTTGGAAAATTGAATGAAAATTGATCCAAGTACAAAGTACACAAAGTGACGAACTTCAACAAAATACACGTCTTTGGGGCTCTTTAACTTCTACAAAGTCAAAGATAAATTCTTGTTAGTTTGATTTAAAATTGATTTTTAATTGGATTTTAAAGGATGTGGTTTAATTATATAGTGGGTTTGTTTGTGTACAATGTTTCTTTAACCGACTTCAAAAAGGAAGAGGTTCTCAAGTTGGTTGGTTTCTTTGGTTTTTTTTTTGTAAATTTATGTACATCGATTACTCATAAAGAATTTTCCCGATTGCCGTAATTTTTTGTCAACATATAGATACCATCAACGTGGAGGTGTCCGTCAATAAAAGTGGGCGGTATGCGACAAATGGGCGTGTCGCTTTAAGAAAAACACTGTATCTCAGTAAATATTGATACTAGGGTAATAAAAGGGGTGTGGCAATATTAGAAAACACTATATCGAATACTATTGGCACTAGGGTACTGAAATGAAGTACAGTGGTACGTACAATTATAACATATTAATAATGTGGGCGTTATTTGACAAAGGGATGTGGAAATATTAGAAAACAGTATAGCGAATACTATTGACACCAGGGTAATAAAATGAAGTGTAGAGGTAGGCACAAACTACTACCGAGGAATTGGGCATTATTCGACTAAGGGGCGTAGCAGTGTTTGAAAAAAATTGTATAATATTGACACGAGAGTAATAAAATTCATTGTAAGAATGGCTAGAATTATTGAAAACTCTAGACAAAGTGGGCGAAATTCTATAATGAGTCGTGTCACTTTTAGAAAAAACACTATATTTCAGTCAATATTGACACTATGGTATAGAAATCAATACAAGAATAGGAAGAGTTGTAACAAAACACGATCAAGAAAGAAGGTTAGATTCAACAAAGAGGCGTGTCACAATTAGAAAAACACTGTATCTCAGTTAACATTGAAACTTAAGTACTAATATTTGGTAGGTGGTTAGCTAGAAAAATTAAAAAGGTGGGAGACATTATAAAGAGCTTGAGGCACTTTAACCCTCACTTTGGCACCAATCTTTTACTTCGTAATCTGGCACTATTTACATTTGTAAATATTTTTTTGGCATTCTTAAAGATAAACAGAAACTACAAATTTACATTATTTTTTAGGCGGAATATATGTATTGACAGCTTCTAAGTCCAATTCCGGAAAAATTTCATGCCGCTCTCAAGTGGTTTAGAAGTTATAGGGTTCGCATGTTGGGAAAATGGGCCTGGAAAAGTCGTGTTTTTTTTTTAATTTTCCAACAAAATCTAGCATTATGGGTATCAAAAGAAAGGTTATTCTGTACCCTATTCAAAAAATTACTAACCATTGAAATCCATGCATTACTTCTTACGATATAGCGTTTTACATATTATGCACACTTGACGATCCATCCCTTTACGAAATAACCAAAATATAATTATGAAAATCAAATTAAAAAAAATGTATAGTGCCAATGAATAAACAAAACAAATTTCAACAAAAAATTAAATTTTTTTCATTAAATTAGCACTTCCAGCTTAAATATCAAAACATGACATATTGTTGTAAAAACTGGCGCTGTTTCCAAACAACTTCAATTGTTCCTTTTTTTCATATATTCTATAAGGGGGTTTTTTAACTTTGCATATTATTTGCATTTGAAAAGCACACTGCGTTGACAACTATTTTTTCACGGTTTCATTTCTGCGTACCTTTATTTTTCTCCCGAAAAGCAGAATTAAAATGTAGCGTGTGTTTCACTTAGTTGTAAAGAGTTTAAGTGTTATAGTAAGAAAAGAGTTTTTATTGATCAGTTGTGAAACATCGTAGTGTAAATTTTATAAAAAAAAGAATAATAATTAGAATAATAATTAATAATGTATTGATTAACACAGTAATAATGACAAATAAAAACCGTAAATTTAAAATATTGATTGGTGCATCGGTGTCCCGGTAAGCAATTCTGTTCGTTAATATTTTTCCAATAAAAGCTATCAAATATGAAATATGTATATATAATAAATATGTGAAGAGTTTTTCCTTATCATTTTTTTCTATAAATAATACAAAAAATGCGTTAAAACACCAGAAAAGCCTTTCAAATACAAAATATTTACATATGTAAATATGTACCAAACTACGTTATAGAAATGAAAAATTTTCAAAAAGTATCAAAAAATTCTAAAATTAAAAACAACTTTTATTTTATGTATATACTGATGCTATGGAACATAAATTTAGTGCAGGGCATGGTTGAATTATTATAGGCGGCATTCAAAAAAGGGCGTGACACTTTAAAAAAAAATGGAAATGGGCAGAAATTGAAAGTAACCAACAAACCATGAAATAGTAAAACTTTATTTAAAGTTTCATATTTGAAATTTTCCTTAATAATTCTTGCAAATATATTAAAAAATTCAAAAGAGCAAAAAATGAGAAACGACAGAAAATCCATTTTTAAAATTATGATCTTTAATAATTGTGTTATTCTTTCTCTTTCTAATATTTATCATATTCTCTAAAAAGGAAAAAATAAAAATTTTTTAACAAAAAAAAAACCTACTTCAAAATCACTACAAAGTAAAAAATAATTTTTAATTACGTTTTCTATTAATCGTGGTAAAATCTGATAAATTATTTATAAACATTATTATATTGGAAATCTTATTATTTTAACTTTTTCTAGTTTGTTTTATTTTGTTCATAAATATATTATTTTTCTATTATATCAAAATTGATTTTGAAGTAGGTTTTTTTTTGTTAAAAAGTTTTTAATTGTTTTTATTTTTGAGCTTCACAAAAAAAAACAGTGAAGCTGCTTCTTATTCGAAACAGCTGAAAAAGCTGTAACAAAACCGCTCTCCATTTTGTATGAAGGTTGTTTTTAGATTCTTTCTTGTCGCTGTTTGATATATTTCTCATTTAGTTTTTGTTATAAAAACTATATAGCTTAGATGTTCAGCCGAAGTTAAGTACTGCA
The DNA here is from genome assembly GCA_958299015.1 of Tetanocera ferruginea. Lineage (NCBI taxonomy): Eukaryota > Metazoa > Arthropoda > Insecta > Diptera > Sciomyzidae > Tetanocera > Tetanocera ferruginea. The sequence goes on along the minus strand of OY282642.1, from coordinate 118,615,288 downwards.
AAAGTGTTATGCGGGCAATGTGCAATGTGTTGTTATGAAAATCCTGCCATTTTAAAAAAAAAACTGTTTTCTAAGAAAAAAAGCCGTTTTTATTAAAGCACTTAAAATATGTATTTTAAATTTTTTGTATCATAACACTTTTAATATTTGATTTAAAGTAAATTATAATTTTACAAAAAATATAATATTCTAAATAGTTATGTTTTAAAATTAACAAATAAAAATTATATAATAAGTTTTTTAAAAAAATTCATTCGCAATGTTGTGATTATTAAAAATATATAGTGAAATCTTCTTTTCATAAGCAATTTATCCAAACTTCTTCATCATACCTTCTGATGATCTTTCCAAATTTATATAATTCTTATAATTTCTTCTCAAAAACTCTTTTGTACGAAGAATGCCACAAAAGATGGGAATATCTAATTTATTTAAGGTGTTTGTTTTGTTTATATTTATTTTAGAAAAAATCTCAGAAACTGCCCAATTCCTGGGAGAAATAGGAATCCTGTGTACCTGCTTAAAATACTGCTCAAAATAGGATTAACTGTTTAAATAGCAACACTGTATGCTGGAGATTTGAATCGCAATCTTGTCCACGTTGCACTCGTATTATACAAACTGAATGCGGACAGATCAACCAGCGATTGTGGTGGCGTGTGTTCGAATCTCACTACCAACAATTATTTGTCTTAGCAGTTTTTTTATTATTTTTATCAATTTGAATCATTGTTTATATTTTTCAATTTATTTACTTATTTTTTTTGCAACAGAAAAAAATTATATTGTTTATTTTTAAAATATTTCAATACTTTTGTTATATTTTGAAGAAGATATAACTTTATTTAGGGTTTGGTTAATCCAATGAAGCTTTTAATGCATAAAAATAATAAAAGCGAATAAGAAAATAATTTTAGAAACATAAATAAGTTTAAAAATTGATAAAAACAATAAAAAAATGGTTAAAACAAGTATCGACCGTGGGATTCGAACCCAGGCCGCCACTATATTTGTTGGAAAAATTCATGCATTTGCAAAAGATTTAATTTTTAACGAATAAATAGACAAAAATGATAAAATGATTTGAAATATATAAACAATAATTAAAATTAATAAAAAATCATACAAAATAATACAAAATTGTTGTAAAAATTAGTGTCGGTCGTGGGATTTGAACCCACGCCGCCACGATCGCTGAATGCGAAATTCGTTCATTGTCAAAAAAAGTAATTTTTGCCGAAATAAAGGGAAACAATTACAAGATTGCCGTTTTTCGCTCAAAATAGCATCTTTCTCTCTCTCTCTCTCTATTCTCTGTATATGTCTGTGGCCTTCGCATTCTATGTTTGAGTCTGAGATGCACAACGGAATCAAAAATTTTTTAATTTCGTGTTGCATGGTAAGTAAATTATCGACATTATTTTGTATTTATTGAGGTTTAAAATTACCAAAACCAGTTTCTTTAAGTTGAAAAACGAAATTATCAAAAAATATAAAATGCGTTTCAAGTTTATTGAAAAATATTATCTTATATGTTGCTTCTAAAATAAAGTTGACATTTTCGATATATTATTAACCGTGGAGCATTTCAATATGCGGTTAATATTATTTTAACTAAAGTATACAATGTGGGCATAAATTTTTTTTTTTTTTTTTGTAAGAATTAAATTTTTGTATTCAAATTCAACGGTAAATGTTAATATTTTAAAAGGCTGTTATATAAAAGTCCTTTTTTATATGTACCTATCCCAAAAAACACCTCATCATCATCCATTGTTGTCCAAATGCTGCTTGGAATCCATATAAGTCGCAATGACCCGCCTGTGAGCTCAGATAATTGCCCATAGCAGTATACATATTTGTAAAATTGCTTCATAGAATTTATAATCCTATTGTATGCGATTTGCTATTGAATCATCAACTTATGTCCAAATGCTTCATTGAATCCATAAGAGTGACCAAGCCAATTGCAATCTAGTTCCGCACTCATCTGCGCACTACCCTCGTACGTTTGTTAAGCTTCTCGTAATTTGACCTCGCACTCATACTTACACAGTAATGTGGTAATTTTGTAAGGATTCTATCGAATCACTCTAGCAAGAGTAACGCAAGTTGCGTTAAAAACTTCCTTCCAAAAATCCAACTTTAACCAGATCTTTGACACTTATAAAGTAAAAAATATACACAGAGGGAAAAACCTATGGACTCAATACATAAATTTATGTACTCATCGCATAGTTTTCTGCACACAAAAATTTTACATTTTTCATGTATTGAGTACATGTTGAAATCTTTATTGACTACATCCCAGCAAAATCTTCGCTTACATGTAATCGAGAAAGTAATCCAGAAAATTTTGTTCATCGATTACCCTTTCGCTTACAGAACCCATTATTTTTATACAGGCATGTCATTGGAGGTAATTGATGACGCTTTCGCTTGACGTGCAAGTACTTTTGTAAGCGCTTATTATTAGCCTCACGCATAACTACTTCTCAGTAATCAATTATTTATCAACAACTAGGAAGTTGTTTAATAATATGTTGCTGTCCACAATAAGGAAACCACAATAAGGCGTCGGACTTTTTCTGCAAGCAATTATGCTTGGAATAAAAATAATTTCGTTTCGTCTTTTCAAATCAAAGTTAAAACCGCATCGTTCTTGAAGCTTCTTTGACTAGATAGAGAAAAAAGTGGCTAAGTTATTAAGGGGTATTAAATTATGGTTAGTTATTCTTACCTTTCATTCTTTTTTCTATATATAATGAGCAAATTTTGTATTTTTCAAATATTCTTCTGAAATTTTAGTTTTGGATATTCAAAAATTTTTAAAATTTGACGGGTTTGAAGCAAAAAACAAAAGTCAAACAAAAATTTTAAACAATAAAAAAAAACAATCAGCTGAAAAGCACAAAAGCCTGGCATTACTAATTGCGTTACGAGTAATAAACAATATAATGCATTATTGGTCAATCAGCATTTATGTAATGCATTTTAGAATTGAATGAAATTCAAGGCTTTACAAAAAATTTTGCTGGGATAATGCTTTCAAGCGGTTATGTAGTCAATAAAGAATTTTATGTACTCAACGCAAACTGTTACAAATAATTTTATGTAATGAGTAAAGATCTTATGTACGTATTACATAAATTATTGACTCAGTACATACATAATTTACTCATTACATATTTGGAGTACATAATTTTATGCAATGAGTACATACATTATTTACTCATTACATATTTTAAATGCATAATTTTATGTAATGAGTACATACATAATTTACTCATTACATATTTTTAGTGCATACATTTATATAATGAGTACATACATCATTTACTCATTACATATGTTAAAAACATAATTTTATGCAATGAGTACATGCATAATGTATTCATTATATATTTTTTGTTCATAATTCCATGTATTGAATATATACACAATTCATGCCTGTGCCTAAAGCACCCTCTCAACAAATGCAATAAATAATTTTATAAAGAAATGACTAGATTTCACAAAATAGTTGGCAATTACTTATAGAAACCCAGCCATTTAATTCTTATCCAATCATCGCTTTTGTTCTAGAGTACAGTGGATGAACTCATTCCCGCTCTGATTTTCGAGAGGCTTTAGAGGTGTTGCTTATTTGAAAATCAAGAAACGAATGACATAAAACAGCAAAATCGTGTTCCGATGTGCAAGAGATACGTGTACTGAGTCCATATGCTATGTACTGAATAAATGTGTCACTTCAATCGTATAAGGGGGACGTGTACTGAGTCTATATTTTATGTATTGAGTAAAGTTTTTGTAAAAAATTACATAACACGTTGATTGAGTACACGTTGCTTGTATCTATTGAAGTCTGCTATGTACTCAACACATAACATGATGTATTGAATACATTTTTTATTCATTTTAAAAAGTGAATAAATTGATATGTAGTCAGTACACGCTCCCTTTACTCAGTAAATACTGCTCTTGTTGCGTTCTCATACAAGTTGAAGTGCATAGATTTTACATAGCTGTCTCTGAACTGACTACATAACTTTTTCCCTTAGTGTATGCATAACAGAAAAAAAAAACTCGCATGTAGCAACGTACACGTGGCAGAAGTGAAACTTCTTAAACAGTAAGAAATAAGAGAGATTTTAGCTTGAAATAGAGAGAGAAAGTATCTGAAAAGAAAATCGATTAATACGAAATGGAACTATAATCTGAGGATTAAATATTTACATCCAGGAACCGTACCGGTTATGGTTTTTATCGAAAGTGTCACATATTAACTGTTATCTTTTAACTTTAATTTTTTCCCGACAAAAGTTAAAGTTATTTTGTACCTTATATTCTTTTGGGCAAAAATAACAGTTACTATTGACTTTTGTTTTATCGGTCAAAAATAACAGATATTTTCTGCCGTTTATTTTTTTCCGTCAAAAATATCAGGAAATTTATATTTTTTTCAAAGGTCATTTTACCGACTAAAAAACTATTGATACCATTATTTTCATCTCATCGGTGAGACATTTTACACATAGTGTCAACAGTTCAATCTGTCAAGCGGCCTTTAAAAAAACAAAAATTGCCTGATATTTTTGACCGAAAAAAGAAAAGTCACAAAATAACTACTATTTTTGATCGATCAAACCTTTATTTTTCTTCGAAAAAATATGAATAAAAAATAACAGTTTACTTTGAACTTTTAAAAAATCATTCGAAAATTAAGAAGGCACTTACTATTCGTGGGGCTGAGGACATTTCTTTTTAATTTTATATTGTAGTAACTGTTTTGCATGTTTTCAATCATCTCTCAAGTTTTTGATAACAACCAACATACCAACGTTATGATATGCTCTTTCAAATTAATCTTTAAGCTCAGTATGCAGCGAACAAGCAGTAGAATTTTTTTTGAAAAAAAAATGTAGAATTGTGTGCCTTAATATTTTCGTTCGAAGCTTAAAAAAATAAATTTTCCGTGCATACTTTTTGGATGAAAATTAAAAGACATAGCTTGTGTCTGTGACATACTAGATATCAAAACCACAGCTTGTGTCCGTGATAAACTAGATACGGGCCACAAACCGTTCAATATTAATTAATTTTTTGCTCTATTATCATGTGCCTATGTGGCGTAGTGGTAGAGCTTCCGACTCTTAAGGATTTTTCAACTGGGGAAGTCTGGGTTCAAATCCAGCGCGCGACAATAATTTTTTGAAAATTTTCATTTGAATTAAAAACGTTAGCTTAGCGTCACGAATAAGAGACCTTGAAATTTCACTCGCCGCCAAAGAAGTTTCACTTCAATAATGTTATAACTTAACATAAAAATTTATTTAACCAAACAATATTTCCCTAAAAAATAACTTGATCATAACAATATTTTCTTAAAAATAAAAGTTGATCATAACGAATATGTTTATGATATGAAAATTGCATAATTTTTTCTTGCACTTGTATTGTTTCACACCTATTTTACATATATATTTTTCACTAATCTCTAATAAATCAGTTATTAATCTTTAAGTACATGTTTTACCATCTGATATTGCACGCATTGGATATAATAAGCATACAATTTTATGCTTTCAACCTGAATAAACATAGAACTAATTTGAATTTGTTTATTTAATTTACAGGTTTCAAGAAGAAATACATACACAAGCCTACACATAAATATATACACACACATATGGCCATACCCACGCGCGTCCATCACTGACATTGAAATTTCAAAGGATTTCTTTGTTTACTCCACAGCTGACAAAAACTTCACCTACGTGTCGACCTGCCAATCATAAGCAAACATCCATGGCACGTTGATGAAATCAAAAGGTTTCATAATTAAAAATATGCAACAAGACACAAGCACAACGTTGATCTCACAGTCAACAACAGCTGTAAGGACGATGCCAACATGTGGCATAATTAAAAGCGCTTATAAAAAAAGCACAAAATTCAACATGAAAACAAAAAATTATATATCATGCTGTAAACAACAGCACAACAAGGTAAATAGAATCCTTGTAATTACAACATTAGTGCTCGTAATGCTTGCTGGGCTGGCCACAGCAAAAGGAACAGCAAACACCTTTAATTCAAACAACAAATCAACAAGAACAAATAGAGTAAGGAGAGAGCAATATAGTCAGCCATTATTTTTAACAGCATCCAGTGAGAAAAATGCTGATGACATTTTTCGTCCCATTGTACCTAAGGATATTAAAACTGATTACATGTCACGAAATATGTTCACAAGAACGGGACAATATCGTGTCTTCGAACCAGTTGAGAGTGATTTGAGAAAAGCCACAGAAATTGTCAATAGAAATCAGCGACAACAATTGCTACACCATCATCGAATGTGGCAGGTGGAAAGTGTGCCATTTAAAAGCATACAGCATGGCAGATCTAACGAAATAACAGAATTAACAGAGTCGGGTAAAGAAGCAAGAATCGATGAACCGACAAAGAAGAAGTTGAAGTTTGCGGCAGACAAGCATTTGCTGCACATAACGCCTACAACAGAAAGAACAACAACAACAACAACAACACCAGCACCACCAACAACAGAAGCACCCATTGTTGAGCCCATACCTGTAGCTCTGAAAGAGGTGCTGACAACTGAGCTAAATAGTCTTGAGGATTTGCTTACTGAATATGTTAATAATTTTTTCAATAAAGCAGAATTTGAGCCGTCGCCGGAACTTGTAATTGAATTGCAAAACAATCATACAATAACACCAATAAACGAAATAAAAATATCGCCTTCCGGAGATGGCAACGATAACAATGTGGTCCGTCGTGTGCGTGGTATTGCCAGGGACAGTACCACGTCCTTGTTTTCCTCATCAACAGATACAGCCGCAATAGCAGCAGTAGACAAGATACATATTAATTTGCCACGTGCTCTTCAAACCGGAAGACTTTTATTTTTTACAGGTTTTTATAGAATTTCCTTTTCCTATATTTTTCATAACTTATCTATTCTTGTGTTTTGATTTGCAGGTTTGAAGAAAATTCTTTGGCCAATATTTGTAGGATTGCAAATTTTGAAATCATTGTTGTTGGCCATGTTTCTGCCAAGCTTGATTGGCTCGTTTGGCAAGCTGGTTGGCAAGGGTAAGTTAAACAGTCATATAACTTGTATTGTTTGAGAAAATTTAATAAAAAGTCTTCATACAAAATCAAAAGTGAGTAGGGGGGGGTTGTATGGGAAACATTGAACATGCTTAATTGCAATATGTCTCACTGAGTTATTTTTGTTCCATGTGAAATTATTTTCAATAGTTATTGCAATTTTCTATGCAATACAATACAATTACAATCAATATTTTATTCGAAAATATTAAATTTCAGAACTTAACTGACTATTCATTATTGCATTGATACGCATTTTGAAATTGCTTATGTTTTATGTTACATTCTGTTTGTTTGCATGCTAAGCTTTTCTGCGAACAACTCAATGTTTTCAATATTTAGTTCATTGAAGAACACATGTTTTTCATGCGGAATTTAAGCTGATTTTCATCAGAATTTCCAAACAACAAAGCCATAAATAAAAATTATTTTCACTTTTCCCTCTAAGAGTTGTCTGATTAAAATTTAAGATATTTTTGAAAATTCAAGTTGGTTTAGCTTTTTAAAAATATCTTTTTATGCTGAATATGAAGAGAATTCGGAGAAATTTTAATTGAATCGTTTATTTCAGAAACAACATAAGTCACTCAAATTGCTTTTTTCTGGAATCAATAAAAACTGTGTAATTCACAAAAAAAAAAAAAAACAAATTGTTTTAGTAAAAAACGAAGACTACGAGGCATTGCTTTAAGAGGAATGCGTACACTGATGTGTGTGCATTTTACTCACATTTTGGGGGGTTAATTTTGAAGAAGCGTTTGCAACAAAAAAGGTATGTTCGCAAAAAAAAATTGACTAATGTTGTTTCAGAAATAAACGATTTAATTATGAATTTCTTACGGAATTGATTGAATTTTATTTCAATTTATGTGAATAAACATTTTGCTTTGAATGTGATTTTTTAAAAATTTTCTTACTTTTATATCCAGCTTTGAGAACAATATGTAATATATAAAAATATCTGGGTCATCAAAAACTGTCTGAGAATAATTTGGGTCTGAGAAGTTTTTTTTTGACCCCGTCTAAATCAATTTTCGATGCAAAATTTTTTATTATGAAACACATCAATTTCATTGAATCGGGCCCAATGTCGGTCAGTTTCAGGCCTTAACAAACATAAACTTCAGTTTTCCGATGAGGAAATAATTTAAACGCTCAAATTGTAAGATTCTATACTTTGTTATTAAATTCTGCTCATGCAATTTGAAATGAATTTTTGAATTTTACTTCATTTACTTTTATTTTACTTTATAATCAAAGAGCATTCTACTTAGGGTAGGAGCATAAGCGCAACCAAAGGGGGGTTTCGTAGTTTAAGCCCCCCCCCCCCCCAAAATTATTGTAGTACCAAGCAAAATAGTATTCAATTAAAGTGAGTCACATGAAAAGCAATCACACGTTTTATGAAATGAGTGAAAACCCCAAATGTATATTTCAAATCGATTCTGGTTGATGCATAATCTGCTAAATTAGTCATATTTTTTTTTTTTGCCTTCAGACTGCACATTAAGCCGTATCGATTTTGTATGGAGAAAAAAAGTGAGCCGGACACCGACTCAAAAGTAAGAAGTACTATTAAAAACTAGAAAATATTTTTTTTAAACACCTAAAAAAATTAATTTTTCTTGATATTCAAATGCATTTAAGATTATTGGAAAAGTACTGAGCTTTTCTTTCTTTTGGTGTATTGTATGGTATTGTTTAATCAAAACTGAGAACGATGAAAAATGCGTTTTTTATAAGTGTTAAAAAATATAAATATTCGAAAATCATTCAACTAAAAACTGGTGAAAAGAAATCGATTTGCGTACCTCAAAACTCATATGTACCCACTTATATATATATACCCACCAAAATTTGCCAAAATCAAACAGTAGTTATGGCAATTAAATAATAATTGAGCTGAAGGAAGCTTTTGAATATCGATTTCTCACATTTTATATACTTGTGGCACTTAGTTTTGGTTAAACCGCACCATACGATATATCAATGGAAAGAAGAGCTCAATAATTTTCCAATAAATTTAAATTCATGTGAATATCATGAAAAATTCATATTGTACACGTATTTAAAACGACATATTTTTGAAAATGATAAAATATGGATTTTTTGGGGTCTCAATAGAGTTTGTAAACACAAAAAATTTCCAAAATTTTTTTAGTGTACCATTAAAATCTTTAGTTTTTTGCTTATCTTGGGTATGCATTCTGAAGAAAAGAAAAGACGTTCGGAAGAACCAAAACCACTCCATGGGGATTTCTCAAATCCAAACAAAATTATACAGAAATTGTTTTTAAGAGTCCCTCTAACTTTTAAGTCAGTGTCTAGTCAAATTTCAATTTCGATCCGGCTTGCTACAGATGTTTAATTTTTGTTATATTCTGATTCTGACCACTGGAAGGGTTGTTGGCAATACTTAGATTTGAGTTATCTTTTCAACTTCTAGCATGGAGGAAATTTGAAATATTTTGAAACAAATTAATTGAAAAGTAAGACATAGTAAAAAAGCCTAAATTTGAGACAAAATCGGTTGAGTCACTCGCCACTAAAAAAAATCAAAGAAATTTCCCGTTAAAATGTTATTTTTCTACCTTTTTTAAAGTCATTTTTTAAACATCGATAATACAAACTCTACACAATTAAGTTTATAGTGAAGTCATGTGATTCATTATAAAAATAATTCCGATTGACTTCCGAAAGTGGAAAAAAAATTTACAATTTCTAATTTTCCATCGTTTTTTCCAAAATCCGTTTCATAAAATTTCTCTAAATTTTTATATATTATCCGATATTGAGAAATTATGGCTTATTAGGTAAAAATATGTTGGTTTTAGTTTTCTTCTGGATTTTCAAAATCAGTTTCATGAAAATCCCTCAAAATTTCGCAAATATTAAACGATTTTGGAAAAGTGTAGGAAAGACCTATCGTTAAAAATATATTATTTCGATTTCGTCAGCATTTGCGCATTGGACAAGTAATACCAAACGATTTTTCAAAATCAGACTCTTTGTTTTTCATCCCAAGGTGTCAGAAATTTAGCGATTTTTACTTTTGGAATTGAGCATAATTAGTGCCCACTACAGGACGAATTTTAAAGCTAGTGCCAGCCAATTGGGTATTTTTACAACGAAGTGATATATGGATGAAAAATTTTCACAGCACTCAGTAAAAAGTTTCTCGGAATAAGTAAAAAGACATAATATTTAGAAAAATATGTTATAGAGTTTGTTCCAGAGAATGCTTTTCTCTTAATGTGGTACTAAAAAAATCCCTAAAAATGATAAAAAGCTTCCATGAAAAAGGGAAATATATAAAAATATATCGTTTTTAGAGAATAAGACTTTTTTATTTTTGAAAAAAAGATTTCATTTTATTGAAGAAAATACTTCGTACAATGAATATTTTTTCAATATTTAGTAAAAATTTTTCATTTTGCTTAAATTTTTCTCTATAAATGAGAATTTTTTGTGCGAGAAAAATACTTATCATTATTGGAGACATTGAAATATTTCCATTTCCCACAAGTGAAGAAATATTTATTTGAAAATGTGAAAATTTATTCTAATTGAATTATCGAAAATAGAGAAATTTTTTATCGGAGAAAGGTAGGTAATTTTTTCTGTATGTGTGGGGAGAAAAATATTGAATTTTTGCTGACCTTATTGGGACCCGAGTAAAAATGAAAATATTTTAGCTCAAGCCTTATAACCTTCGTACAACTGCCGAACAAGAAAAAAATCCATTAAACGGCCTACAACTGGTGCTTGCAAAATATTTTGGCCGAAAAGATCCTAAACAACGTTGAAGCCAGCACCAAAAAAAACGATATGGTGGTGGTCATGCCTGAAGTATGAACAAGGAACCATTAGTGCAAAAATTGAACGCACTAACCGCTACAACTCAGCCGCTGTAATAACGTAAAATTGTTTTTATATATAAGTTCTACATTTGATAAAACCCCCCCCCAAAAAAAATTTCTGATTGCGCCCCTGGGTAGGAGTTTATAAAATTTTATACAAAACCGTATTTTTCTATAAATATTTACAAGCTCATTTATGGAGTTTTAAATTTGTGGATTGTATAGGAGGTAGGTGTGTCAGTGGGCGGATGATGCCCATTTTTCAAAAACCTTTTCTTTTTGTTATGAAATACATACATACATTAAGATTTCAAACAATATATTTTTTATTCTCCAGAAAACATTTCAATTAGTTTTTACACATTTTCTCATTTTTTTGGTTTCGAATCCAATAGTTTCAAAGAACTTTTAAATAAATTCCAAATTTCTTTACTGACTTGAAAACAGGTAATTCTAATGTTCGACACTTTTACCATTTTTGCCAGAAGGAATTTCTCGTATTTATTTCTCTCTCTCAAATTTCAGTCTCGAGTGCACACTCTTTTAATATTTTTTGAGAACGGGAACGCTTTTCCTACAAAATTGATAAATTGAACTAACACTTTAGAGTATTGAAACGGATTATATTGTTTTTTTTAAAGTAATTTTTTATTTAAGGGTCCATTAAAGTTTTTTTAATCAAAAATATCCATAAATTTAAAGTTTAATTGTAAAGCAACTGTTTATTTTATGTAATTTTGATGTTTTAAGAAATTTTTAAATATTTTTTTGAAAAAAAATTAAAATAAATAGAAGGTAAATGTACGGAATTCCGTAGGGTTAATGAATCTTTTTGCTTAATGAATTATTTTAGAGAGGTTAAAAGATATTTTGACATAAGATCTTTTTAAGAGAATTTGGACATGTTACAAAATTGTTTTAATTACAAAATAGTAAGTAGGGAGTAAAATGGCTTTTTAAGAGAAAATTTGGTGTATTTTCAAATTTATCCAAATGTCTCTAATTCCGTGATAAAATTTGTTGATTAAACTTTATTCCGTAAATTAAAGTTTTTAATTCCTTTAAAAATCCTAACCATAAGTTCAAGGGTTTATATTTTCATTTTTTAAGAAATATGATGACATCTGATGCAATCTTTACTTTTTTCATTAATTTTAGTAACGAAACATAAAATAAGGTTTGAATGGTAATGTAATTTACTGGATTACATGGGATTGAAAAAATGTTTAATAGAATAAAAATAAAACCTTTAAGTGAAGGTAGTTCATGAAGAACGCCACGATTCTTGATTTGTTCTGTAGGTCTCAGTTTTCAAAGCACATCTATTTTGGTGTCAGTGCCATGGTTTTGACCTCATAGCGCCGATGAGTAACCAAAATGTTAGCGACTTTTCGTAGAAAATTTTCTTATTCCTATTTACTAAAACATAATTTCGTTTCAATACAAATAATTCATTGATTAAACCATTAAAAATTACTTCTTTGGTGTGTGTGGTTTTTTATTTTGGTGTAGTTTTTGATAATATCTGGATTTAAACTAGACTGAATGCGGTGCTCAAGCAATTGCAGAAGGCACAACTTCTTCTCGTTTTAAATGCTCCGCAATATTATAGTTAAGCAGATCTTGCAGAGATCTTTTCTAAGAAACTTTTAGGGAGTGGAAGACGGCAATAGCTATTGGTTGAATAAAATGAAAAATTACGTATTCAGAACAGCGTTTGAATTTTCTATAAAACTATTGCAGTCGACAGTCAGTGATTGCTGTCTGCTGCGTAAAGTTCCAAAGCCAAAGCCATAGTTCACGAAGACCTATCACAGTCGATGATCGGCTGCTGCTGTCTGCTGTGTAAAATACGACAATCAAAGCAGCCGTTCATGACCAACTGTCGTAGTCGATATTCATCTGCTGCGTAAAATACGACAGTCAAAGTAGCAGTTCACGACAGACTGTCGTAGTCGATATTTAGCTGCTGCTGCCGTAGTGGATAGTCGATAAAAGGAAACCTTATGCTCCTAATGCCGTGATATAAAACGGAATTAGGTAACTTTGAAGAAATTTTGAACTTTATTCCGTAAGATTTTTCGGCATTAATTATTGTTTCAAAACAGAAATTTAAAATTTAATATAAGAAATAAAATATTTTGTACAATAAAAACTAGCAATTTGATTTGATTTTGTTTGCACGTATTCAAATAGACAAGAAATGTCTATACTTCCATAACATCTTTTTTAATAAACTAAAAGGAAATCAATGAATTACAAATGCACTTATTAAGGATTTGGAAAGTAATTTTATATAAAGTAATTGGCTCAAAATGTTTTTGAAGGATATATAAAGTTAACAAAACTTAATAACAATAAGAAGTATTAATTACGAATATGAAATTTAGTAATTTAAAATGCAATAACTTCTCTTAAAACCGTTACTATCACGTCATAAGATGCATTCAAATAGTTGTTTGTCAAGTTGTATTTGTTGATACACTATTAAAACACTTTAAAAACACTGCTTACTTTTCGTTAAAAATAAATTTTATAAAACTTCTGTAAATTTTCAAATTATAAGCTTAAAAAACATACTCTAAGGCTTAACCATTTTGATTTGAGAAACCGAACAAAGTGCGCATGCTGCGAAGGGTGTCGACTAACTCGGAAACTATGAATGATCTAACGTTATCTCGAAAATGAGTGTGATGCAAAGTGGGAAGGACATTAAAAACATTGAAGAGATTAAAAAATAAATAAAAAAACTTAACAGGATAAGGTTCACTTACGTAACTCCGTACATTTACCTTAGGTGCCGAGAATCCGTTATTTAGTAAAGCATCTGAAGTATGCGATTCTGCAATTTCTGGAGACCACCAGTACACTGGACTGCGGTGTCGTTTGCTGGGTATTCCAAGGAGCATTGACGCGTCAGTGGCTTGTCTTGCCATATCGGTTGCTGTGCCGGCGAGATGTATGTCGGCCATCATTACCCTGAAGATGCCTTCGTCTAGCGAATCTGTTTTAAGTTCTCCACCAGAAGGTCAAGGCGTGTCTTGCTGTCAATGGCTGACAAACTCAAACTACATGACGTAGCTAGTTTGTTCAAAATTTGACAAGAGTCAACTAGCAGATTCTTAAAGCAGTGTTGTCTTTCCAGTAAAGCGGCGGGAAATTCAAAAAGGCACAGATCTATTGACCCACTCTCTTATACAATGATGGCCATTATATATATATTTTATAGTAAAGAAAACTACTGACAGTTATTGCTTTATATATAAGAACTTCAAAACCATTTACTTTGAATAGAATAATCATATCTAAATAATGTTAAGTTAGTGAATTCCAAAAAGGTCAAAGCATATAGCTGTTCCCTAATATTGACTTTTACAAGCATGTGTTTATACTGTACATGTCTCACTTAACTCTTGTCAATTAATTTTATTTCTTACTCCATATTTAACCTAAAGATGGGTTGTTATTTAACAATCTGTAATTTTATTCATAACAGTTGCGACTGTTAAGTATGTATAAAAATAACAGTTTTTCTGTTGAAGAACAACCAAGTAAAAATGAGCAGTAGAGAAAGAGAACAGCAGCAAAAATAACTGTCAGTTTAAAAGAGGTTCGCTGTTGAAGAACAACCAAGTTAAAATTAACACTAGGGAAAAATAACATCAGCAAAAATAACAATCTGTAGAAAAAAAACAGGCTTGCATTTGATGTACAACCTTTGATGTTTTGTGGAAAAATTCCAAAACGATGAATTTTTTGCCTTTCAAATATTTTGTCCATTCTTTTAATTAATCACGTTGAAGTACATATAATTCTAATTTCAATAAACACCTGCGTCAAGTTAACTCAGCTATATAAAAGTAATCATCCACGGTTGCACAATAGTTTAGGGCTTGGTTATCTAGTGATGTGAAATGTATGGTGCATGATTTTATAAAAGGAGAAAATAACAGATACCTGTTATATTAAGCTGTTATTTATCTGGAACAGTTCCAGCCGAAACTGTTATTTGAAAATCACAGTTTTTCCCAACACTAATTTATACTCCATTTAAATTTCAGGCATAGCCTCTGCATCTATACGACCCATGGAAGCACCACAGGAACTAGATTTTCGTGATAATTCTTTTAATTTTGACGAGGAAAATAATAAGTTCATAATAAACGACGATGGCGGTGGTAAGGATGTGGCTGCCTATGCATACAATCAGCCAGGTTAGTGAAATGCAAATTGAATGAAACCATGAGTGAAAATAAAATTAATTTATTTTTGTTTTTTTTTTTAAATAGAGGCATCACAGAATCACTACACCCAAACTACATACGATGGGGCCAGCATCAACAACCTGGCTCTTTCGCGTTACGGTGTCAATGAGAAACAGTTGAATAAAATGCCCGACTCGTATATGAGTGTGTTGCAGAGTCTCGGTGCAGCATCTTTTAAAAATTCCGGCTCATTTTCCAGTGGATCATCACAGCCGGGTGGTGGTGGTGGTATTGCTGCTCTGGTTTCACCAGCTACGCGCCCAAAGCCAATGGCAGCAGCCAATTTAAATAACTTTCAAACATTTCAAAAGGTGCCCGCCTCATCACTGTTGCTCTCCAACTATGACCCCTTCTACAGTCCGCTGTTGTCGCGTCTGGATTCCGTGTTTGCGCAATTAAAGCTTAATTCCGAGAATGAGGTGTGCCGCGAAAAGCTTATTTGTCTGATGTATGCAAATCCAGCTAAATATGCACCGTACAGCAATTTAGTTTCGGCGCAGCTGAGTCGGTAAGTGCAGAATTAAGATGGTTTTACATGGCTCAGAAGCATTAAGAGATGTAGGTATATGACAAGACAGTATAAAGTGGTGTTTTATTGTTAAATAATTTGCTTACGATTGTGAAAGCAATCAGTATTAACACAGTTTAACATATAAAATATTGCAAAAAAATACAATTGTTGATAAAAATTCTTTTTCTCTGTTTAAGCATATTTTTAAATGTTTACTTTGCTTATCTTTTTAACAGCGAATTGAATGAGTTGCGCAAACCAACTTCCGATAATCCGGACATTTTACGTTTCTTCAAATATATGCGTGCGGCCAAGGATGGACAAGATGGTGTAGACTGTGAGGAAAGCTTTAATGGCTGCAAGGAATTCAAGGACTTTGAAAATCCGGCAATGGTGTCAACATATCACGATATAAATAAACTAGTGCAGGCGCGGAAAATAACCTAAGAGTGTCGGCGAAATACTTAAAGCTAAATACAAGCAATATTTTTAGTATTGGATTAGAAAATAGTTTGGAGCCATAAATTTAAGCAGCATGTAACGAAAACTTAAGCCGATATCAATATGCTTAGGAAAATGTTTGTACAAAATTTGTTGCTTTCCAATAGTGCAAATTATTGATGTTAGCTTTGTAAAAAGAAAGCTTATTTTTAGGGAGAAGCAAAAAATTGAGATGCGCCTTTAGATTGTTGCTCTTAATATTGTATTAACATAAATAACAAGCAGTTCATGTGCGATAATTCGATAAAATTTGTTTTGCTTAGTAGTTTTTTATAAGCTTCCTGAAGTTGATTTTAAGAAAATTTATTTTCTTGGTAAAAAACACTTTTTGTGTGGGAAATTTTTTTACTTTTCAGAATTTTTTATTCTGAAAGTTAAAGTTTTTCGAAAATTTTTTGAAACAAAAAACTTGCCATACAGAAATTGTCTTATTGCTCAAAAAGGATTTTTTCAAAAAAAATACAGGAAGCCTAAAGATTAACAGA
Source organism: Tetanocera ferruginea (assembly GCA_958299015.1). NCBI lineage: Eukaryota > Metazoa > Arthropoda > Insecta > Diptera > Sciomyzidae > Tetanocera > Tetanocera ferruginea. Next base: position 118,598,529 of record OY282642.1, on the reverse strand, counting down.
TTGCGAAATTGCTGCTTAGAGGGTACTACAATGAGCCAAGAACTATGTAAGACCGAATTTATCAAAATTTTGTTTATCGATACGGCGTAGTTTAGTGTATGTTTGATAAAATAAATAGAACATTCGAACAATAGGCGTTCTAAGTTCTGGTCATAATGTTATTAAAAGAGCTTAAATTTTTCAGTTTTTGTGCGTTTGATGCAGTGAATGAATTTTGCCGAAATTTTTAGTTTTGAGAAGTATTCTTAATTAATCGAGCTTAAATCAAGATTGATAATATTTTAACTTTTATAGTATAACCAACTATTTTTTGCATAGCAAGTTTACTATCAGATTGCTATGTTTACACAAATATTAACCAGTTTTTTAATAAAATTTATAACCGAGCACAAAACTATATAAAGAAAACCTTCAAAATCTTCAATTAACAGAAGTTTTTAAGAAGCAGAATTTCTGACGACCATGCGAGAAATGAAACAATCTTCACTATTCGTTCCATACTATACAAAACCAATCTTCTTGCACTTCTCGTTGGTTGTATGATTTGACACAGAGATACGTTGGTAGGATAGTGTAGGTACAATATGGCACTCGTCTCGATTCTCTGGTATTTCTATACGTTTTGGCTATTACTAAATTCACAGACAATTTTATAATAATGTCTATCCGGCAATCAAAAATTTCGCCTTGATATTCGATTTAAAGAAAGTTTGTATAATTTGGTCTCCCCTGTGTTGTTTTTGTTCTTGACACTCTTGGTTTTCCAATATTAGAAATTTTGTTTTAAGAAACTAGTCAGACCAGAGTGTAGTCAGTGTTTCAAATGACTTCTTGTTGCTTTCTGTAAATTTTCTATCTTCATATAATATATATTTATCAGTGAATGAATATAAATTATTTAGTATATATACACTATATAATTTTTGTGTAGCATAGACCACACTAAGACTATGTATCGATATTTTCTTGAAGCTTAGAAGTTAAATACCACAGACGGAGTTAAAAAAAAACAAGCTAAAATCAAGCTTAAAGCGTTCGTTCAGCTCGAAGGAGCTCAAAACCATCTCAAAACATGTTTTCATTTTAGGCCAGAAATTGGGCTTGAAATTTTTTTTGATAAACACGTCATTTGTGCTAAATCTTGGGCTTGTTTGTAAAAAAATAATTTTGTTGCTGTTACTTTTGACATAATTCTCAGTTGGTTTTTGTTTCTGTTATAATAAAAGTGTAGAAAATATATTAAATAATCACATTTTCCTGTCTGAGTTGGATCAAATATATATAATTTGGACAGTGAATACATCATTTTTAATTAGTTTTTTAATTGTCATCGTAATCGTTTTTTTGTTGTCATCGTTTTTCTTGTACGAAAAATTGTTGACATTTACAATTTCCTACATTGAGCATATTAATGTGTTTACTTACAATCCATAAAAATGTTCCAAAATCCAAAATGACATAATTTGGGCACAAGTGAGCATATTAATTTTTTGACAAAAAATCCAAAAATTTCTTATATTGAACTCATGTGGGCATATTAATTTCTTTATAAATGTTCCAAAAATCACATATATTATGAACGAATGGGCGTGTTCAATTTTTGAGAAAAAAAGCACATTAGGGCTTGATATCAACAATATTATGGATTAGCTCAGAATCACTTCCAAAATTAATTGGTTGTGGATTGTTTTCAGCTCAAATTGTTCTCCGTGTAGTTTAGTGAATACATTTAGGCACTTTTTACAATATTAAACAATCTAACAATTTCTCAAGTTTAGCTGAGCTAAAGTCTGTATAATTGGCTAAACTTAGTTTTGTGCTTTTAACTCAAAGTTAACTTTCTGTGCAGGCATAGTATTGTATTATAGAAAAGAAAAGAAAGGAAAAGAAAAGAGAAAAATAAATCTTACAGAAAAATTAATTGAAAATGTTCTCCCTTATCCTTATTCTGGTGATTGACAATTGTAAGTTTTCTTGGCAGGCGTAAAAATTCGTCTCTCTGAAATGAAATTGAAAGCAAAATATTTGACAAAAATTGTCAATATCAGAAATTGTATTGATAAGAGAAAATTCTTATATAAAATATATTTAGATTCAATTTGCACTCCATCTGCTAAGTATATAATAGATTGAGCTGTATAAACAATAACTTTGCAGTTGTCAATCACCAAATTAGCCTGACAATATGAATAACACAGTGCAACTGTTATCGGCTCATCAATTAAACTGTGTTATTTATTTGTTATATAAAATATTTAAATTTTTTAGCAAAAATTGTATTTATTCTTATTCATAATATAGAAAAAAAAATTATATATATTAATTACTTTATTTTTTCCCATATTTATTTTTTATATATGAATTTATTTATTTTAATGTATGTATTTATTTTAATGTACTTATTTATTTCTTTATTATTTTTATAATTTATTTATTTATAGACTTATTCAAAAATTATATTTATTGACATTCATAATATAGAAACATTTTATAGTTATTAATAATTTTTTTATTTATTTTTATTTATGAATTTACTTCTTTTAATGTATTTATTAACTTTTTGTTTATTTAAAATTTTTATATAATATTTATTTTTATATTTATTCAAATTATTTAAATTAATTTATTTATAAGAAAACGTGAAAAATAAAACAGTAAGTTTAAGAAATCAAGTGTTTTTTTTAATTTTTTGAATTTTCTAAGAACAAGGTAACTCAAATGTTTTTAATAAAATTTTAAATAAATTTAGAAAAATTGGTATTGAAGAAGAAACAATCTTTTTATTATAATGTAACTAAATCAATTATTGTAGTTATTCCTATATACCGAAGCATAAACTTAAATTTTATGGTAAATGTGTTTTTTATTGATGATGAAAAATAACAAAATAACTAACACTTTTATGTGGTTACCGTGGCGTGCAGGTTAAGTGTGTGCACACTGTGCAGGTTAGCACGTTCATAGCCCGAGTTCGATCCCCAGTCGCGGCGATAAGTTTTTTCAATAAAAAAAAGTTTTTCAGATCGGTCACCACCTCTCTGCAGACAATGGCAAGCCTCAGAGAGTAAATAATGCCATGTAAAGCTTCTTGAAAACATGAACTTTAGCCGTTCTGAGTCGGCATAAAACGTGTAGGTCCAGTTCTCGGTTAATTGTGTGCAAACATTTAATAACACACACAACACAATTGATGATAAAAAGCTCGGTCAAAGTCCTTTCAAGGGCTGAAATGGTCAGTTTGTTTTTTTTTTTTGTTTAACACTTTTATGTGGTTTTAAAATCTTAGCATAAATAATTTATATGAGACGTAGAGAACACCGCAAAGTACTATTTGTCTAAGACGTTCTGGGAAAAGCTCTGTCACCGGCTTGTCTTTCAATATTTCCGAATGAAAAAATTACAGAATATTTTTAAAATTACTCTTAGTAATGAACAAAAGATTTTAATAAATTTTCTCAACCGATACTCATAAAAAAAATTCATAAGCAAAGTGTCTTCTACGCTGAACCCCCCTCCCTGTAAATACGTGCATTTTTATAACGTTTTCGTTTTCTCCTATGAAAATATAAAAAGTGTTGTTACGTCTTTTTGCATTTTAGGTTAAGATATCAATCAAATTTATCTCGAATGCATCAATAGTATAACCAAAGAAAAGACGACTTATGAAAAAGGACTACTTTTTAAGCAATGCTGTGGTATTTTTCAGAAACCCGGGTGTAATGAACATTCACAGAAAACTTTGGTTGCCTAACATGCATAAATGAATAGTTAAATAATATTTCCCACATTATTTAAATAAAATGTATATTTTTTTTTTCAATAAATAAATTTTTGAATGCAATTTATATTCACATATACTTGTTTTTATTTTTTTCAAATAAAATAAATGACTTCTCTAATTATTTGTACAAGCGCTTAATTTAAATGTATTAAATATTAAATAATTGCTATCCATTTGAACTGCACATCTTTATTTGAGGAAAATGAAGTAATTTAAAATTGAGTTAATATTTTAAAAAATTATGCTTGTTTTTTCTTAAAATCAATAAACAAGATAATCTTAAAAAGTATTTTCATACTGAAACTAATTTTTTGAGCATGTATTTTTTTGTAGAAAAAGATTTTCTTTACTTAAAAAAAAACACCTTAAAGGATTCTTGGATTTTAGCGAAACTTTTTTGTAATTGTAATTTAAGTATTAACCTTTGACTTCCAAAATATTATCTGACCGTTTTCAGTAATAAAATAGTTAAAGATGTGTAAAACAGTCATTTCCTGCGAAAAATAGTCAATTTTGTAAGGAAAAATAATCAAAATTTCGCAAAGTTCAAAAGGGAATTACGAAAAAAGGATTTATTGAGTTGAATGAAACTTTTTTGTAATTTTATTTGAATTATTATCTTTTGGCCTCTTTTCATAACCAAGAAAGAACAATATAGAAGTTTGAAGAAGTGAATTTTTGCGAAAAATAGTCAATTTTGTATGGAAAAATATTCAAAATTTAGCAAAGTTCATACAGGAATTGCGAAAAAAAGATGCCTTGATTTTGTTGAAACTTTTGACTTTCAAAGTATTATCTTCACCTTTTTATAAACAAGAAAGTTATAGTACAAACAAAAGAGTTTTAGTTACACAGTGTATATCAGCTAGTTTATTTTAAAACGCAATTAAAAATAATGACAAAAACAAGTGCATACTTCAAGGAATTTAAAAAACGGTATTTTTTTCAATAGTACAAACTTTACGGATAAGAGGCTTGGAGGGTGCAAGCATTCCTTTTTTTTTAAATATAAAAATAGAATGGCTTTTGCAGCTTAATGATTTCGACCTAGCTTTTAATGATCAGGTGTGTTATGCGTGTTTCCACACAATTGATCAAGAACAGAAAGTTTTATGCCATCTTTGACCAGCTAATGTTCATGTGCTAAAAAAGCGGTTTTCTTTTAAATTCCTCTTTAAGGTAAGAGCTGCTACGAGTATGATTGAAAGAAAATGGAAAATTGGTAGCGCAAAACAAAAAAATAATTGAAGCTGAGTGTAAGATTAAAATGGATCTTTTGGTCGACAAACCAAAGCCAGAAAATGTATCAACTAACGACGGAAACACAGCTAGGCGTTTTTTTTTTTATTTCACATATTGTTTATAAAAAGTAAGTTACCAATCGGACATATTTTGTATGTACCTCCCATACAAAATAATATAAAAAATTAATATAGGTCTATAGGTACCCTTAAGAACTGACCGACTTCAAACATTTTAACAATTTTTCTTAATTAGTTTAAACTAACTAAGTACACAAAATTTCATTATCTTGGGAGTACTTCTTCTATTTTTGTACCAATTTTGTATGGGATCAATGCACTGTGAAGCGTCTCTAAGTCACTACATGGCAATTTATGTTAGTCCAAAAGCGTAAGAGTAATAGAGCAAACGAGATTTATGTAAGATCTTGAAAAGGTTTTTCTAGAAATATGTTTTTTTTCAGATTTTGAGCGTTTGAGTTGCTTAACTTTTCGAAATAAAATCATTAGTCAAAAAACCCTCATAAGTTTTTTAATGTATTTTCTTTCAATTTAAAGCAAATTATTCAGTGGCAAAAGCTGCCTTCGAAGACAAAGTCTTAAAGATATCATTACAGTTTCGGATAGGAAAAAAGTAAGCCGTATTCAAAAGTTAATAACTTGGGTGGGCCCTTTATTAGATATTAACATACATTTTTTAATAATTTGTAGATCTTTTAAGATTGGTAAAAAAAAATAAAGAAACTTTTTACATAATAAGTAAGAGTTATAGATAGCGCCGAAGTGAAGTGTTCACAAATCCGGTGTCCATTCGCGGACAGTTAATCTCAGGAATGAGACGTCTGAGGCAAAAAACCAAAAAAGATTCTTAAATGTCTTCCGCGCGGCAATCTATTATATAAAAATAAGTAAAGAAAGTTTAAAGTCGGTCTAGCCCGACTATGAAATACCTTAAACCTACTTTTTCAAATTACAATAATAGTATTGAAAATGGGCGTGTCCGTCTGCGGTTGAAAACCATATTTTATAAACATTTCAATTTTGACGAAAAAACTTAAACATACTTTTTTCCTGTAGATCACATGTTAATACAGTTATAGTGTGTACGCTATTGAAGAGTGTATGGGAGGTGGGCATGATCGTGAACGTATTATGTACACTAAGGGAAAAAGTTATGTAGTCAGTACAGAGACAGCTATGTAAAATCTATGAACTGCAACTTGTATGAGAACGCAACAAGAGCAGTATTTACTGAGTAAAGGGAGCGTGTACTGACTACATATCAATTTATACACTTTTTAAAATGAATAAAAAATGTATTCAATACATCATGTTATGTGTTGAATACATAGCAGACTTCAATAGATACAAGCAACGTGTACTCAATCAACGTGTTATGTAATTTTTTATAAAATCTTTACTCAATACATAAAATATAGACTCAATACACGTCCCTCTTATACGATTGAAGTGACACATGTATTCAGTACATAACATATGGACTCAGTACACGTATCTGTTGCACATCGGCACACGATTTTGCTGTTTTTTGTCATTCGTTTCTTGATTTTCAAATAAGCAACACCTCTAAAGCCTCTAGAAAATCAGAGCAGGAATGAGTTTATCCACTGTACTCTAGAACAAAAGCGATGATTGAATAAGAATTAAATGGCTGGGTTTCTATAAGTAATTGCCAACTATTTTGTGAAATCTAGTCATTTCTTTATAAAATTATTTATTGCATTTGTTGAGAGGGTGCTTTAGGCACAGGCATGAATTGTGTATATATTCAATACAAAAACAAAAAATATATAATGAATACATTATGCATGTACTCATTGCATAAAATTATGTTTTTAACATATGTAATGAGTAAATGATGTATGTACTCATTATATAAATGTATGCACTAAAAATATGTAATGAGTAAATAATGTATGTACTTATTGCATAAAATTATGTACTCCAAATATGTAATGAGTAAATTATGTATGTACTGAGTCAATAATTTATGTAATACGTACATAAGATCTTTACTCATTACATAAAATTATTTGTAACATTTTGCGATGAGTACAGTGAGCATGTACTCACCACATACATCCATGAATTCACGACACATATTTATGCGTTGAGTACATAAAATTATTTATTGAGTCCATAGGTTTTTCCCTCTGTGTAGGTTAAACGTTACGTACTGTAGGTTTAACATAGTCTTATTTATGGAGTTTTCAATGTTTTGGGTAGAAAGAATCGAAGGTAGTTGAGTCCATGGGTGGATAACGCCCATTTTTCAAATCATCATAATTTAATAGTAAAATACATACGTACCAAATTTTATCACTGTTAGACAAACATAAGCTTATTTATGCAGTTTTCAACTTTTGCGTTGTATGAGAGGTGGGCGTGCCCGTGAGCTGATGACGTCCATTTTTCAACAATATTTTTGCTTGTTATAAAAAGCATAATATAGTATAATCTACAAATTTTATCTCTGTAGATTAACAAAAACTTATGTATTGAGTTTTCAAATTTAGGGTTGTATTGGAGGTGGACGTGTCCTTGTATTGTATTGGACGTGTCCCTGAGCGGATGACACTCATTTTTGGATGACATCTTTGTGTTAGCACAAAACCTACCAAATATTATTATTGTACGTTAATTATGACCTCATATATGTAATTTTCAATTTTTGAATTGAATGGGAGATAGGCGAGTCCGTAAGTGGATTCCAAAATTACTCAACAGTGCAGATACTGGTGTCCATGTGAACATGTGTACTAATGTTCATCCAATTATCTCAACTCCTTCTTCTTATTCTGTGTTTACGGACAACACACAGACGGACGGATGGACGTTGGGACGGACGGACGAACGGAAATGGATAGATCGACTCACGAGGTAACGCTGATCAAGAATATATATACTTTGCTTTACCGGACTCGCTTATTTCTATGCGTAACAAAGGGTTTAGGCTGTAGATGTTACCCTTTGACATTTGAGGAATGGCAGTTGAGGAATGCATACAAATATGATTTTGCTTAAAAATGATTAGTGTTGAGAAAAACTCAAATTCGACTAATTCGTAAGCTCTCCTCAGACTAAATTTCAAATCGATTAAATAGTGGATTTTTGTACAAAAATTGCATTTCTGTTTTAAAAGGTGAAGCGAAAACACAAATTTTAAAAGTGGTTTGTGGTGGTTAGGTATTGGTGGTAAAACCGAGCTAAACCGAGCAAAATTTAGCAAAAACTAAATGCTTTTCTTCCTCAGTCTTAAAGCTTAGTACATTAACAAATATCTTAAGTATTCTTTAGCATTCTTTTAGGCATGGCTTTAATGATTTTGTTTTTACTGTTTTTATAAAAAGTATAAATATTATATCTTTGAATGCTATAAACCACCAATTCTTACCGTTTAGATGCTTCGTAACATGGAAGTTGAAATGGTAAAAACATGTTGTGTGGAAAATTTCGTATTGTAGGTGGGCGTGAAAATATATTTTTATTTTTTTATACAAGTCTTTGTTCATATTCAAGTCTTTTGAAACAGTGGTTTTTAAATATGTTCAAGACAAAACAAAATATGGCCTTATATATTAATTTGTCTTATTTTTCAACTATATTTTTATCTTGTTCTTATTTAGCGAATTCCAATTAATATAGCAATTTTTATTTGTCTACAATGAGTCTTTCTATTTTCTTTCTTTTTTCCTTCTATTATGTGGAAAAAAATGGCTTTGAGTAGATGTAATGGCTCTTCGTGCATCACATACGTATTTTTAGTGGCCCAGAAATGAAGATTTTGGTTATTGATGGAACCGCTTAAATGAAAATGCATATCGTCGCTCATGATGATTTTCAACACATAATCGTTCTCTTTCGGAGTATAGCGAAGTCTGCAGGTAATTGCACTTCATTGCTTGTCTGTTTGTATACTGCAGCTGTCAAGTTAACAAATTTCACTTATGATTGACATACGACGCCATTTCTAAAATTTATACCAGCTTTCGATGAATGATTAATTTTGCTTCACAGTAATACATTGATTCTAAAACAATTAAAAAAATATTTTTATTTAGATTATTTTTTGTTAGAAAATAAATTAAAAAATTTTTATGATATAAATTGTTCACATTACTTTAGAGAAAAATTCAACCTTGTCGCCACTCAAAGCTTTTTCATTTATCTTCAAATAATGTTATATAAAATGTATTTGCTTTGACACTTTTGAGTCGATTAATAATACGAAAACACTTAATTAAAAAACATTAAATCAACTTTTTCAATTTGTGACACTTGCTGTCAGATTTTCTCATCGTCCTTTCAATATCATCATTAATCAAAAAGCAAAAAATAGAGCAAGAAAGAGGGGCACAATGGGAATATTTGCAAACTAAACATCCTGAAATGTTTTCAGTTCAAGTTTTCGCTTGGTCCTTAAAGCGAAAAGTTTGAGTGGAAATATTAAGTAGACATTTAAAGGACAAGAAAAGGAATAGACAAGCATGTGTTGAGAATATCTTTTAACGATATTGAATGTCTATCTCTGTCTATTGAGAATATGTTGCTAAATAATTTGAATTTTAGCTCAGTTTTAAAGTTTTGCTATAATTTTATTAATTTAAATTTTTTAAATTTGTTTTACTATTTATTTAATGTTTGTTTAAAATCTGCACGCAATTATAACTTATGTATATATTTCATAACTTGGTTTTTCCCATTTGTAGTTATAACGTACATAGCTATTCAGTATCTTTTACTGAACAAAAATAAATCATAACTAGTATGTATGTATGTGTAAAATCTTCAAATTAGCCAGCCACATTTGAATTGTTGTTACTGTTGGTGGATGATTCGTTGTGTTGTTGACGGCAGTGACATTTATCTTGTGGTTAAAAGAAATTGCATTGTCTTTTAGGTATGCTTCGTTTCAACTGTTTTTTTCTGGTTATTTTTATTTCCCCTGAAGAAAAGTTATACAATCAATAGCATTGACTCACAACTAGGCGGTCAACAACAGTGGTGGCAAGAAAAATCGTTCTGCTTAATATGTTCATAGCAAAAATCAATTTTCTTGCAATAAGATTAAGCTTATCAAATAATTTTTGCCACCGCTGTTTGTGTAGGAGCTACATTTAATATAAGCCAAATAACTCATTTCTAACTCGCCGCAAGTTATGCATAAAAAGGAAAAAAGTAAAAATATTCAATCAAATAATAATAAGAAGATGTCTTTCAGGTTAAGATAAAAAAAAAATAAACACAAAATAAGAGATCGAATTAACATGGTGAGTGAGTGGTAAATGGTTGGTTGTAGTTGAGTTAAAATAAACTCACTTAAATTAATAAGTATTTTGTAACAGTAACAATGACAATAACAATAACTATAAAAAGAACAATAACAATGACAATAAAAAATATTTGTATATATAATATATATATTATATATTCTCTCAAAATGAACATGAATATTTTTGGACGTATATTTTTACTTAGCAGTGAGCAAATTAAGCAACTGTATTATAATCATAAAAAGTTAACCCTCTAGTGCGCTGTGATGCAAATTTGAATCATACCGAAAATCTCTCCGTAGTTTGTTCTGTGGTTGTTTCCATTTGAGTAGGCGTCGTTTTCTCTGCTTTTGAAGTAACGTTATAGCAGCATTGAATTATTGTGCAATTTTGAAGTGTCTGCTCATTAGTTTGTTGTGCGTAGAGGAAACAGTGTTTTTTCTGACCTTAAATTTAATTAATTTCTACAAGTTTATTAAACAGTTGTGATTTTTACATAAGTAACACTGTTTTTTACTAAAATCTAATAGTGTTTATTGTTTTTTTGTGGTAAGTACTTTGCTGTGTATAAAAAACGGTTTGATGCAAATTTGCATCACTGCGCATATGTAACGAATTTTCAGGATATGTTAAGAAAACAACTTTTAGAGGAAGATATTCTTCGTATTTTGTTTGATCCTGCTGCAAGCGAAGATGAATTAGACGACTCCAATGATGAAATTATGGAAGATAAGCTTCTAAATAATGAAGATCTCGAGCACCTTCTGGGTGATAAAAATATTATGGATCTCATGAACGACTTGAATAGTGAAAATGAAAATGTAACTGAAAATATAGCTCCAGAAATTCCGGAAAATCTCCTTGGTGCCACAAATTTCTTTAAACGATAGTCTTGCAGACATATTGTCTGGAAAAAAACTAAATTTTCTGTCAGTGAAGACAAAATAAAATTTGGAGATTCGGATTTATAAAAAACTTTCAGCCTCCATTCCAATTTTTCAACTAATTCATCAAAGAAAACATTTTACAACATTTAGTTGAGGAATCTAATTTGTATGCGAAGCAAACAAATATTGAAGAGAGCTCTGTTTTGGAAAAAACTGATACTGAAAAGATACGATCAATATTTCATTTGAACAATAATTATATATAACAAATTATACAAGATTTGGCCACTGGTAGACTGTTTAAATGAAAAATTTTCATCCATTCCGTTGATGAACAAATGTGCGCAAGTAAAGCCTCGCGACATTTGAAACCTGCCTGAGGCTGCGATTATAGTGAGCACCGAGTCAGACAGGCAGGCAGGCAGGCAGGCTGAAATCTGTGTGAAAAACGAGATGCAGATAGCTATCTATCTCGCTTGTTCACATTGCCTGTCTGACTCGGCGCTCACTATAAACGCAGCCTGATATATGATATATGCCTGCAAAGCCACACAAGTGGGGCTACAAATTATTTGTACTTTCCGGAGTATCAGGTTTAGCATATAATTTTGAAATATATACGGGCCAAGACAATTTTCCGCATAAACGTTAGCCAAGTGAGCCTGATCTAGGAGCTTCTGCCAACGTTGTTGTACGACTATTACGAAATGTCCCAAATGAATGTAACTATAAAGCTTACTTTGACAATTATTACACAGCCATCCCGTTGCTTGTTTATTTATGCAAAAAAGGGCATACATGCAGTTGGAACTGTCAGACGAAATAGCATACAAAATTGTAAATTACCAACTGATGAAGAAATAAAAAATGTTCTAGGGGTTCATCACTTCATTTCGTTGCTGACTTTGAAGGTTTAGAGCTCGCAAAACTCTTGTGGAAAGATAATAAGAACGTAACTCTTCTGTCCTTATTCGTTGGTGTGGAACCAGAAAATGATATTAGGAGATTCGACCGTCGGGAACGCAAGTCGATCTTGGTTAAGTGCCCATCGACAGCATGATGGGGCGGAACCGAATTAAAATGAAAACCAGAAAATGGTATATGTCTTTAGTCTACCATCTACTGGACCTAGCAGTTACAAATGCTTGATTTTTGTATAAGCGAGCAACAGGGAATACGACTCTTACACTATTAAAATTTCGTAAAAATCTGGCATTGACACTTCTAAAAATAAACACAAAACAGAAACGTACAAGAACCAACGATTCACCTTCTGTCGAAAGATTCCATGTCCAAAAGCTAAATCGAGGTCCAGCAACAGCTATACCATCCGTAGATATCAGGCACGATCATGTGGACCACTTACCGGAATTCCAAGAAAATATGGAAAGATGCAAGCTGCCGGGTTGTAAGGGCCAAAGTCAACTGATTTGTAGCAAGTGTAACATACTTTTAGTCTAACAAAAACCAAAAACTGTTTTGTAAAATTTCATGAAAAATTAAGAAAATTAAAATGTTATCTTTTTTTTTAAAAAATGTAAAATTTCATAAACAATAAATAAATATTACGATGGTTTTTAAAACGAAACAAAAACATTGTCCATTTAAATCATTATGAAGTACAAAAATTTTAGATTTCGAATTTACAGCTAAATGCGCAATGATGCAAATTTGCATCAAAGGATTTTTCACCTCCTGCGCCTTTATAAACGAAAATTATACAAACTGCTAGAACAAAAGTTTGCTTTTTAACCATTTCCTTTCGCTTAAGTAGTATTTTATTTAATTTGGTTTTCTTGTGCACTAGAGGGTTAAACAAAGATTCAGTAAAGTAAGTAAGTAATTAAGTAAGAAGTAATTAAGATTCATACCCTATTTTTAACTGAGGTAATGCTGTAATCGAATCAAAGAGATTTTAGTTTTGCTCTATACAGATTGAACCTAAAAATAACTTTCCAATTGTTATATCAACTGTGTAGAGTTAAGCCCCTGGTAAAATTTATTATCTTATTTAATTGGTACTGCGTTTTTTTTTTGTATAAACAAAAGAGAATTGCATTTTAAAGTTTCTGTTTGAGACCGTTATATTAAAAAGCAACATCGAAAGCTCTTGATATTACAATTATTAAATCAATTAATAATGCTATCTGGTACTCGTCGCATTGCTGCCGCAGAAAAATAATTCTGGCAATATTGTTTAAAATTGGCTAAAGTAATCATATTATATTAAGAATTTTTTCTTGTCAGTAATATATCGAAATTAAGTGATGTATAATGAATATTATTCAAGTATTTAAGGATGGACAAATATTTTTTTTTAATGTTTCCGTCTTCAGTAAAAATAAACGCAGCATTTGATTGTTAAACCAAAATACCGTTAGGTAATTTAATAAAAAAGTAATCAGAATTTTTATTTTGAGAAATTTGAGATGTGTAATGGAAAAATTACATATACATTTTGAGGGGAAAACATTACACAAAAAGAAAATTTTTTATATTTTTAATCACATATGGAAAGGACGTATTTCATAATTTTACGAAAGTATTTTGTTGCATTTTCTGTTAGAATACATTCCATGAAACCAAAAAAAAACTATACGAAAAAAAATATATAAAACTGATATATTGTATTAAATACCGAATTCATTAAAAAATTTGTATTGCAATCTACATTAAATAGTTTTTAATTACATAAAATTTAGAGAAGTTATTAAGATATATTTATCTTACAGTTAGTGTAAAATTATGAGTTATGTCATTTTTATATTGAGGTGACGATTACAAACTTGTACTACTAAAATAATTATAATTCTTTTTATTTTTGTTTTGTTGGTATGGTTACTTTTCCAGAAAAGATTCACCCGCTTAGCGATTAAATCCTTAATTGGGTATTTCCATGTAACTGTATTTTAAAAGAAAACTAGTAAGGTATATCTTCGACTTGGCCGAAGTTAAAATACCCCCACGGCCGATTCGTAATGGTACAAAATCTTAAATTGTAGCTCTTTATAAAGTTTTCAATTTCGGGTTGTATGGAAGGTGGCGTGTTCTTTAGTGGTTCATCAATTTCAATTTATGGGTTGTTAGAGGTGGATGTGTTCGTAGGCGGATAACGCCCACTTTTCTTCCACAATGAAGTTTTGATACAAAATACAAATGTATAAATTTTTTTCCTATAGCTTAAAGAGAAGCCTTTTTATAGAGTTTTTAATTTTGGGGTTATATGGGAGGTGGGCGTATTCATAGGTAAATGACGCCCATTTTTCTAACACGTCTTTATTTTTACATAAAATGAATAAATATCTAATTTTACTTTTGTAGCTTGACAGAAGCCTTTTTATATAGATTTGAATTTTGGGGTTGTATGGGAGGTGGGCTTGTTAGTGGGTGGATGACACACCTCAGTTTTGTCTTAGGTTACACAAATACCAAATTTAAGTTCTGTAGCTTGAATATTTGCTTCTTTTTGGAGTTTTCATTATTGGGGTTGTATGGGAGGTAGGCGTGGTTTTCATCCGATTTTACCCATTCTCGAACTTGATCGTTGTTTTTTAGAAAAAAGCTTAAATATGAAGTTTCATTACGATAGCTTCAAATTACGGCTGTAATCGTGTCGACAGACGGACAGACAGACGGACATGGCTAAATCAACTCAGAAGGTGATGCTGAGCAAGAATATATATACTTTTCTACACCTACCACGCTCCCTTATGGGCGTTACACACGTCGTGACAAAATTAATATACCCCATACGCAGTAGGCGTGGGGTATAAAAATGATATTGCTTTTCAACCTATAAACTATAAAAAATTAATGTTTAATAGATGCAACAATGCTATCAAGTGTCAAATTGATTTACTACTATGGTTCGTAGTGAAAAATTTTACAGATTTTTACTCTGTAATATGTTGACCAAAAATGAAAACGCGAGTTACTTACCTAAATTATTATTGAACTGGGTAAATATGTTGGTACCACTGAAATTTTTTTTCCCATTTCTAACTTACTTAATCCATTATTTTCATAAAGAGCGCATTTATATTTGTTAATCTAAATAAAACAAATTTTAAGCTTTATTTAACTTCATAAAACTTTCTGAATGTAACGCGAGTTACCATGGAATTACCCAATTAGGAATTACCAATATCGTATGAAATCTGATGCGCCCTACTTGGGTTGAAAAGTCTGCAGTCGCATAAGAAGTATTTTCGAGTCCTTTATGTGAGGAATATACTAATGAAGCACATACATAGTATACTCCTCTTATACCTAATAGTATACCTTAGGTATAAAATACCTTCGTATATACGGCAACGAAGTCTATTTTTCATTGAGTATTAAAGAACAAACTATGACGGTAATGACGCTGCTACTAATTTCTGTATCGTAGACAACTCTGTATTTAACGAAATAGATATAAGATTGATAATTAATGCATAAAACGAAGCGAGTCCGGTATAGAAAAGTATATATCTGTGTCGACAAGGAATAACAACTAAACTCATTTTCAAAATTTCAGAAGAGCATTTTTAAAATTAGGATCGCTGCCTTATATAAGGGTACCCTGACTTTTGCTGTTATGATTTGATGGCCTCAAACATTTAATTTTCAAGGTACAACCATAAAAATTTGCTTACTAGTGTATTTCGTTGCGAAAAAACGCAATGAAAATTACAACCTCACTTTGTCCTAACTCGACTTTAGCGGTTATTCCTTGTCGACACAGATATATTCTTGATCAGCGCCAACACGTGAGTCGACACATCCGTCTGTGTGTTGTCCCTATACACAGGATAAGAAGAAGGAGTTGAGATAATTAAATTGGTACCCATGGTCACATGGACCCAAGGAACTGTAAAATTTGAAAACTACATAAATAAGCTCATAACTAACCAACAACAATAAAATTTAGTGTGCATGTATTTTGTATGAAAATGGGTATCATCCACCCATGGACACGCCCACCTCCCATACAACCCAAAAATTGAAAACGTAATAAATAAGCCTCTGTTTAACCTACAGAGATAAAATATGAAACGTATGTTTTTAATGACAAAACAAAGATGGTTTTTAAAAATGGACATCATCCGCCCAAGGACATGCCTACTTACCATACAACGCAAAAATTAAAAACTGCATAAATAAGCTCATAATAAGCCTACAACAATAAAATTTGGTTTGTATGCATTCTGCATCAACAAAAAGATGTGTTCGAAAAGTGGGTGTCATTCGCTCGCGGACACGCCCACCTCCCATACAACCCAAAAATTGAAAACGCAATAAATAAGCCTATGTTTAACCAACAGAGATAAACTTTGGCAAGTATGTTTTTTATGACAAAACAAAGATGGTTTTGGAAAATTAACGTCATCCGCCCATGGACACGCCTACCTCCAACACCACCCAAAAAGTATAAAACTGAATAAATAAGATTTTTTTTTGGCATAGAGAGATCATCTTTGGTATGTATGTATTTTATGCCAAAACTAAGGTGTGTTCAAAAGTTGGGAGTTATCCGTCCGTGAACAAGCCCACCTCCCATAGCTAAAGCACAACAAAGGCATTAACTGTGAGCTACAGGAATAAAACTTGGTATGTGTACTAGAGCGTATGACCAAAACTAACCTATTTTTGACCCCGCCTCAATCGTTAGATATTTGAAAGACATTTTCGAAAAAATATTTTTTTTTTTTTTAAAGTGGTCCCTATGGTGCTATTTTGGTTTTTTCGTTATATCTTCGGTGTTTCTTGTTCGATCCGGAAGATTTTATATCTGTGAGTTTGTTGGTGTTATTCAAATATTTTCTTATGTTTTTTTTACCTCAAATATTTTTTTTTCTACTGATTACACGATCGATCTTCGTTCCTACCATATTATCCTGCTTAAAAAAGTCCAACAAATTAAAGCTTTGAAAAAATCATTATAACCATGGGAAGAAGTGAAATCGAAAAAATGGATTTTAGAAGCACTTCCGACCTATTTTGCAAAGAATAACACTTTGAATCATAATTAAATATTTTTTGAATTTTCGAAATCTTTTCGGGATTCAAGGTGGCTGTAACGCTCGCAACTGTCAAGTTTCGCGAAAATGTGCCCCAATCGATTTTGGTCAGTGACTGCTGTGGCCGACTTATATACTCTTTGAACGAAACGCTCCGTGTTTTGCGAGTGGCAAGGATAATCTGTCGAAAATAGAACGTGATACAAACGTTTATTTTCAATTATTATTTTCTGTGGTGCTCACCTGGAATTTTAATTATTTCGTCTGAATACTGTAGATCAGACAGTTGGTCTTGCTTGTAAAACTGGAGACATGGCGGCTCAGTGATCTGAACTCTTGACCAGTCGATCATTTCAGTGTAAGTTGTGCTGCTATAGTTGATGTGGGGTTGGTGGTTGGGACCACGAAATTGCCGAATTTGGCTTTGATTGTGGGTTCTCGCCACTATTGGTATTTTTGCGCCATGCCAAAATCTTGAAACTTCGTCGTAAATATTTTCTGTGAATGCACTGCGTTTGACTTTTTAATTATGCTGAAGAAACAACGCGTATTCCACCACATTTCGTTTTGTTGGTAATTTTGTTCTGTCAAAGTCGCGCTAACGGAAATGTATTTTGTTTAAATTAAGTATTTTTGCACGTTTCATGCGAACTAAAGGTCGATTTTATTGATCACTGAAAAATACCGATTTACTTTTTGATATGAAGTGACCGCAACAGCCACCTTAAATCCGAATTCTTAAATCCGAATTTCCGATTTCGAAAATTAAAAAAAAATTTATTATGATCCGAAGTGTTATTCTTTGCAAAAAAGGTCGGAAGTGCTCCTAAAATCCATTTTTTCGATTTCATTTCTTCTCATGGTTATAATGATTTTTTCAAAGCTTTAATTTGTTGGACTTTTTGGAGCAGGATTAGATGGTAGGAACGAAGATCGATTGTGTAATCAGTAGAAAAAAAACATTTGAGTTAAAAAAATATAAGAAAATATTTGGA
The DNA here is from genome assembly GCA_958299015.1 of Tetanocera ferruginea. NCBI lineage: Eukaryota > Metazoa > Arthropoda > Insecta > Diptera > Sciomyzidae > Tetanocera > Tetanocera ferruginea. The sequence goes on along the minus strand of OY282642.1, from coordinate 118,580,329 downwards.
TAACACCAACAAACTCACAGATATAAAATCTTCCGGATCGAACAAGAAACACCGAAGATATAACGAAAAGACCAAAATAGCACCATAGGACCCACTTTAAAAAAAAAAAGTGTGCGTGTCAGCTACGACGCGCGATTGGAGTTTACTTCTTATTGATTGCCTTGGAATTTTATATTATCATGTACAATAGGCAAAGTGGTTAAATATATAAACTCATTATGCATTAACAGTAAACATTATTAATTTCATTACCAAAAAGTAATGTCGTTACCAACAACTGAGGCAGTAAAATTTAAATAACTAAAACTCGAAACGTAAAAAATTGAAGCACAATTTTTTAAAAATCGTGATGATTGAACAAAATCTAAACGTCCCCAGTGTTCTTCCAAAAAACTAAATATAAATTAAGGTTTTCTCTCAAAAATGTTATTTTAATATGAAATCCATTAAAGTTTCAATGACCCAGCCTAAACCTCAGATAGTCCAGTTACATCCGCTTGGCCACAGAATCATCCATTTATGTCTAAATGCTTCGTAGAATTCATAAAAGTGACAATGACCTCAGATAATCCCATTGCATCCGATTGGCCATAGAATCATCCATTTTGGCCCAAATGTTCCTTGGAACCCACAAAAGACACAATGACCCGCTTGTGACCTCAGATAATCCCATTGCATCCGATTGGCCATAGAATCACCCATTTTGGTCCAAATGTTCCTTGGAACCCACAAAAGACACAATGACCCGCTTGTGACCTCAGATAATCCCATTGCATCCGATTGGCCATAGAATCACCCATTTTGGTAGAAATGTTCCATGGAACCCATAAAAGTTCCACTGACCCGCCTATGACCTCAGATAATCCCATTGCATCCGATTGGCCATAGAATCATCCATTTTGGTCCAAATGTTCCATGGAACCCATAAAAGTTCCAATGACCCGCCTATGACCTTAGATAATCCCATTGCATCCGATTGGCCATAGAATCACCCATTTTGGTCCAAATGTTCTATGGGACCATTAAAAGTTCCAATGACCCGCCTATGACCTCAGATAATCCCATTGCATCCGATTGGCCATAGAATCACCCATTTTGGTTCAAATGTTCCATGGAACCCATAAAAAATCCAATGAACCTCCTATGACCTCAGATAATCCCATTGCATCCGATTGACCATAGAATACCCCATTTTGGTCCAAATGTTCCATGGAACCATTAAAAGTTCCAATTACCTTCCTGCGACCTCAGATAATCCCATTGCATCCAATTGGCCGTAGAATCACCCATTTTGGTCCAAATGTTCCATGGAACCAATAAAAGTTCCAATGACCCGCCTATGACCTCAGATAATCCCATTGCATCCGATTGGCCAGAGAATCATCCATTTTGGTCCAAATGTTCCATGGGACCATTTAAAGTTCCAATGACCTTCCTGTGACCTCAGATAATCCCATTGCATCCGATTGGCCATAGAATCACCCATTTTGGTCCAAATGTTCCATGGAACCATTAAAAGTTCCAATGACCTTCCTGTGACCTCAGATAATCCCATTGCATCCGATTGGCCATAGAATCACCTATTTTGGTCCAAATGTTCCATGGAACCCATAAAAGTTCCAATGACCCACCTTTGACCTCAGATAATCCCATTGCATCCGATTGGCCATAGAATCACCCATTTTGGTTCAAATGTTCTATGGAACCATTAAAAGTTCCAATGACCTTCCTGTGACCTCAGATAATCCCATTGCATCCTATTGGCCATAGAATCACCCATTTTGGTCCAAATGTTCCATGGAACCATTAAAAGTTCCAATGACCTTCCTGTGACCTCAGATAATCCCATTGCATCCGATTGGCCATAGAATCACCTATTTTGGTCCAAATGTTCCATGGAACCCATAAAAGTTCCAATGACCCGCCTATGACCTCAGATAATCCCATTGCATCCGATTGGCCATAGAATCATCCATTTTGGTCCAAATGTTCCTTGGAACCCACAAAAGACACAATGACCCGCTTGTGACCTCAGATAATCCCATTGCATCCGATTGGCCATAGAATCATCCATTTTGGTTCAAATGTTCCATGGAACCCATAAAAGTTCCAATGACCCGCCTATGACCTTAGATACTCCCATTGCATCCGATTGGCCATAGAATCACCCATTTTGGTTCAAATGTTCTATGGGACCATTAAAAGTTCCAATGACCCGCCTATGACCTCAGATAATCCCATTGCATCCGATTGGCCATAGAATCACCCATTTTGGTTCAAATGTTCCATGGAACCCATAAAAAATCCAATGACCCGCCTATGACCTCAGATAATCCCATTGCATCCGATTGGCCATAGTATCACCCATTTAGGTCCAAATGTTCCATGGAACCCATAAAAGTTCCAATGACCCGCCTATGACCTCAGATAATCCCATTGCATCCGATTGGCCATAGAATCACCCATTTTGGTCCAAATGTTCCATGGAACCCATAAAAGTTCCAATGACCCACCTATGACCTCAGATAATCCCATTGCATCCGATTGGCCATAGAATCACCCATTTTGGTTCAAATGTTCCATGGAACCCATAAAAGTTGCAATGACCCGCCTATGACCTCAGATAATCCCATTGCATCCGATTGGCCATAGAATCACCCATTTTGGTCCAAATGTTCCATGGAACCCATAAAAGTTCCAATGACCCGCCTATGACCTCAGATAATCCCATTGCATCCGATTGGCCATAGAATCACCCATTTTGGTCCAAATGTTCCATGGAACCCATAAAAGTTCCAATGACCCACCTATGACCTCAGATAATCCCATTGCATCCGATTGGCCATAGAATCACCCATTTTGGTTCAAATGTTCCATGGAACCCATAAAAGTTGCAATGACCCGCCTATGACCTCAGATAATCCCATTGCATCCGATTGGCCATAGAATCACCCATTTTGGTCCAAATGTTCCATGGAACCCATAAAAGTTCCAATGACCCGCCTATGACCTCAGATAATCCCATTGCATCCGATTGGCCATAGAATCACCCATTTTGGTCCAAATGTTCCATGGAACCCATAAAAGTTCCAATGACCCGCCTATGACCTCAGATAATCCCATTGCATCCGATTGGCCATAGAATCACCCATTTTGGTCCAAATGTTCCATGGAACCCATAAAAGTTCCAATGACCCACCTATGACCTCAGATAATCCCATTGCATCCGATTGGCCATAGAATCACCCATTTTGGTCCAAATGTTCCATGGAACCCATAAAAGTTCCAATGACCCGCCTATGACCTCAGATAATCCCATTGCATCCGATTGGCCATAGAATCACCCATTTTGGTCCAAATGTTCCATGGAACCCATAAAAGTTCCAATGACCCGCCTATGACCTCAGATAATCCCATTGCATCCGATTGGCCATAGAATCACCCATTTTGGTCCAAATGTTCCATGGAACCCATAAAAGTTCCAATGACCCACCTATGACCTCAGATAATCCCATTGCATCCGATTGGCCATAGAATCACCCATTTTGGTCCAAATGTTCCATGGAACCCATAAAAGTTCCAATGACCCGCCTATGACCTCAGATAATCCCATTGCATCCGATTGGCCATAGAATCACCCATTTTGGTCCAAATGTTCCATGGAACCCATAAAAGTTCCAATGACCCGCCTATGACCTCAGATAATCCCATTGCATCCGATTGGCCATAGTATCACCCATTTAGGTCCAAATGTTCCATGGAACCCATAAAAGTTCCAATGACCCGCCTATGACCTCAGATAATCCCATTGCATCCGATTGGCCATAGAATCACCCATTTTGGTCCAAATGTTCCATGGAACCCATAAAAGTTCCAATGACCCGCCTATGACCTCAGATAATCCCATTGCATCCGATTGGCCATAGAATCACCCATTTTGGTCCAAATGTTCCATGGAACCCATAAAAGTTCCAATGACCCGCCTATGACCTCAGATAATCCCATTGCATCCGATTGGCCATAGAATCACCCATTTTGGTCCAAATGTTCCATGGAACCCATAAAAGTTCCAATGACCCGCCTATGACCTCAGATAATCCCATTGCATCCGATTGGCCATAGAATCACCCATTTTGGTCCAAATGTTCCATGGAACCCATAAAAGTTCCAATGACCCGCCTATGACCTCAGATAATCCCATTGCATCCGATTGGCCATAGTATCACCCATTTTGGTCCAAATGTTCCATGGAACCCATAAAAGTTCCAATGACCCGCCTATGACCTCAGATAATCCCATTGCATCCGATTGGCCATAGAATCACCCATTTTGGTCCAAATGTTCCATGGAACCCATAAAAGTTCCAATGACCCACCTATGACCTCAGATAATCCCATTGCATCCGATTGGCCATAGAATCACCCATTTTGGTCCAAATGTTCCATGGAACCCATAAAAGTTCCAATGACCCGCCTATGACCTCAGATAATCCCATTGCATCCGATTGGCCATAGAATCACCCATTTTGGTCCAAATGTTCCATGGAACCCATAAAAGTTCCAATGACCCGCCTATGACCTCAGATAATCCCATTGCATCCGATTGGCCATAGAATCATCCATTTTGGTCCAAATGTTCCATGGAACCCATAAAAGTTCCAATGACCCGCCTATGACCTCAGATAATCCCATTGCATCCGATTGGCCATAGAATCATCCATTTTGGTCCAAATGTTCCATGGAACCCATAAAAGTTCCAATGACCCGCCTATGACCTCAGATAATCCCATTGCATCCGATTGGCCATAGAATCTTCCATTTTGGTAGAAATGTTCCATGGAACCCATAAAAGTTCCAATGACCCATCTCTGACCTCAGATAATCCCATTGCATCCGATTGGCCATAGAATCATCCATTTTGGTCCAAATGTTGCTTCAACCAATAAAAGTTCCAATGACTCCCCTGTCACCTCCATGGAATCCATGGAATCCATTAAAGTGCTAATGACCCGCCTGTGACCTTGATAATCCCATTGCATCCGAATGGCCATAGAATCATCCATTTTTTGTCCAAATTCTCCATGGAATCCATTAAAGTGCCAGTGATCTGCCTGTGACCTTGATAATTCCATTGCATTCGATTGGCCAAGCATAACGCAAAAATAGTTGAAAATTCAACCATAACGCAAAAAATAGTTGAAAATTCAAACGTAACGAAAAAAAGTTGAAAATTCAACCATAACGCAAAAAATAGTTGAAAATTCAAACGTAACGAAAAATAGTTGAAATTTGACTTTACCCCCTAATATAATTTCTTTATATGCAAATCGATTCTAAAGGAGTAAACTCCAAAAATATTTTTTTCGAAAATGTCTTTCAAATATCTAACGATTGAGGCGGGGTCAAAATAGGTATATTTTTCTGCCATACAAGGTGATACGGTCTAATGTGTACATTTTTCATCAACATTTAAATGCATATAAAATATAGGCTTCATCCGTCCACGGACACTCCCATTTTCAATAATATTTTTTTTTTCTTTTGAAAAGTAGGTTAAGGGTATTTTGTAGTCGGCCTAGACCGACTTTAGACTTTCTTTACTTGTTTTGTTTTAATATTTTGTTTTAAACAACAGAGGGAAATAAAGCATGATTTTTTTTTAACTAAACACATTCTTATATCAAGCCACTGTTGCCATATTGAGGTAAATTTCCCTATATGAGGTAACTTTTGACTCACTTTTTGGGCAGAGGTAAAAAAGGTAATGTTTGACTAAAAGTGGTACATTTTTTCAACATTAAATTTTTTTAGATTTCCAAATATTTTAAGTTCTTGCACTTTTGTTACCTCTCTGAACGTACTCACAAGCAGTCCTGTATTATTGGGTGTACCCTTTTGTACCAAAAAATAACATATTTTAACTTAAAAACTAAAGAGTTTGTTGAAACACACCAAGACATAAGACGTAATCAAATGTTTTGAAATTGAATTGAATATTGCTTAAAAGAATATCGGTTATAGAAAGCTATGACCAGTTCCTACAAAAAAAGTTAATGGTAAAGTGGATAAAAGAAGTCCCTTCTTTCACTTCGTGAATTGGAAAAGTTGTTGGCAATAGGAAGAAACGAATTGTTCAAGGCAAGCAAAGAAATTTTTTATCGTGGAAGTAGTGAAGTGAGTTAAAACGTCTGTTAATCATTTAAAATTTTTTAATTTTTTTTAGAAAAAGGTACATTTTCTCAGAAAGTGGTAGTTTTTCCACAAATAGTAGTAAATTTCAGTTCGGTTCTCTGGCAACACTGTATCAAACCATGAATTGTTCGAATCTATATTCTTTAAAATTGTTAACTGGAATACAAGCAAAGAAGTTTATTGGCTTGGTTGTCGAGTGTGAAATAATATTTTTTTAACAACAGAGGAAAAAACAATGTCTGGATTAAGTCTGTTAGATTTTGTATTATATACTTATGTAAGAATTTTTCGTTCAATATTAATATGTTTTGCTACAGTTACATATATTATCGTTATCAACAGTTTAATGGAAAAGTGAATGACTGTCATCCGGAGAATGTAGGTTCGTATCCCGCTTGAAAATCTAACTCTAACAGGAAAATCTAAAATAAGTAAGGCTTCCATTATTCAAACTTGGGTTCAAGGCTGAAATTGATGTATAATTCAGCCTGTACTACACGGAGAGAAATTTGAGATGAAAAAATTCCAAGCCAGTTAATTTTGGGAGTGATTTTGAGCTAAACCATGATGTTCTTGGTATCAAGACCTAATGTGACTGTTTATCAAAAAATTAACACGCCCATTCGAGCATAATGTACGTGATGTTTGGATCATTTATCAAAAAATTAATATGCTCACTTGTTCCCATTTTATGTCATTTTGGTATTGTTTATAAAAACAAAAGCATGCTCATTTGTGTCCAATGCATGTCACTTACGGATTGTAAAAAAGTGAATATGCTCAATCTAAGGAATTTTGTATCAAAATATGTCAAATTTTATAATAAATACAAAAACAAAATACAAAAAATACTAAAACAAAATAATATTTATATTTTCATTTCCAAATAAGAAAGTTTCATCCAATTCGGACAGGAAAATATAATTTATTTATATATTCTCCGTACTTTTATACACTTTTATCCCAACAAGAACAAAAACCAACTGAGAACTATGTCGCTCGGTTGCTCAATTTTTTTGATGCGCATAAACAATAACAGAATTAATTTTTTAAAAACAAGCCCAAGATTACACGTATTTAGCACAAATTTAAGTGTTTATCAAAAAAATTTTCAAGCCCAATTTCTGGCATAAACTGCGAACAAGAATATCATTTTTTGAGCTCTATTGAGCTGATTTCAGTTACGAACGCTTTGATCCTGATTTTAGCCCATTTTTTTTAAGTATACTGTCTTGATTTCTAACCTAAAAATATACAAAATATTAGTTCTATATTTTTGTGTTCAAAATTGAAATGATGAGTTTCAGTACAATCATAACATATAGACCAGAAATCATACACAAATATTTAAAAAAAGTAGTATAAAATTTCAGACCTGAAAAGACGACAATTTTTATGAAATACTCTGAACTATTTACAAAGATGCATTTTTTTTCTTGATATATTTGAAGTTGATATGGATGAAGCTAACACAAAAACCCATCTGGGCACTCAAACTTCTGTCCATTCGAAATTAATAATTGAAATTGATAACTCCAGTTAAATATGGACGTCATAAGTTAAGATGAAATTGATATGCTTATATTAAGCTTATTGATGAATGGTTTTTGGAAAATTTTGAAATATTTTCGATGAATCAAGCTACTTTATTCAACGCTTTTCGTGTCGACCTTGATCTCGAATATCACAAATGATATTCGAAAAAAGAAATTATTTCGGTACTACGCAGCTTAATAATAATGATCTCCACAAATAATGTGTTAATGGTCTTCTGCAAACAAAACATTTGCTGAAGGCTTCTCTGGCGAGTGGTATTTTCCCCACGGTGATTCATATAAGACATAACGAAGTCTACGACAGTAAAAATGTAATAATGTGTAAGTCATTTGATTGCATCAAGGCTCCTCCAATGTGTGAAGCGTTGGGGTTTTCTGAAGGCACTATCGACTGAGTACCGGTTAAAAATACGTAACAACGTCATAGTAAAATATGTGTTGGTATTGTTGCTTTTAAACCTACCGCAACATGTAAAAAGCAATCATGCGAAAGAGTTTGTTATTGTTGTTTTTATTTTTTATTTTGTTATGCCACGCGTTCGTGTTAAGTTTTTGGTGATTGGATTTGTTTGTTTTGATTTTTTTTTTTTAGTTTAGTTTTACTCAATGAACCATTTTTTTTTGTCTTACCTTATGCTCTCTTTTTCACAATAAGTGCAGCCATCACTGTGACTTAAAATTGTTTTTTTTTTTAAAGTTTTTCATATAAAATGTTTGTGTCGCCGGTTTTGGCCAACAGTTCAAACTATAACGCACGGTAGTATAGTTTAGTAAAGTTCCTGCGCCAACAGGATATAAAACAATTTTGAAATATTCAAAAACAACAGCAGGAGGTAATTGTTTTGTTTTTATTGTTTATACTGTGAAATATTTAAAGTTGTTCGAAATATAAAAAACAAATATAAGTGTTGAACAAAATAATAAAAGTTCGAAAGAAAAAGTGTTAAATAGTGTTGAAGCGCAAACTTTTAATAAACTAAATTTTTTGATGGTGGTTTTGAGAAACATTTGAATTCTTGCTTTGAGTCTGCTGATTGTAACGGTTGTGATATGAATTTCAGTCATGGCGTTATAAAAAAATAAGGATTTCAATCAAGAATGCAATATTCTGCTCTGAAAATGCTAAATGTAACGGATGTTACATAATTTTGGCAAAAATTGTGACAAAGTGTTTTTAATTGCTTTTATAGTGAAATTGCTTTTAAAAAAAGATATAATTATCATCAATTTGTATTTTAAACAAACTGAAATTGTACAACCATTCGAGTAAAGGTGCTTTTAAGGATGTTTTAGCTTATCTCCTATCCTACAAGAAAGTAGCCCTGCTTTGAGATTTATTTATTGAATCATTTGCTCTTAAATTTGTGTCTTTTAACATAAAATAGCAAAACTGAAGGGCTCAGTCAATATTTTAGTTAGCATGAATTTGCAAAACAATTTCGGCCATGTCAATAAGCTGTAAAACGCAAATTAGGTCAATCAAGCTGCGTCTTGGTGTGGCTCATCATACAACAACAACAACCACAACACAGATCCAATCACTATTACACACATTCATTATCTGACTGCCTCTCGACCATATTCCCAGTAGACAATGACATCGCTGCTAACAGGCCTTCCTGTGGATTTTGTAGTACTGCCGCACTCATATACAATTACACTTTCTTTTTTATATGAAGTGGGAAAATTTCGCAGGCCTTCCGCTCCGATAGCTCAAAAGAGTCCTGATAGAAGCACTTCTTTAGAATGGCTTAAAGTAGGGGTAAACAAAAAGTGTTGAAAAAATATTTTTTTCTTTTACACCTTTTTCTATTTATTTATTATATTCTATGATTTTATCTTCTCTCCTATGTTTTTTTAAGTTAGATTAATTTCAATCTATAATCTTTGATATAGCAGTAAGAAGGGCCATTATTGCGTCATATTTTTAAACTGATATATATTCTAACTTTTAACGAAAAAGTTGCCCTGAAGTATATGAAAAGTCAGTCTTTGTAGAGAAAACAAATTTGTTGTGCTGCCTTTTGTGCAGAAAAGGAAGGCCTTCAAGAAGTGCTCATAAGAGCAGCGAGGAACGGATGTGTTAAGTCTTCAAAAGTAGCAGTCAATGCAGGCCTTCGTATGAAAAGCGCTGGTTTAATTGCCTATTGGGTTTGTTCGCTCTTTTACACTCTCAGTTTTGTTTCGCTATACAGATGATTATGAAATGTTTGCTGCATCAAAGTTTTATTGACTCATTGGTTTATTATGCATGCAAATAAATTGTGTCCAAATTAGTCAAAATATTGAACCACACTGAAGGTCAAGCAACTTTGTTTTCTATACCCAGTAGAAAAAGTTTTTGAACTTTATGTACTATGTATTACACGGAGAGAAATTTGAGATGAAAACAATTTCAAACTAACTTATTTTGGGAGTAATTTTGAGGCCATAATGCGATCGTTTATCAAAGAACTTAATAAGATCATTTGTGCATAATGTATGTGATATTTGGATTGTTCGTCAAAAACTAATATGCTCACTTGGGCCCAATTTATGACATTTTTGTATTGATTATAAAAAAAACAAGCTCATTTGTGTCTAATGCATGTCTTTTATGGATTGTGATTAAAACAAGTTAGCATGCTCTCATATGTTTAATAAATTTTGTGTTGTGACATTTTATGGCACATTTTATGTCAAAATGTAAGGGGCTCAGGCATCAAAATGAAGACCAGAAGCAAATTCAAAATTATATTTTCATTGTCCAAATAAGATATTTGATCCAAGTCGGACAGGAAAATATAATTTTTTTAATTAATATTCTGCATGTTTATACACTTTTATACAAAACAAAAAAAAAAAAAACAAATTGGCCATTTCAGCCCTTGAAAAACGTTAAGCAGTCCAATGGCCGTCAAGATAATGCGATTTGGCTCTTGGACTATTTTTTGTGGGGCTACGCGAAGTCTCTCGTGGAATTGGACAAGCCAGTCACAATTGCAGCCCTGGAAGACAATATTACAGTAACCATTTATGATATACAGACCGAAATGCTTGAAAAAGTATGGCTAAATTGTAGCTTACGGATGGACTACCTCAGGCATATCCGCGGACAACATTTGCATGAAATGATATTTAAAAAGTAAATGGCAGGCATCTGTATCGATGTAGCGCTCCAAATACATATTTCATTCCCTATTGCAAATTTTCTTTTTGCTTCTTTTCAATTTTTAAAAACCAAACGCTTAAATAGTCACTCTTTTTATAATCTGAAATATATCAGTCAATATGAAATAACGAAATCTTCAGATTCCGAAGGTAATGCAATCCAATGATAAAAATTTAATCTCTCCCCGAGTAAAAATAAAACTTTTTAACTCAAGCCATCATTGTTCGTGCAACTACCAAACAAGAAAAAACATGGTAATTTTTACACTGTTTAGCCTCTGTACGGTCAAAATGTTTTGCAAGTGCCTGTTGTACAGCCGGTAAACAATTTGTTTCTTTTGTTTTTTTTTTTTTGTTTGATGGTTGTACGAACGTTGCAAGGCTTAAGCTTAAATATTTTACTTTTTACTCTGGTCCAAATAGGCACAGCAAGCAACAATGTTGAGTCCCTCTACACCTAAATTACAGATGAAATTTCCTCAAAAATCGTTATTTTGTATCGTAATTTTGTGAACACTTACATACTAACATCGTAATTTTTTGAACATTTACATACTAACCCAAATTCTTTCCGAGAATCAAGTATTTTGTGAGGCCATAGGATTCCGTTATCGAAAATAATTCCAATTGGCTTCCGAAACTTCCATTGGATTTTCAAATTCTCTTTCATGAGAATCGCTCCAAATTGTGCATTTAATATTCGGTTTTTATGAATGAGGGCTTTTGTAAAAGTGTCGTAAAGACTTATCGTTAAAAAAGATATTATTTTGATTTAAGTCAGCGTTTGCTAAATTCATGCTGATTGTTAAAACTTTGGTATATCTTAAACCAACATATTTTTTCTAATAACCCCATATTTCATAAAATCGAATAATTTTTGACAAATAAGAAAAATTTTTATGAAACAGATTCTGAAAAATACGATGAAAAAATATTAATTGTGAATTTTTTGGCTCCTTTTTCAGAAATCAATCGAAATTAATTTTTTTATTGAATCACATGACTTCACTATAAACTAAACTCCTGCAGGGTTTGGGTTTGTTTGTGCTAAAAAAATAACGATAAAAAAAGGACGCAAATAAAAAATGTTAAAGGAAATTTCTTTAATTATGTCGGATTTAAATATTTGTTTGGGATTTTCACTCATTTGATATGACGTGTGAAAACTTTTCATGTGACTCACTTTGATTAAATCTTATTTTGATTGAAACTACAATAATTTTTTATTTAGAAAAAGAGCTTGAAAGAATTTCATTTATGTTAAACACAAATGTTTTAAAGTTTAAATTTAAAACAAAAGTTTTTGTTTTTTAAGCAATGTTTTTAAATATAAAAACAATTTTAAAACAAAAATTTTAATATTTAAAACAAATCTTTTAAAGCATGATTTTTTCGATGCCAGTTTTGCTGAGTTTTCACATCAAATTCATAATAAGCGACCACTGGGACAGTCCGAATACCAAACTTTAACTCTACTTGATAGAGTTTGAATTTTAAATATTAAAATAATTGATTAGTGATTATTTTATTTTATGTTTTAACTTTGTAAAACAAAAAATTCACAAATTGTCCAATTTTTCATATGGTTACTTTTTTGTTATTTCAAAGACATAAGAAAAAATTTAACAAAAAAGGAAGGAGTCTATAGTTGAAATTTAAACACGTTTGTTTTAAATTTTGTTTTGCCGAAACGTAAATGTGTCAAATTTCTATTTTAAATTTTTTGTTTAATTTTAAAGTATTTTTTTTTTCAGTTTATATTCATATATTATGGTACGAACCCTCATATTATGGAGAATCATTGATATTTGTTATGACCATTTGTGAAAAAATGTTTGAAAATGGTGAAAGTGGTCAAAATTCCATAAGAAAATATTATGACTTTTCTGATTGGCATTCAGTATTGATGGGCATTATTCAGGCCTTATATTTCCATGAAAACAGACTTGAATACATATTTCAAAATGATTCTTGTATTGGAGAATCATTTGATATATTTTATTCTCTTTTCTTAACATTGGTACCCTATATTTGGCAGTTAAGCATTTTTAATTTTGGATTTCAATTCTCATCTGAGAATACAAATAATTGACATGTATCAGCGTCTTACAATATTACACCAATAATCTACTAGGAAGTTTATTTAAATTTGTATATAATTGTAAAGGATCTTACAATTGGCAACATTATCCATTTTTTTTTTTAAATTATATATCCATTTTTAAGAAACAGACTTTCAAATCTTGATCACTATATTTAACATTTAAGAAAAAAATTGCAAAATTGTTTGTCAAAAATCGTATTAAACAATATGAAAAATCATGTGTATAACTTAATTCAGAGTGGTTCTTGTCTTCAGGAACCAATACTAAAATTTTCTGAGGAATATTTTCTCAGAACATTTGAAACCTGGAATAGATTTAAGACCGTATAGGTCATTTTGGGCCTTCTTTTGAGAAACTCCCTAGAAATCAACTTTGCAGGAAAACCAATGGTTCAAACCTTTCATAAAAATATTATTCAGAAAGTTTTATTAAAGGTTACCGACAATAACCAACATCAACAATATAAAAAATTATATATTTTCATTGTTTAATTCGGGTTTTGACTAAAAAATGTAAATATCTATTCATTGTTAAAGATAATTGTGGTGCAGTGAAGCAGAAAGGGTTGTGGCTTTTGTTATGGATATTAAAAACTATCCTGTGTTTGTTTTACTGTGTAATTATTGTATTGTTTGCACAAGCCTATGTAGTTGCTCCATCGCGTTGGTAAATATGGTCAGTTAAGTCAACTAGACACTTGCTGGGCTTTATTGCTGCTGTAGAGCTTCATTTTTTTTCCTAAGTGGTTTGCCTATGCTTTAAATTAGCATATTTTGACACAATCGCAAACACACCCACACACACACACAAACAAATTTTCTCGCATACATATATTATGTTGACAATGATAATGAACTTGTCGTTGATTATCTGTGAATTTTTTATTTTGTGCCCAGTAGACAAAGACATCGCTGCTAGCATGCCTTCCTGTGGATTTTGTAGTACTGCCGCACTCATATACAATTACACTTTCTTTTTTATATGAAGTGGGAAAATTTCGCAGGCCTTCCGCTCTGATAGCTCAAAAGAGACCTGATAGAAGCACTTCTTTAGAATGGCTAATGGTAGGGGTAAACAAAAAGTGTTGAAAATATATTTGTTTCTTTGAAACCTTTTTCTATTTATTTATATATTCTATGATTTTATCTTCTCTCCTATGTTTTTTTAAGTTATATAATTTCAATCTATAATCTTTGATATAGCAGTAAGAAGGGCCATTATTGCGTAATATTTTTAAACTGATATATATTCTAACTTTTAACGAAAAAGTTGCCCCCAAGTATATGAAAACTCAGTCTTTGTAGGGAAAACAAATTTGTTGTGCTGCCTTTTGTGCAGAAAGGGAAGGCCTTCAAGAAGTGCTCATAAGAGCAACGAGGAACGGATGTGTTTAGTCTTCAAAAGTAGCAGTCAATGCAGTCCTTCGTATGAAGAGCGCTGGTTTAATTGCCTATTGGGTGTATGACACTCTGTGTTATTTTCGTGGGAGTGCTACCGATGGGGCATGAAATTGTGCACCGCTATTGTCGCGTCATATCTACCACTTAAATAAATTAATTTTAATTTATAAAAATTGTTTGGCTTTCAATTCAATGAAGTTTCATCGACATCACGTATTTTTTCCATTCTTTCCTGATGCCTCTTAAAATATTCAGTGAAAAATATATATTGCTATTTATTTTTTTCGCTACTGAAATTGATTTTATGTATCTCTAATGTGTGTATTGCAAATTGTGTTTTTTTTAAGCAAAAAAGGAATGTTTTTTAAGCTTAACTGTTGCATCATTATTATTGTTTAATGTGTGCTAACAGTTGAAAGGAGGGGAAAAAAAACACCAAGTCATTGTGACTCAATTTGACCCAACGTTAATATGATGACATAACTTGTTGCTTAATATTTTGCCATACGCTTAAAATAAATAAAAAAAACAGAAAGAAATAATGTGAAAGTGAATAAATGTGCTTATGTAAAATGGAATATTTAAATTTAAATTTAATTTAATATATTTTTTTAGTAGCTAGAGAGTAATTGAAGAAATGAACAGCATAATGTATTCACAGTTCAATTATAGTTAAAGGCATGATATAATTACTCCAAGGTAGTATTGACGTTTCTGTTGGAAACGGATGTTTGTCAAAAAATATAACAAGAAAGAGAGCGCTCACAATCCGTCATAGAATACAATTAATTTTCACTGGTCACATTCAGCGTTCCAAACAGTTGGCAAATGTTAAGTCAAAATTTGATGCACAAAAATAGAAAATTTGTAATTTGTCGGTAAAATTTCTATTCGTATTTGATACAAAGCTTGATATTTCATAAACTTGACAATTTTTCTGAAACTTCAATACCGACAACAGCGCTCGTGTTGCTGTCACAACAGTTGAAACAGCTGAATGTGGTCACCGCATATAACTACGAACAACTGTTTTTGACAAGAGTTCGTTTACTTGTAGCTGAGAGAATCAACATTTTTCAACACTACCTGTTAAAATTATTATATCATGAGTTAAAGGCAATTGTTGGGTTTATTTATATAGTGGTGATTAGAAAGATCGTGGAAAATGTTCACGTTTATATCAAACAAAACTTAGCGTTTTAACTCTTAGCACTTAAGTTAGCTGGTACTCCTCCACATTTACGCAGAGCTGACACTCTTGTGTCAGTGTTACCACTGCTACAAAAATGCTTACAACGAGGTTCTAACAGCGTTGCCGCTTTGGATAAATTCAATCCAATTTGTTAGTTTTTTTCTTCAAATCAGGTTTACGTTATTTTACAGATTTTTTTTTTTTCAAGTAGGAAAGTTTTGGTAGATTTTTCTATTTTGTAATATATAAAAATTTTTAAACAAATAAAACTCACAGAAAACAAGTAAAGAAAGTTTAAAGGCGGTCTAGCCCGACTATGAAATAGCCTAAACCTACTTTTTCAAAATACAATAACACTATGGAACAAATTCTGGTTAGCAAAAGTTAGGTCAATTCTGAGAGTGAGGGGTAAAAATAAAGGCTAAATTAGAAGACTCGTATCGCGGCGTTTGTTTATGTTAGTTCGAATTTTTTTTTAATCGACCTTCGAACTTTGCCGTCCTATAGCGACCTTGTATTTAAATCATATAGCATTAAAATATCCTCGGAAATGTTATTTGTAATATTTTCAATTAAATCACAATGTTTCAAATTTGTGATACATCTTAATTCCATAGAAAAATATTTAAAATTTTTATTACTTTTATGTGACAAATCCTTCATCATCAAATGTTTTATAGTAAAATTTAAACAAAGTACCTTTTCATTGATAAAGTATTAACAATGAATTATGTTGAAATATTCACCTCCATTAGTTGGATGCTTTATTTAATTTTTTAGATTCCGGCTATCCAGCTATCCAAGTCCATCAATTTGCTTCCATTTTTTTTAGTCTTTTGTGTGCTCTCTGACGACAGTCTTGCCTGCCTTAGATTTCATTGTTGGATTTATGATATTATTTTTAGCTTAAAGTTTAAACGCCCACGTTAAGTTCCAGCTGCTTTGTATTTATCTTTTGCCTGCTTATCTATTAATAGGTTTCTTTGTGAATTTTTTGCCGAATAAAATATTATTAAATTGCTAATATTTATGGATTAAGGCCCACTTACTGCAACTGTTTACAGCTTTTGATCCTTAGGATTGCTTTGCTCTCATTGAACTTCAAACGGAAATTGGTCGAAGTTTATTGTTTTGTAATAACAAAATATATTTTCGTCAAATAGGTCCGTTATCTTTAGACAACAACTGAGCGCTTTCTTTGGATTATACCAAGAGTTTGTTTTGTTTTTATTTTCTATATCCGGCTATCGCTGATAAAAGGAAGAACCGATCCTTTACTGTGGCCTTAAGCTTGCAATAAAATGTCATGATTTATTTTTGTGCTTTCAGGCACAAGTGCGTAACACTTTATATTTTTATGTTGGTGTATCAAAATGCTTAAGATTACAAAGAAAATTCATGCTTTTGAATAATAATAAATTCATGCGTTAATAATAACCGTGAGTTTTTGACAGATATTTTTGAGTTTTAATTCCTAATGTTTAAGATTTTTTAATAAGCTTTAAACATTGTACTTTAAACGAACAAATTTTACAGTACATTAATGTGTGGCTGTCTCACTGCTGCAAGTTATCATCATGCCATTAGCTTAAAATTGAGTTGAGCAAAGCTTCAATCAAAGTAACGAGCATTCTGGTAATTAAATGAGTAAATTTTCTTGAATGTGTGGCACATTAATAAAATTCCCAACCTACTTTTAGGCTTGTCAAGCAAAGATAATTGACTTGATGTTAAGCTTGGTATGAGCAAAGTTTAATTTTTAAAGCATATATTTGTGAGCAAATTATATGTTTCTTACAGGGTGTACTTTAATACACAATGAATATATAAATTTGTAAGGAAGGATCAAGTTATTCAGTTAATTGAAAGAAGTTTGGTCAATTATTAGTTAAAAATATTTATATAAATATTTATATACCTTCATTATATATTATATTTGTTAAATATTCAATCCATTTCTAAACAGAGGAAGAATGAATACAGGAAAAGAAGAAAGCATTCATTATAAATGTATTAAAAATATATAAGGGGTATTTTCGCAGTATAGCAAAGATGCAAAATTTGTGAAAATGCAACCTTGCAATACTGAAATATGCAACACTGCGAGAGCGCACAAAAGCACAAATATTAGGGCAGTTCACGATCTTATTTGCATCTAATTGCAAAATTATGCAATTGCAAAAATTTGCTATCAATTGGGAGCAGATTTTTTTGGATAACGCTGCAACATTTGTTTTAAAACTAAACACAGCTGATTTGCAAAAGAAATAAAAACCCAAAATCTGATCTTTAAATTTTTTAATTTTAGTCCATTGCAATATAAAAAAATTTTTTTTTTAATTTGAATTCTTATACATTTTTGACACTTGAGATTGCAAGGTAGTGCTGCATGTATATATCCTACATGTTTTAGGTGTTGCATATTTGCAACAACGTAGCAAGTGCAAACGTATGTATTTTGTTAGTTTAGTGCAATAAACTTTTCCAAATTCACTCATGCAAGACCATTTGCACTAGTTCGTGAACTCCACTATTGTGAATATTAAAAGAAATGCCGCGAACAGGCGAAAAAAAAAATTAAATACTTAATTAAATACTTATTGGTCCGAAAAAATTTGAATGATACCAACTATTCGGTAATAGTTTGAAACGGTTCTGCACAACATATATTTTTATCTACAAGCTGGTCAATGCAGTGAGTCTCGCGGTTACTTCATATTTTTTTTTCAATTTCAAAAATACACACAGGTGCAAATCAATTCGTTCGCAATTGATGAAAATACGACAATCTGTTTTTTTTTTTTTTTTTTTGGTTTTTGTCTTTGTGAGTAAAGTTATCAAACGAACAATTTTAATAGCAAAAGAATCTTTGCAATCGAAAAAGGAATGCACTGCTGGTGTAATGAACAATTTTTTTTTTTGCTTTCTATTTTTCGGAAGAATTTTTGACACAAAAACAAAAAGTAATGAACGTTCACTTGTAATCGTTCATTAAAAATGAGCATTTAAAGAAAATATGCAGGAACGTGTGTTAAGTAAAAATGGGTCGCTGAGTCGTAAGAGTTTCTTATATTGTTTTTAACCAATTTATGACTTGTTAATACTGTGCACTTTAATCTGTAAAACAATGCCCGAGAAACAATTTGTGTCCGTACGAAAGTGTTCTGGCACAAAAGTTCAGAGTATCACACATAATTTAATTTTTAAAAGCCACGAATTGTTACAAAAAGTTGCTGAGTCACTGGAAAAAAACGAATCACACATTAATATTAGGCCGAATGCAAACGAACTTTAGCCAAATGCAAACGAAATGGTATCAAAACTGGCCTGAATCTTAACTATAATGCACCCAAAACATATCCAAGTCCCAAGTCCCTTGAAAGTCACCTGAAAAAGTGCTGTAGATAGTCTGTATTAGTCCATGAAAGGTTAAGAGTGTCCGGTTCGGTTTTGTTCGTACTCTGTGCCTGCCCAAGGTGTTCCAAAACTAGTATTTCTTTAGGTGCAGATGTCGTGCATTCACCAACACGGGCACCGGACATATATCGGCTACTTTATTAACACAAAATATGAAATTGTTTCTCGGTTTTTAGATGAATTAATAAGTGGCAAGTCTGTAATGAAAATTAACATAATTTTGAAATTATAATAACAGATACGAATTCAGCGACCAATTTTTACCTAGCTTCACAAAATAAGTTTTGTAAACATAAAAAGAATTAAGGTGGCAACCATATCCGTTATTTTGAAACAATAAAAAATGCGTTCAAAGCAGTTTGCGAGAAAATATGATCTTCTCGTACGTTGTTTGCTTGTGAGTGAATATCAAACGAAAAATCTAAAATAACGACGAACGATTACAAGTGAATGTTTGTTACTTTTTGTTCTTGTGTGAAAAATTAGTATGAAAAGATACAAAGCTGATAAACGACGCCAACAGAGCGTTTATCATTCGTTTGCTAGATTTACAAGAACATAATTAAATGTACGATAAAGTGGGTCGCTAATAAAAATGTCAAAAGTCCACAGCTCATATGAAAGCTTACCTCGAGAGGATTACGTGGATATAAATTGAACTGCCATTTTGTGGAGGTTATAAAAAACATTATTATTGGAGGGAATAACTTCAGATAGTATTTTGAAATAATTTATAAATAAATGATTTCGCACACGTTCTTCAAAAGTGACACAGCTAAAATTTTCAAATTTTCAGGAGAGGCAAAAAACTATTTCGTTTTCAAAGCAATTTCATACAAAAAAAGGACATAAAATTATTTTTTTAAAAAATAAAGCGCAATCAGATTAAACCAAAATTTTAACAGTCGATGGAGATGTGCATTACGATTTGGTTTATATTAAAAAGTCAAAATTGAAAAATTTTGAGTTGTGTCACTTTTGAAGAGGATGTGCGATTTGTTGCTTATCAACATTTGATTCGTTGGACACTGATTTATACTTCAATATAAAACAAAAATTGAAGGTTTATGTTTGTAGGGTAAAAAAAACAACAAAAATACAACAACGAATAATTTAACCGTTCCAAACTTTGATCGACTGTAACTGTTTTGATTCTCAACTTTTTTTAATACTTTCAAGGACAAAGTTTATTGGTTTTTTAAGGGTTTCCAAACTTTGATCGACTGCAACTGTTTTGATTCTCAACTTTTTTTAATACTTTCAAGGACAAAGTTTATTGGTTTTTAAGGGTTTTCTTTTTATAAAATCAATTTTATAAGTTCTGTGGGTAGAAAATTTTTACGTTAACGAAATTCTCTCGAGGTCATATGATGGGCGGACTTTTGAAACTTTTCCTTTTTGTATGGGGACCGACCCGGTCTAATGTACTGAAAGCGATCATTGAAAACAATTGTATTTCAAAGAGGTTGCGTAAAAACTCGCTCATGAACGATTAAGGATTTTCATCGCGTTCTCTCATGAGAGACTTTGATTACAATGATTGTTTGCTTTCGCGCTCTACCTACGAACGATGGCTCTGGCAAGCTCGCTCATGAGAATGTTCCCACGATTACTGAAATTGTTTTTTTTTTTTGCGTTAGGTTGGTTCATTTAAAAATTGGCGTATCAAATAATGCCAAGAAAAGACTTGTTGCCTTCAACAAGGAAAGAAATTTTTCAGAATGCCTTTGTGTGAAAAAATAATAATTTTGTTTTATATTTTGTAATACTTGAAGTCTTTTTTATACATTTTTTTCTTCTACCTTTATTCTTTTATGAATTTAACGACATTCCACTTTATCCGCTGTCACGGAGAGTGACTTTGTACTGCCTTCAATAAAGTTTACCAGTAAGGTCTATCAGATCATTTTTTAGCAACCCAAATTTTAAATATTTTCCTTGTAGTTATTCCTTGTATTATTTGGCTTCCACTGGGTTAACCCTCATAGTTAAAAAAGGTTTGGAAATGAAAAAAATGCACTTTCGATTAAAATTTTCTGTTATGAAAAATTTTAATCAGAAAAATTCTTCTCGATAAGTTCTTTTTGAGAAAAAGATTATTATAAATTTATTTCTTTCACAATTACAAAGTATTTCGCAGACAAGCTCTTTGTCTAAATTAAATTTTTACTTTGAAAACCTGTTTCACCTACTTCGTTCTGAAACATGAGGAGGATTCTGAAACATGGTGCATTGTACGGATCATACATCACCAATACTCGCACTGGAATATACCACATATAGAGAATACCCCTATTGATTTTATGAAATTTTACACTGATGCGCAAATTTTTAATTATTGTCGTTCTTTAATAAAAATTTGATTTTTCTGCAGACATCCCTTTTTGAAATTTCTAGTCTCAACAAATTACATGAAAGAATATTGAATACAATTCAAAAATCCACTCGATTTAGTCTGTTTCCATCATTAAATCTATCACAAAAATAAGGATTATGTCTGCAGTAAAACCGCCACCGCTTCAGGTGAATGACTAGAAAGCACAGAAGAAACACTAACACGGTCAACTCTCGAAACACTCCATAATAGTTGAAAAACTTAAAGAAAGCGTATGCTTGATAGCATCAATATCACAACAACTTAAGAAACCAAAGTAATAACGATAAAAAAGCAAGCGCACAAGAAAGAGAAAAAATATGTTGCAGCCATTGTGATATAAAATATAAAGTATTTATATAAAAATACCTTAAGTGCTTTATCAATTTGTAGATGGCATAAAAGAAAAAAAAAAAAACAATATATATATACAAAAACAAAAGCATGAAAGTAAAAGTTTTTGGTTTCTCTGCTCTGTTTCGCAGAAATAAGACAGCAAAGCAGACAAGATTGAGGCTTTTTAAGAAAACATAATATTGTTAGCTGAATGCTGTGAACGTGATCACGAACAGGCTAACTGATCTTAAGCGAGTGTTTTCTTATTATTATTGATCAAGCGCTTGTCTGAAGTTGAAGCCAAGTTGAAGACTTGTCATGAATTGAAGCCAAGAGTTTTTGAATTTAAGTTCAAGTTGTACGGTTTTATGGTTAAATTGATAACACAATCATATTCAGACAACTATATAAATGTCAACATTTTTGAGATATTTAAAGAAAAATATGAGAAAATTTTAAATTTAAAATCATTACAATTAAACAAGAAAATCTAACAGATAAACTAAGAGAAAACTAGCAATGAATAAAAATAATCTTCGACTTGGCCGAGGCAAACACTCTCCCTTGGACGTGTGTAATTTATATGCAAAGTTATTTAGTATTAAGTAAATATTAAGTAGTTTATGTTTTATAATTTTGATTTTGTCGCTTAATATGGCAGATACTTGAGATGGGAGATGAGATAATATCAAAGCTAATGTGTGAGGTCGTTGTTAAAGTTTTGTATATTTTATGGAGTTTTTGAAATTTTGATGACATCACTTTGTATGGTAGTTATGCAGAGTTTCATTCGATTATGCCAAATTGCACACTATGCAATTTATTATTTATTATATGCACACTCAGAGTGCATATAAAAAAAAACACTAAATATGGAAAGAAGCCATTCGATTATTTTTTTGAAAATTGTAACATTATGGTTTTATTTGCCGTTTGCAAGGGCATAACTATACTAAGTCGGTATTGATTGATTTTTTTTTTTTTATAAGAGAATTCAAACTTTGCGATGTTGATAGTTGTACTGCAATTTTACATATCGATATTGAGATTAGCCATACAAAACTTAATCCCCTCAGAACGAGATTAAAAATGAATCTTCTTTGCAACCCTGTCAACAGCGATTATCCCTTAAAACTGCAACGCTTTAACAAACTAAATGACGAATAAAAACTATGGCGACATTCAGCGTACTCAACTGTGTCAAGGAAGCGATAGAAGTGAGCAAATATTTTTGCTGAATGGGTTGTTTTGTGAGCAATATATGAGGTTGTGTGCTATGTACTCAGTTAACTAAGGAACAATTAATACAATTAAAATAAACATATTTAATATATGAACACAACTGTTGGCAACTTGAAGTTTGCTGAATGTTGCCAATTTGAAGGTAAATAACAAAGAAGAAAAAACAAAGAAATTTCAAAGTCTATCTCTTTAAAACAAGTGTTAACAGTTAAGATTACGGAATTAGCTCAATATCGATGCTCTTAATATAAACATTGTATAAGTCACCCGACCCGTAGGACTTTGAAAAAATTGTTAAATGTAGTAAGTGAATTTTTTTTTACAGAATTTGGTGTTAAGTTAGGAGTTTAGTGAAAAAAGTAGGAAAAACCTTTACTTTATGAAAACAAAGAAATCTAGGCCAGGTAAAAAAAGTCAGTCTGATACTGACTCAAAAGTTTGAGGGACTCTTAAAAAATATTTCTGCATACATTTTTTTTTGGATCGGATATAAGAGCACAATATTTTTTATATGTACTTTCCTCAAAAAATGCATGGAAATACCGCGATAAAATTATATTTTGCAGTTGTTTAAAAGTACGTCTTAACATAAATGACGAAATCTTGATTTTTGGTATCTCAAAAGAATTAGTAAATATGAAAAATTCAAACATTTACTTGGCCAATATTTGTGTAGGTACTATCAAAATCTGTACTTTTTTTGTTTTTTTTTGACGTAGAATTACGTCTTACAGCGCGGTTTGTATGGGGTCGTTTTAACAGATTTTTGCAAGGTCATTAGGCAACGTTTTTGGCAAATACTTTAGGGTATACCTACAGCCTTTAATACTCTTCGTTCAAAGATAATATATACACTAAAATATCAGATATATCCTGCGCTGAATGAATATCTAACTTTGGATTTTGTCACTATTATATTAATGTCACAAAATAGTAAAATATAAGAAGAAAAATGCATGTTTTTATATAAGAAAATCAATCATCAGCTGCTTATGTGCCTGCTGCTTTCATGTTTTTCTTTCGTTGTTTATGCTTGTATACTTTGGTTTTGCACGAACTGATTGGTTCGCTTTGGCAGCATTGTAAGCATTAGTTCGCATTGGGTTTATGTATGCACTACTGTTCTAGTATACTAAGTGCTCTATTTTGAAACCAGAGGTCATGAACCTCTTTTCAATTCAGTCAATGAACTCAATCTGTCAAATTTAACGAAATGGTTCTGTGATCCGGTTAGATTTAACTCTTATGAAAAAAAACAAGTTGGATCATATTTATTTTTATGCTTTTACCCAATAGATGGCGTAAAATTTTAATTTTTGCTTATAATGCAAATTAATTTGGATTCCACATCCCACTAGCACTAGCTAGTGTAGTTTGCAAACTATGCATCGAACAGAAAGTGTAGCTAGCAAACTAAATATCAGACAGAGACGAGAGGAAAGGACATGTGCTCAGCGAGAAATATAGACAACATACGATTTTTTTAAAACCGGGGTCTTAATTTTAATTTGAAATAAGTAGTTAAACTGACTGTAGCTCGCAAACTATATATCTGGCAGAGACGAAAGTGGCACCAATGGAAAGTGCATTTGCTTCGCCTTCTTTTCAACTAAGTCAATGAACTCAACCTGTCAAACATAACAAAATGAACGAAAAAATTTGAAATTTTGCTTGTTTCTTTTTGCTTGCTGATTTAATCATACTTACTATTTAACTTTTTCTTTGTTTGGCCTCGAGAAGTAGTCCATAATTGAGTGTTATTCATTTATTTTTTAATTTTTGGAAGATCAATAAAAATACGTGGAAAATGAACAAAACTATCGGACCAAAAAGATAGTGTACAAGAGGTTACAACTTAAACGGAATTCTACGTCTACACTTACGATACTATCGAAACTGTTTCTTTTTTTTTTTTTATACATTAAGAAGAAAATAAAATAATGAAACGCTTCATGGGGATTTCTCCGATCTAAAAAAAAAAGTAAAATTAAGCAAGATATATCTTTAAAGAGTATCTTTAACTTTTGTGTCGGGGTCTTGCGAATCTAAATTTCGTTCCGGCTTAGTATACTACTCATCTTATTATCAGACACTTGAATAAATGTTACATCTCTTTGATTCCATGAAGTGATGAGTATTTTTGCAAAATGTTCAGAGATAATAACGATGGTAAAGCGCACTAAACTGATGAGTGCAAAAGTTTAAATGTTTAGAAACGTCAATTTTGTTCTGTACAAAACACAAAATTCAACTGCGTACTGACCAGCATTCATTAGTTCTGCGTTTTAAACAAATTCGCACTAGGTAGATATTATATTGATGGCTTGGAAAATGTAGTAAACGTATTTTTGTTAAAAAGTCACTTAACATTTCGTGAGTTTAACCATCAAAAATTGTATGGATATGTGCCTTTTCGTTCTCCAACTCCTCAATTACAAAATCTGCAATTAACAAAGATTTAAAGATTTATAACACACCCAATAAGAAAAAAATTATTGTTTTAAAATAATACATATTCGCAACTATTTTTTTTTCTCTGCGTGTTTTTTTCTCCCCCTCTACATGATCTAAATCTGAAAAGGTCAGGGCATATGAACTTTGTGCAAACGTTTGTAACGTATAGAAAAAAGCGTCTCCGGTAAAGAAAAATATATACTTTCTTGATCAGCGTCACCTCACGAGTCTTGCTATCCATGTCCGTCCGTCTGTCCGTCTCTGTGTTGTTCGTAAACACAGTATAAGAAGAAGGCGTTGAGATATTTGGATGAAACTTTGTACACATGGTTCGAATTGTTTCAAGGATCTACAATATTGAATATTTTTTGATTCCGCCCACGGACACGCCTACCTACCATATAACACAAAAACTGAAAACTACATTCGTAAGCTCATGAATAGCGTACAACAACAAAATTTGACACGTATGTATTTTATATCAAAACAAAGATGTTTTCGAAAAATGGGTGTCATCAGCTCACGGACACGCCCAACTCCCATAAAACCCAAAAATTTATAATTCTAAAAATAAGCTGACGTTTAATCCACAGAGATTGAATTTGGTACGTATGTTTTTTATGACAAACCAAAGACGTTTTTGAAAAAAAAACGTCATACGCCAACGGACACGCCTACACTCAGAAAAAAGCTTATCGGAATATGATAAAAAAGGCATCATATTTAGAGAAAAATGGTATAGACTTTGCTCCAGAGAATGCTATTCTCTAATTTCGATACTAAAAATTCTCTAAAAATGGTAAAAAGTTTCCATGAAAAAGAAAAATATATCGTTTTTTGAGAAAAAACTTTTTATTTTTGAGAAAAGATTTGTTTTTATTGAAGAAAATACTTCTCTTAGTGAAGTTTTTATCAAAATATAAGAAAATTTTTTCATTTTCAATAAATTTTTCTCTATAAATGAGAAATTTTTGTGCGAGAAAAATACTTATCATTATTAGAGACATTGAAATATTTCCATTTCCTAGAAGTAAAGAAATATTTCTTCGAAAATGTGAAAATTTATTCTAATTTAAGAAAATTTTATTTGAAAAAGAGAAAATTTCTATATCGAAAATAGAGAAATTTTTTACCGGAGCAAGGTATGTGTTTTTTTCTCAGTGTACATTCCATACAAACAAAAAATTTATAACTGCAGAAATAAGCTTATGTTTGTCTTCAAGAGGTGACCGAGGTATGCAGGTTAAGTGTGTGGCTTATCATGCTCGGAGCCCGGGTTCGATCCCCAGCCGCGGCGGAAAGTTTTTCAATATAAAATTTTTGAAATGGCCAATTTGTTTTTTTTTTGTCTTCAAGAAAAAAAATTTGGAACGTATGTATTTTATAACAAATCAAAGATGTGTTTGAAAAATGGGCTCCAAAAATGGGCGACATTCAACCACGGACACGCCTATCGCCGATGTTACCCAAACAGTTGAAAACTTCACAAATAAACTTATGTTTTTTCTACATAGATAAAATTTGGCATGTATCTTTTTTGTACCAAATACTAAGATGTGTTAAAAAATTGGGCGTAGTCCGTCCATGAACACGCCCATCTCTCTTGCTACCCACAATAGCTAAAACACTATAAAAGCATTAATATGTGAGCTACAGTAATAAAAATTGGTATGTACATACCCATTAGGGTATATCTTCAACTTGGCCGAAGTTAAATACCCCCACGGCTGATTCGTAAGGGTACAAAATCTTAAATTGTAGCTCTTTTTGTATGAGATTCCATATAATTATACTATTTTGATGACATCTTAAATACATTCATATCAAATTGTTTTCTTGCAGAGTAAAGACAAGGCTCTTTATAAAGTTTTCAATTTGGGCTTGTATGAGAGGTGGACGTGTTCATGGATGTATGACGTCCATTTTTCTAACGCACCTCAGTTTTGACGTAGAAAACACAAATATCGAATTTAAGTTTTGTAGCTTTAATATTTGCTTCTCTATAGAATTTTCATTATTGGAGTTATATAGGAGGAAGGCGTGGTTTTCATCAGACTTAGCCCATTCTCAAACATTGGTCTTTATATATTTTGAAAAGAGCTCAAATTTTGCATATCAGTACAATTGCTTAAAAATTACGGCTGTAAGCGTGTCCACAGACGAACAGACAGACAGACGAACGGACATGTCTGAATCAACTCAGGTGGTGATGATGAGCAAGAATATATATACTTTTCTATACCTACCACTCCACCTTATGAACCCCTACGCAATACGCATGGTAGTATAAATATGAAGATGTTAGCCTGGACTACAACCTGTTTTCCTATTACAGTGCTTTTTATATGAAAATTTATATGATATACAAATATCAGTAACGACACATTGACTACGACTGGATTGACTATTGACTATTTTGAATACGACGCGTGGAGTATGACATGATGACGGGCTTGTATACTAAATAGTTATTTAATAATCATTAAATTTAATTCGAGAAATTATATTAGAAGTCCTTTCGACTACTTAAAAATGTTATACAACTATCTTTGAAATTGAATTAAGTTCCTTCTTAGTTTGAAGTTCATGTTTGAAGTTGTTATTTTCAAGTTTGAAATTTAATTAAGTTTTTAGTCTTAATTATTTTTTATATATATTTCTTCACAAGCACAAGTGTTAGAGTGAATTGTTTTTTTTCCCCTTTTTATGCTGCTGCTTCTAGGCAGCCATGGTTCATTTAGTTAAACAAAGTTATTTTTAGTGCTGTGCTAAAAGGTTAAGATAAGCTATTTGCATCGAATTAAAATAATAATAAACCTTATTAGCACACTAATTAAGTAAATGCTTATGCTTATGCTTTATGCTTGATTGATGAAATACAAAGAAAACCCTGCCACAGATGTTCAATTAATCCGTTAGATTAAACCTTATCATCAAAATGTAACAAAATTCTGCAACAATAAAAGCATCAAAGCCTGAGCTCATGTTTTATGCCAAAATAGCAGTAATATTTAATTTTATTTTGTTTTGTTGTGCTGCTTCTTTGCATTTCTTTTCCAAAACTGCCCATATTATTCTCTCTTAGGTATTAACGTTTTTGTTTTGGTCAATAATTTGGCTTTTTGGCTTTAATTGAATTTATTTTGTTTGCGCATTTGTTGTATGTTGTTGTTGTTGGTGGTCGGTCGTATTGGCCATTTAATTTCACTCGCAGTGGTTTTTAAATCTTCAATTCACTGTGTATTGTTGTGTTGCGTAGTTTTGTTGTTATTGTTATTTTTTTTTTATTGTTATAGTAGTGCTTTTACTCTCAGCTGCTGCGCATGCGCTCAATTGCAGTTTAACGTTCAGCAAGTTCGTGGTCGGCTGGATCACTCAGTTAAGTGTTGAGTTTGTTTTGTTAATTTTTTTTTTTCTTTAATAAACATCTGATCTGATAAACAATATGATATGTACTTTTGAAACAAGTTGTGGTTGCCTGCTGTAGAGTATTGAATCAAACAATGGCTTCCATGTCAAAATACTGAGTGTAGTAAAGTGAAAAAGTGAAAAGAGCGAAAAATGCACGGTATTAAGTTTTTTTTTTTTTTCTATAGAAAACTCAAAAGATCGTTACAAAGTGTTCGTCATCTTAAAGATATCAAAGGTTTGAATGAGATAAAAAATCGTTGATGAACACAATTTAAAGACGTATACAATTTGTGACATTAATATGTATGTGTATCAAAAACTGTAGCAAACGTACTGGTTCACAGTGAATCAACTGGCAGGAAAGGGTGGAACTAGGAAAAAAAATCAAACGTAGTACCGCGAAATAAATTACGAATTTTTCAAATCATAATTGAATTAAATTATAATTTTAATGACATATTCGATTGGTTTTGCTTTAGGAATTACCAGTACCTGTTGTAAATCAAGGATTTTTTGGAAACAAAAAATTGTTATAAATATATATAACGCACAAACATTAAATAATAACGAAATTTTATAAATTTAACTTTTTATATTTCATGTTGTTGTATTTGACTTCAATTTGTAATATAAAAAAAATGATCTTATTCCTAAGTACAGCTTGAAATAAAAAAAAAAAACAAAGTTTGAGCATTTATTTTAAGTGAGTTGAAGTGACTTTCACATAAACTTTTAAATAATAAGAATGTATTGGAACCTGAAATGGTGAATAGTTTTGAATTTAAAAATAGTTCAGGTTTTTATTCTAAAAGGTTCCAGCTGCCACATTTTTAGCGGAAAATGGAGTGAAAGTTACATGCATTTTCTAGGGATGTGGATTAGTGGATGCGGATGCTGATCTGTAAAAAGTATTCTTACAGATCTTTTCAATAAAATTAGAAGATATTTTTAAGAATTGTTCATATTAATTTTTTTTTATGAAATACTCGTACGTGGTATAAAATAAAATTACGCAATAATAATAATTAAATTAAAGCACATACAATTTCATATAATAGCATAACTAATGCTGGTATCTTTTTTTTCGACAAAAAAAAAAAAATGGACATTATCATGATTTTTGAAGTTTTTAAAGGACATCGCAATTAAAAACAAGGGACAAATAAGGTATACATAATATGGTTTTTTCGAAATGAACAGAAATTCATACATTTATTAATGATTTAAAAGAGAATAATAAAACAAATCAATGCATTTTCATCGTCGCCTGTCAGCTTCCGAATCGTATCCAATGGTTTCACCACTTTTCTTCAGATATTTTTTTTTTCATAGCGATTCATCTAAGCAACTCTGGGCTTGTTTTCAAAGAACCGTAAGATTCGCTTTCAATGATCGATTTTCAATCGGTTTTTTTCATTAGTCCAAAAATGAAAAAATTGCTCATTTCAGAAAAAAGCATAAAATTTATTCAACCAATTAAGCGATTTCGTTTTATTCAATATTATCGGTGTCAGAATATTAAATACTTCCAGACAAGTATTCGGAATAGATATCTTGTCGTTTTGCCACTTTTTGATTTAATCACCAACACAGTAAATATGGTTTTTAACCCTACATCCGTTCATGGTAAAACAATACGTTAACCGTCTTTGGGGTACAATTGTACCTCAGTGCAATTATATGAAAAAAAGTCCGACTTCAAATCCAAATAAAATAAATGAATGCCTTTATTTATAAAAAACATTATCAAATAAAACAAAAAAGGAGAAAACAATAACAATAACCAAATCGGGAAAAACTTGATTTAATGTTAAATCAGGTTTAGATGTTTATTGAATTTTGTGTTAAAAGTGAGTTGGGGTACGATTACGTTTAAGAGTTAAGGAACAGATAAGGAATTTAAGGGAATTTTGAAAATTTTCAAAGGACATCTTTTTTGACACTAAAAAAAAAGGTACTATCCCACAAAAAAGGAACAGATACGAGCATTAAGAACAACTTACAAAATGTATTTGAATATAACATTTTAAAGACTTCAATAGTTTTTTATTTTAAAGCAGAACATCAATTATTAAAAAAAAAAATTCTTAATACTTAAAATTTAACAAGGCTGTGATAATATTCTTATTAATATACATATTTTTAGGTACTTTTTTTGTTTACTGATTTATTGAAACTTCAAAAACTTTTTATATTTTTTTCATTTTGAAATTTTAAGTTTTACAAAAAATTCTCAAACTTATTTCGTTGTACCTATTATGATTGCCGTTTATACTTTAAGGTATTTTATAAAATTTGAAAAATTGTTATGTGCACAATTTAAAATACGTGACCATCGCTGATTTCTAATTCAGTGTCATTTATTCAGTGTGGTTTATTGAAACTTCAAAAACTTTTATATTTTTTTTTTTAAATTTTCAGTTTTTCAAAAAAATTTGTAAATTTATTTCGTCGAACCTACTATAGTTTCCTACTAACTTCAAGATATTTTTTAAATATTTGAAATTAAAAATTGTTATTTGCACAAATTAAAATCGAAAATCCATCGCTGATTTCTTATTGGCCCAAAATACACTGTAGTGCTCAGTCTGCGTGAGTAGTAAATCATTTAAAAATACACTGTAGTGATCCGTCTACGGCAAACTAGTTTTTTTTTTTGTATGCATGAACATTGTTTGATTGTATTAGTTTCGAAAATTTTCTGAACTCTGAGAGCTCTGCAAACATTTTATGAGGCTCTCCAAAAAAATGACTCTAAAAAGAGTATTTTTTACGCATGTTTTATGATGACTCATTAAAGGGACTCATGTACTAGTCTTAATTATGACTTTTAAATGATTGCTCAAAAATAAGACTCATAAAAGAGTCGTATTGTATTTGATTTATGAGTACTCATAAAACACACTCATTAAAGTGTCCTAAATACGATGGTAATATGATTGTTCATAAAAAAGACTCATAAAAGTATCATATATTGATTGATATATGCGTAATCATAAAAAAGACTCATAAAAGAGTCTTTTATACGAGTGTTTTATGAGAGAATAGTTACGGATAATTGCAAAAGCATCATATCTAATAAATAAATAATAAGTTGATCGAACATATTTCTTTTGATTGTATAAAACTTTGTAACTGTCCATTATAGACACATGCTATCTTGACGTCACTTTTGGAAGAATTGTTTGTTTGTGGCGATACACATGCATTTAAATTGAACTACAACAAATGTTCGGTGCAAAAAGACTTCTTATGTGAGTCTTAAAAGAGTATTATATATGAGTATTTAAAGAGTTCTAAATATGAGTCTTAAAAGAGTACTCAATATGAGTCTTTAAAGAGTTTTATATATGAGTCTTACAACCATTATTACTATGGCTCCAAAAAGACTGTTGAAATAGTCAATATTATGAATCATATTTTAGTGCCCACAACATACGAAAATGTACTCATAAAAGAGTCTTTTTTGAGCACAATATAACTATGAAACTTCATTTATATGAGTCTTGAAAGAGTCATAATGTTTGCTGGGAGTTCTCAAAGAATTAAATTTAAAAATTTTCTCTTGCTTATGTGTTCGTGTCAGTCAATCGTCACTCAACTTTTTTGGTGAGTGACATTTCACGCACCTTACGTCGCCTGCCTTATCTCCCTTGCCTAAGAAAACCGGTTTGTAGCAGACTGAGCATTACAGTGTATTTTTGGCCATTCACCTTAAAGAAAATCAATATTTCACGTTTTTTCATTATTAAAACAGGGCCATTTTTTAAGGGAAAGAACTAGTATATAAAAAATTCATTATGTGGATGCGAATCCATTTGTCAAATTGTTTCGGATGCTCCGCGGATGTGAATGCGGGCTCCGTCACATCCCTAGTATTTTCCATATTAAATTATTTTTTTATTTGATTTAAACAGAGCTAAAGGGGTGCTAATTCAAGGAAAAATAATTATATATGTATTTTTATATAGAAGAGTATGAAAAACATAAAAATAATTATGTTTGCAGAATAATATAAATATTTTAGTTAACAAATTTTTATTACGGCAATCATGTATCAAACTTTTTTTTTGTCCAAGTACCCAGCTTATTCTTGCCCAGAAGCTTTATTAGAGTTGCCGAATGGTACGATATAACGCATTGATAATCATTTTCTTACTTGATTTCGATGGTGCGTTCTCTAATATCCAATAATACATAATCGTATAAGAATTTTAAAAATGTTAAGCGTTTACTTAAGATATAATCTTAAGATATAATCTT
Organism: Tetanocera ferruginea; assembly: GCA_958299015.1. Classification (NCBI taxonomy): domain Eukaryota; kingdom Metazoa; phylum Arthropoda; class Insecta; order Diptera; family Sciomyzidae; genus Tetanocera; species Tetanocera ferruginea. Next base: position 118,547,238 of record OY282642.1, on the reverse strand, counting down.
ATAAGATAAGAATATAATCTTAAGACGGATTTAACTTAATATTTCTTTAAACTAGCAATAGTGAATTTTGAAAAAAACTCGTTTTTTATAAAATTGTGCTTATTATTAAAATAAGTTCATTGTATTATAAAGTTTTTTTGGAAAAATAACAGGATTATGCGGTATAGGTTCAGTACTATGACTCAAGGTGAATAAATAAAACCTTAGCTGGGTTTCACGAGTTTGGCAACCTTTTTTTCTGGCCTCCACATATTGTGCTCCTGAGTGATTTCGCCCAAAAAAGGTTCCATCACTTTTTGGTCAACAGCTGCGTCATAGTTTTTTTTTTGCATAACTTGAAGGGAATCCAAAGTTTTCTTCAACAAAAATTATAACCGAAGAAAAACTAAACAAATCTTGTGAACATACTTATGTGATCTGAACATGTCCACAGTACTTTAAAAGCTCCAAAAGACTATATAATTTGGTAAAATAAATTTTTATTATAATATTTAAATGTTTTATTTTATTTTCATATACTTTATTATGATGCAATAAAATAAAGAGTTTACTTCTAAGAAAACGGAAAGCCAAAATGAATATAAAATTATTAATTAATTTCATGCGAAATCTTAAAAACTTATCTCAATGCAATGCTGTAACAAATTCAGAAAGAACATATTTTTTGTTTAAAATATACATAAATGATAAATTATGATAATTTGGGATCATTAATTTAATCAGCAAGGATTTGATGAGTATATTTTGTTTTTATATTTAACTATTAGGCTGTTAGCGATAACAATGCCGAAGACAGTTAACCAAACTCGCGAAACCCAGCTATGGTTTTACTCACATTGAGTCATGGTATCGAACCTATACCGCAGAATCTTCTTATTTTGTTAATTGTTGCACAGTGTTATCATAAACACCAATTTTTCGAAAAAAATGTTGTTTGTTCCATTTATTAATTTAGCATCAGATACAGCATTTCACATACCTAAATTATTGAAAAAAATTAATAACAAGCAAAAAAAAAACAATTAGAACATCATTCATTAAAAAAAAACACAAAAACCGTTGCCTGTTAAATTTCCATATTGACGCTTAAGATAATTGGGCGCGCAGAGGACGTTGCTATGATCGATGGATGAAGCGATCTTCATATTTTTATTTCATCACTTCAGATATGTACAGCCACTGTGCATCAAGGAGAAACTTGTTTAATAAAACAACACTAGCAAGTACATTAATTATACCAACATTGCCAAAACTCATGTCGTAGACATTGTCAATTACAGTAACTATGAAAACCACTTTCGGAACTCTAAATAAACACACAAACAAATTGGTGTCTTTCTTGATTGTTCGAGAGCTTTCCTATTTTATCTCAAACTAAAAGCACTGAGCATATATCTATTATATGCTCAGTGTGAAAAGCAAGTTTAACATTGCGCAAAAGCACTCGAAAATGTATCATAAACACTTTGTTTTATGGTATTTTGTATGCAGCACTGTCAGCTGCAACATTTCAGTGTCCATGTTAAGCGCACTTTTCTTGTATATATGTAGCTCTTTGAAAAAGTGAGTACAAAGCATTAAGATCTCCCAACAACAAAAACGTTTAATACTACCACTCGCATGTATAGCAAATATGTCACTCAAATGAAATGAAGTTGTATTCGAAGTTTTGTGGAATAGCAGAGGTTCAAGTTTGGAGTCTGAGTGGAACGGTTACCTGTTACACTTTATTGTAAAAATTACAATTTAGTGAAGTTTTTTGAAGCCTCGGAGTGCAAAAATTAGCACTCAATTAATTAACATGATATAAGAATTGATGTATTTCTTTTTAAAAAAAATGTAATTTCATACAAAAAATTCATAATTATTTAATTATCTTTACTTGCAGAGATGGAATTGAGAACAAAATCAATGTGGTTTCTGCTTTTTATAGCGCTGCATTCAGTCACTCAAACCGCTGGCGAAGGTCTACGCTTGCCAGACCAACAGACTGCCTCAGCACCACAACAACAAGTCTCACAAAATGTGCAGCATATCTTTCAGCAGCAACAACAGGTTCATCCGCAGCAGCAACAGCAACAGCAACAGCAGTATCAACAACAATTTCTACAGCAACAGCAGCAACAAGCTGGAGCTGGTGAAGGACGCTCATCCATACTAAGCCTCTTTGGCTTAGGCCAGGATAATGATCCATATTTGTCGCGCGTTAATTCCAACTGTTTGGGCGGCGATTTGTCTGAATGTTTCAAGACACAGGCTCTGAGTAGCTTTGATGAAATTTTTTTCAAAAATCAATATCGGTAAGTTTTAAGCTGACACGTGCTAAACAATTGAGAAATTATTTGAATTTTATTTTTAGATTGTCCGATTTTGCGCGTGTGGTACGCATGCCCGAAAGTCAACAACGTACATTGCAGCAGGAACCTTTTGAATATTCCGAGGAACCACGTAACGAGGATACCGATTGGGATCAGCTGTTAAAATACGCATTGCGACGTGCAGAACGGTAAGTTTGCAGGTGTAGAAGTTGTTGTGTTCAATAATAGGCAAAACAAAAATATCTGAAAGTGAAAAAAAAAAAAAAAAACAACAAAAAGTAATATGTAGGTAGGAAGAACTACCAAAATTGATGAGCAAATTGGTTTTAAATTTTCTTTATAACCAATTGTTCTTTTCTTTTCAACATTTATATTTCAGTTTGCAGTTTAATGAAAAAACAGTTATTCTTAACTTTTTAATTTTAAAAGGTTGAATTTGAAGTTAAAAACCTATACATATATAAATAATTATTTTTTTAAGACCAATATTTTGTAGTTTCATTGGCCGCTTCACTAGCTCATTAGTTGTCTTTCTGACTTCTGCAGTGCAATTATTTTGAAAAACTTAAAAGCATAAGGTTCGTGGTTTGAGTTAGCTTAAAAATATTTCAGCATAATTTTATGGGTAAAGGTTTTTCATAGCATCCTACGTGAATTCTTTGACGACTCATATAGCTTAGTTATGAAAGAAGACTTTTTTTAAATAACATAAAAAATATCAAACAAATATATTTATATTTTCGAAAAAATTTTCGAAAAAAATATATAAAAACACATACACAAATAAGAGTATTTTCATCCTTCTTCAATTGTAACATAGTTTTTATGAAAACTTGTTAATAACTCCAAGAAAGTTAATATGTTTGAATTCTTTCGAGTGTAACTTGGGTGGTATAAAGTTATTCTTTGTGCTGGTTTCGCTGTGTTAATCAGTAATATTTGCGTTTTTCATCAAACAATTTATAAAATTTTATTTATCGCACTTCCATTATAATTTACCCTTATAGCAACCCACTGCTTAGTAGTTTATTAATTATTTCTAAAATTGTTTGACTCAGCTTTAAACTCTGAAGGAGGATCAAAGCAAAAAGAGAAAGAATTTAAAATTTTTTAAATCGTAATTTTCATTCATACAACAAGTCAAAGACTTAAGAAAAAGCATAAACAAAGCCTAAAGCTTTCTTTACTGCAAAAATAACCGGAAGTTTACTTAACACCATTACTATTAGCAACAAAAATATGGCCTAAATTTGACGAACCTCAGCAGGATTTTGTTTCCTGGTACTCAAGTTAAAAAGAAAAAAAAAAAAAATAGAAGAAAACCCAAAAGCCAGCATTAAAATAAAATGGTGAAAATGATAACGCAACTGAAGCAACATTAATGCAGGCCCGTAACTAAGTGCGGATTTTCGGGGTTCAAACCCACCGACCCATAGGTAGCAAGAAGTAGACAAAAAACCAATCCAACTAAAGCAAATTAAGGCAACTGTTGATATTTTTAATAAAAACATGTTGCTCTAATTTCAACATAAAATATTTGTACCCCATATTTTGAGAAAAGATCAAATTTTGTGGTATTTTTTAAAATAAATTATTGAAATATAAACAAAAAAGTAACCGTACAATTTTTATCAGGCATGCACGTTAACGTTAATTTTAACGGTAACCGAAATATTTTTTTTGTTTCGTTGAAACGAAATAAAAAAATAACGTTAATTCAAAAAACGAAATATATTTATTTCGTTTCGGAAAAAACGATATAAAATTTTTTCGTTTTTTTCCCAATCAACCGTTGAAAATAACGTTAATTTCAACAAAAAAATTTCGTTTTTTTTTGTATCAGAAGAAATGTTTTTCAGCATAGGAGAAAATTTTTCGTTTTTCAACGAAACGAAATTTGATTTGAAAAATTTTTAACGTTATTTAAAAAACGAAATAATTTTGATAATTTATTTTTCGGCCTCAACGAAACGAAAAAATTTTGTTGATTTCGTTGTGCATGTCTGATTTTTATACATTTTTTTTAGCTTAACTGATTAATACAAAAAAGAATCTATTATTTCTTAATTTAATTTAATCAAACATGGCAGAGATATTTGCTACCCGATTCAAAACATTCAATTTAATTTAGTTTTTTTTTGTCTCTTATGGCAGTTGACTGAAATACATGCTAAATAACTATCGACAATGTTATGAAAATTCATTAAAAAAACTTTTTGATAGAGCTTTACAGTGGTGATTTAGAAATAAGTAGAAAAACTGGAAAACTGTTTCAATTAAACTAATATCTTGATATGGAAAGTCAATGTTTTGAATTTAAAATAACTTTTTTTAACAATTTTGCTAATTGCTGAATAAAACTAAATATTTTAAGGAATTTTTTTCTTTTGAGAAAAACTTTAATTTGTCCGAATTCTTCATTCTGGTATTAAAAAATCTGAATTTCTACCAAAAACACTTCCTTTTAAAAGTTTTCGAACTAGGCGCATAGAAAAATGAACAATTGTTTTTAATTTAATTGAAAAATAATTAAAGCTGCTTTCGATTCGCCAGTGCTCAACGCGCTTGTGGAAAAAAGTCTACTCATTTTTCTTTTATTTGCTCAATAGTTGGCAACACTTTTTTTATGACAGACCACATCAATAAATAAATTGAAATTTTTTACCTGCCAATAAATCAATCAACATTAGACATTTTGAAATATTTTGAATATAAAACAGTTCACTGCTTGAAAGAATTTAATTTTGTTTTTGTACTCACATCACATTCTGACAAAATTTTGAACTCTTCACCCATTCTCGTACACAAAACAATTAAAAAAATAAGAACTTGGCACCACAACTTTACTCAACTCAATTGGTAGTTGACTTTCGCTATCCCCAACTAGCTGAAGACTTTGTTTTTGTTTTCTCATACAAATTTTGAAATAAGACTCTTGTGTGCTGGTGCGTTGTCTTGATGAAAAATTACTTTTTTGCATTGCAAGCCAGATCGTTTTTCTGTAATTTTCACATCCAATTGGTTGAAAAGGTTACAATAATATTCTGATGTTAATGTTTCACCTTTTTGAAGATAGTCAATCAACAAAATTTCTTTATAATCCCAAAAAACAGTTGACATAACTTTTCCAATTCCGATTGAATTGATTTTGCCTTCTTTGGTACACGGTTAAAAATCTTGTACTAAATTTTAAACTTTTTTGGATTACATATAGGACACGACCAAAAAAAGATTACTTTTTAATCCAATGAAAAGTTTTAAATTTTTTAATCCAAAAAGGATTTATTTTTAATCCACAAAAAGTTTAAAATGTCTTAATCTAAAAAGGAATAATTGTTAATCCACAGAAAGTTTAAAATATTATAATCCAAAAAAGATAAGATTTAAGTCCAAAAAGTTTAAAATATTGTAATCCGAAAAGGATTACTATTTAAACCACAAAGGTTTAAACACTGTTTACTGTAATAATGTATATAATAATATTTTGGTTCAGATTTTAAAAAAATAATTTGTTTCATTTAATTAAAACTAATTTCAGATGCTTTAACAACATTTAGAATAATATTAAGCTTAAATTTCGTAGTAGAAGTAGTTTTCAATCTTATACTTGAATTCCAATGCGGCAGTGGCAGCGTCAGTGGCAGTGGCATTGATCAGCTGTAAAATTTTAGAAATACTGTTGTTCAATGGTGAAACTTACATAGCAGCAGTGGCAGTAAGCAATACTGCCGAGGTAAGCCCTATTACTAAATTCACTGCCAACATGCAAATAATTAAATTACTAAGAAAAATTCCACATTCACTGCTTTTGATGCTGACGCTGCCACTGCTAGATTGTAATTTGCAGGCAGTAAAATACGAAACAGCTGATCACTGCCGCTGCCACTGACACAGCTGCTGCCACTGCCACTGCCACTGCTGCATTGTAATTCAGCTATTAAATAACATAAATAATTTTTCCTGAAAATACTACCTTAATGCAAATTTATAGTTCAAAAATAGTCTTAAACTTAAGCTTTTTCGGATTAAAAAGAAATTAAACTAAAATATGGAATAAAAAATAGTACTTTTAGGATTAAAAATACCTTTAAACCAAAGTTTGGATTAAAAACTAGTCCAAAATTTTTAACCGTGTACACTTCCACCAGCTTCAGTCCACTGTTTTGATTGCTCTTTCATCTTTTGTGCATAGTGACATAGTGATGATCAACAGTTATGAAACGACGCTTAAAATCCATTTTATTTCGCAAAAATCTATCCAAACAATTGTGAGCAATTTTCATGCGAATGCGTTTTTGATCAACCGTAAGCAAATACGGCACCCACCCATCTTGCAGATAATTTTTTCATTTTTATATTTTTATGCAGATGAACTCGATCATTTGATTTGCCTATGGCATCACCTATTTTTCGCACTTTCACTCGTCGATCGTCTAGTACCATATCATGTACTTTTGCTATCATTTCTGCTTATTTTGCAGTTTTTGGACGTCCACTTCAATGCTTGAACGACCACGTTTAAATTCTGCTATCCTGGTTTTTACTATTGCATATGGGCATCACCTAAAAAAGGTCCACCAAAAGTGAAGAAAAACATTTAAATAAAGTATTGTAACAGCTTTTAACTTTATTTTTTTTTATTTTGATTAGTAGGTCTGTTTCTGTACGCACTTCAAGTAAAGTTCGAGTAAAGTTCGGGTAATAGAGAGTAATTTGATTATTTGTCAAAATAAGAAAATTTGTCAAAAAGTACGGATACGGTTTCAAGTAAGTTTCAAGCACAACAGCTGTTTTTTGAAAACAATAAAATTTATTTACTTTGTTATTGTATTTAAAACACTTTCGTTAGCATTAATTATGGATATATTAACTATTGTTATTAATTTGGTAACCTATTTCATAAATTTTTTCACAAATCAATGCAATAATTTAATTTTATCACTTTGGCAATCAGCTGTTTGAAGCTCGAGATTCGAGCTCGAAGAAATTTTTCAAGTAAAGTTCGAGTAATAGAGAGCGATAAAAAGTGACATTTTGCTTGTTCTTCTTCTCTCTCGTGCTGGAAAAATGTGTACGGAAACGCTTTCGAGTAACTTCAAGTTACTTGAAGTGAGTACGGAAACAGACCTAGTATCACTGCTATGTAACTTGAATTTAACTTATTATGATGTATTTTTATTAAAATTTATAATGAACATCTTTACTGTATTTTACTATGGTGGAAAAATTTGTCGCGTCCGTATTCGTGCTATATCTATTTAAAAAAAGGGAAGAGATAATTCTAATATTTCATAAGTCTACGAAGAATAGTTATCCTTTGACCTCCATTAACATGTATATTACATATAAAAAAAAGTTCTCAAAATTAGCTAAATTTTGCATATTTCTATACGAGCTTAAAAAAACTTATATTTTTTGTCGCGTCCGTTCCATTGAATGATTGCTTATTACTTTGTAGTAATTTGTACTAAATCTTGCCAATATTTTTATAAAATGTAGCACTCTTTCATTGCGTTAGAATACCTAAAGTACATATCGGTTCTTTTTGTTTCTCTCTTGTTTTTCAAGTAATTAAAACAGTGCGAATGTCTCGTCCGTGCAACTGGGAGATGCCCATATGAAGCAGCATTCTCACCTAATACATTCACCATATCATTATGAATTTCTTGTCCCAATAAACCTTTTTTATGTATATATTTAATCTGAAGAACCATTTTTGAACAGCTGTTCTTATACGAAAGCGTTGCCAGATCGAACATGTGTTTAAACGATAGATGAAAGTTTCCAATAGACTTAACTTTTTGCTGTTTATGCCGTCATATCTGTGTCAGGCTAAGAACTTTCCGAACGACCCTCGTATGTTCGTTTGCGTGGAATTTCGCTGTCAACATCCATTTATTTGTCGCGTAGAAATTGTTTAATTTTAGAAAGTCATGCTTTACTTCTCAAAATAGAGAAAAATAAATTTATAATAACAAAAAATTTACTTAAAAAACTGTCATTTTTCACTTCAAAATAAATAGACAGTTCAATTAAATTATCGTGAAAAAATGTTGCAAGAGAAATGTTATTTTTACTATTAAAAAAAATTATTTGTGGTGACCTTTTCAATGTTCATAGAAAAAAAATACATTTTAAAACAATTTTGCAAATTCTATTTTTTGCGTGTAGGCTGTTTTGTATATTAAACCTCCCTCCAAATAAAAATCATGCCTACTGCTCTGCGATAAAGTAAACATATTTAACCGAAACTGTTTTAGTAGTTTTATGAATAATTTGTCACAATCTAGCTGTTGCCGATTTATGTTGCTAACAACTGCAGAATAACAAAATATGAGTGAGAAAAAAAAGATATTAACAAGGATATGCAAGATATGCCAATTACTTTTTCAGCAGAAATGAGCGCAGTTCTATGCCTATCCAGGCAGTTGGAGGTGGGATGGAGATGTTTTGTTTTTTTTTGGGCTTTTTCTTGTGGCTAAGGCCAATTTTAATGTTGCTGTACACAATTTTGGACAGGACTACACAAAATGAATATTTCCTTAATTAAAGTGCTTAAGTCTTTTCATCGTTAAGCCAAGTACACTGTTGACATTGCTTGCGGTTATTTAAGCAGAATTTAATACAAGTTGTTCTGCTGAGCTGTATCTCATCAAAGTGAGAATAACAAACGGCTTTATAAATTGTTCAAAATATCAAGTATGTGTTTGTAATGGAAGATGACTAATGAGGATGGGAGGGGGTTGCCTGTTGTTATAAAGATAGCTTATAAATAAAACAATTTATTAACACACTTCTCTAAAATTTCAACATTCCTCGCACGTTAATGACAAAAATAAAAAAAAAATCCTTAATAAAGCCATCATTGGTAAATGTGATGTTGTTGGCTTTGATAGCAATGCAAAGATGACTGTTTGAAGCCAACAATATTTACCAGCTTGTTGACTTACGAGTGTGAAATATAGAAAAAAACACTAGTTAATAAGCTTAATAAAAAAAAAAATTTAAGCACAAATAAGCTTCTGAGTAAAATTTTTGAGCTTCGTTAAAAATTTGCACGTGCTGTATTAATTAGACCTTAAATTATTGTTAAATTAAAAATTTAAAATTAAAAATTTTATTTTACAAATTTTAATTTAAAATTTAATTAAAAATTTAAGCTGATCAAGTTATTTTTTCAATAAAACTTATTATCTGTTATAGCTGAAATAAGCGACACTGTCAAAAGTAAATTGAAAATAAAGTTCAGATAAGTTTAATTACTGGTCGCTGATAAGAACAAGAGCAGGGTTTGAGAAATTACAGCAAATATCAGAAAAATTTTAAAATTTTCATGTCAGAAGTTCGCAGATATTATTTATTTTATTTTATGACGGTAAATGTTATATTTCAATTTCGCTGAATTTGAATAGAGTGTGTCGAGCAAGTCATACCGGTTAAAGCTGTTTTAAAATAGTTAAAATAGTGACATATGCCATAGCCAAAATATGCAGCATTTTTAAAAAATATTCAATTTCTTCTTACAGTTTCATCAAATCCACCGCTTTAGAAGTTGAACTTCCCGAAGAGCTTACCGAAGCTGGCCGTTACCAGGCACGTTTTATTAGCAACGATATTGATAGCGAGCTAGACATCATAGAAGATAAGCATGCGCCCACATTCTGTAAGAATTAAACACATCATATTGACAAGCAAAAACTAACCAAATATATATTTTTGTCTCTTTCTATATTTCTCAATTTCTTAGCACGCAAGAAGCTGAAGAAAATGATCATTCCACTTTTGCTTGTTTTAAAGATTTTCAAGCTCAAGCTGTTGCTTTTCTTGCCCTTCATTCTTGGTATTGCTGGTCTTAAGAAGATACTCGGCTTGGCTGCCATTATTTTACCCGGTCTCTTTGCCTATTTCAAGCTGTGCCGTCCACCAGGTGCTGGTGTGCCTGGATTCGGTGCTGGTGCTTTTGGTGGTCTGTTCGGTGCTAAGGCTCCAGAGTATTCGCCACAAGGTGTTGGCGCTGCCAATTATTATCATCATCATGAACACTACGAAGGCGGTCATGGCGGTGGTGGCAGTCCATTCTATCGTCAGGAGCCAACTTTTTCGAAGCCATACACCGATTACTATAGCAAAAACTATCAGAATGTTGCTGGTAATGCTGTTAGTTTTGGTGAGCCTCAGGATGCAGCTTATTCCGGTTATTCACAACAATATGGACGTAGCACGGGCAAAGATGTTCCGAGCACACAAAAAAGCTAAGCTGGATGCATTGTGCTGCCCAATTGATATTTTCCTTTGTTTTCTCTTTGCCATCAACTGCTAATTGTTTTAGTTTTAAATTGTTTTTATATATTTTTCATTCCAATCACGTTAGTATTTTGCGCTTTTGAAGCTCCATTCAGGAGTTAACTTTAAAGTGCATTTGTTTCTATCTTATTCATTTTATATTTATATTTATTTATAAAGTTATAAATAATAAGTTATTTCAATATAAAAATTATTTAAATTTATTTGAATCCTTTTGTCGAAAAAAAAAAATATGCCAGTAAAAATTAGTTAGTGTTTGAAAATAATTGGAGGAAAGGTTGATATAGCTTTATCACTTCATTTGAACTTAAATCAAGGGTGTGAAGTCCGTACCATTCTATATTGTAAGTATATACTTAGTAAGTTTATTTTTTAGCTTTTTGCAATAACTTTTTGACGAAATTTTGTGTCAGTCGAATTGAATAATTTTTAAAATAACTCCAATAATCTGAAAGATATGATCAGAAAAAAGCACAAAAAGCATACATTTTCTATAAATAGTATAGAAAATTCCTACACAGTAAAAAGTTTGAGGATAAATTTTATCTTTTTTATAACATTTCTGTTGTATAAACTCGTTTTATTCCAAATTTATTATAAGTTTTATCCCACTCAATATTATAAAACTTGCATTTCCATTCAAACAGCTATTTTACTCCAAAATAGTATAAATTTTATACCATAAATTTATAAAAATCATATATGTATTCCAGTTCTACACACGAGAACCTCACGGAGCCACTCGTCTTTCACGTACAAGTCGAGTTTTCGAAGCTACCGAACTTCAGCGATGCTATCAGACAATCAGTTTGCGCTTGTTCTTCAGTCAGTAATCATGTTATGCGCAAATTGTTCCGTTGAATATTTTTTTGTTCACACACATTACGACAAAAATAGTGCGCTTGAATTGGAAGCTCTGCCAACATGATTAAACATGCGAATTTCTAAGTACAATTTTGTACTCTGTATTTTTCCTATCAAATTGTTTTTGAAAATGTAAAAAACAATATATCATGAAATCTATCAATTGAAATCTAAATATGATTCCTGATTTATGACTTTAAATGTAACACATATTAACATATTTAATGTATGTTTATATATGTGCCACATATTTTTATACAATATTGCTATAAAAAGTAACCAAATGTGGTATAAAAAGATTTTATACTTTTGCTTATAAAAATGTATACCAAACTGGTGTAAACACATTTTATACTTTTTTCGGATAAAATCTATACCAACTTTTATAAATTTGGTTTATACGATGTTATGGTATACATTTTATAACATATTTGGAATTGATCTATATTTATACCATATAGTATAAACTTTATCCTCATATGTTTTACTTGCTTAAAAAAATTGATCGATTAATTCAAGATCACAAAATTTGCGTTTTTGTATAAGAAATATCTTTGAGCTAATCTTCAATAGGGTATTTTCCATGTAAATGTATGTAAAAAAGAAAAATTTGACATTGCTTTTCAACCTATTAAACAAATTAATGTTTAATAGATGCAACATTGCCATCAAGTGCCAAATTTAAGATTTGACATTTGACACAATAAGTTTTTAGCGACAATTTTGGTATATGTGCTTAAGAAGAATCCTGCTATTGGGAAGAAATATAAGATTTTGGTAAAAAATAAAATCTTTGGTCCTGTTCGAGTTGGCGACAACTATCACATTCGAATGAACCACGAACTGTACGAGATCTACGACAACATTGACTTAGTCCAGCGTATAACAATTCAGCGACTACATTGGCTGGGTCTTGTCTTTCGTATGGATGAAGAAGCTCCAGCGAAAAAGGTGTTTGAGGCGGAAGCTGAGGGTCGACAACGAAGAGGAAGACCATGCCTCCGAGGATTGACCAGGCCGAGGCGATTGGGACGGCGCGTGCGAAGCAGAGACGAAAATAAGCGAGTCTGGTATAGATATTCTTGATCAGAGTCACCTCTTGAGTCGATTTAGTCCTGTTCGTCTGTCCGTCCCGTCCATCCGTCGGTCTGATAAGAAGAAGGAGTTGAGATAATTGCATAAATCTTTGTACACATGTTCATATAGACCCACGAATCTGCACTATTGCATATTTTTTGAATACGCCCACGGACACGCCTACTTCCCACACAACCAAAAAATTGAAATCACTATATAGACAGATTTTATTAAAACTAAAGAAATGAAACGTAATATGTATGTATTTTCTACAAAGACTAAGATATGTACAAAAAATGTGAGTGATCCGCTCACAATCACGCCCACCTCCCATACAACCGATAATAATGAAAATACCATAAAAAGGTTTTGATATGACCTACAGGTATTAAAATTGGTATGGGTATGGGAAGATTTTATATCGTATAAGATATATAAGGTGCGCACAAAAAATGCTTGTCAACCGCCCACGAACACAATTAAATCCCATATAACTCACAATATTGAAAATACCATAAAAAGGTTTATGCATGACCTACACTGATTGAATTTGGTAAGGGAGGATTTTATATCAAAGTTAAGGTGCGAACACAAAAAAGGCATCTCCTTCCCACGAATACCCGCACTTCACATACAACTGGCAATATTGAAAATACCATAAAAAGTAGTATATATACGGTGACCATAATTCATGGAACAAAATACGGGACCTTTTAACTTACTAAAATATTTATTACAACCTGTGTTCTAAATCAGTTTATGTACTTTCGTAACGCATATTTATATGTAAATAAGCTTACACAAAGCTTGAACCCCTCTTTTCTCAATTTATGATTTCTTTCAAAAGTAAAAATTACCAAAAAAAAATTTGTTGTAATTCATCAATTATACAATCATCAATTATACAATGGAGTAAATCACCAGATTTTGGCTTAACAGCGAAATTTTAAGTACTGTACTATTTATTATCACATTAAGAGAAAAAAACTTAAATAAATGTATCTTACGATATGTTTACCGTGAAATTTTTATGTGAAGATCTCTAATTTTTCTTATGTAAAGGTAGCTGCAAAAATATTGCAAAACTTGAACAAAAATTATATACAAGTTCTTAAAAGCAATAAAACGGTACTTTTTCGGGACAAAATGGTAAATTTGGGAATCTCCCACGTATTAAAAATAATAATTCACCGGGACACTTTGCTAAAACACGAGACTATCCCGGGAAATACAGGACGAATGGTATATACGACCTACAGGGATTAAACTTGGTATAGGAGGATTTTATATCAGAACTAAGGTGCGCACACGAACACGCTCAAGTCCCATTCAACCCGCATTAGTAAAACCTGTTAAAAACTGCAAAGGAATGCATGGATTTTGAAAAAATAAATAGTTATTTAAATATGTTTAAGTATATCAATATATATATAATTACTAGTGTAAAAGCCCGTCCTTCGACGGGAAGGAACCATTTAGACTAAATTTTAGAGTACAAAATGCGACAAAAAAATTATCTATATCTATATCTATACTATTATATAAAATTGAAGTGGAAATATTAAGTGCAACAATGACTCCAAAACTACTGGACCGATTTTTATGAAAAAAATTTTAAAATATCATATTTGTGCTACAGAATGCCATAGGTGGGGTTTATTTAAGAAAATTTAACAATAAATATATTTAATTAAGTTGTTAAGTTTTTTAGGAAATTACCACCGATGCTAAGCATTGCTTGGTCGCTTGCCTTTCACGCGTCTGTGGTACGAGAGTTTAAACTACATGTTGCTAGCAACCCTTCTCTTTAAAGTCTATTGATCTCGCTCTCCACCAGTGTGGCCATTTTAGCCTTTTCGAGGCTAGATTTAGCCTTTTTATTTGCGGTTTAGCCTCGAAATGTACGATTTAGCTTCGTGATTTTTTAGCCTTTTTTTACTCTGAAAACAGCCTTTTTTAGATTTATTAACAAATAAAAAATTTGCCGATTTAATGCAACACTGTAAGGCAAAAATAAGTACACACTAAAAAATTTCCAAAATAAATTTACGCCGGAGAGCGAATATTTACATTTTTTACACCGAACGGTGTTTATTTACACCGCTTACCCAGTGTTATATGACAAACTTATCCAATCGGTGTAAAATAAGAAAGACATAGAAGAAAAGCAACATGGAAATCAAGTTAGCATTGACAAACAAATTGAAAATTGAAATTTTACAAGACTGAAAATAAAAGTCCACAATTATAAGTCATGTTCGTGAAAACAGTTCTGGTCAAAATTGACATTAAAGTAATAAAATAAAAAATGGTTTCAATAGAATTAAATCCAATCCGAATTTCGAGCATGAATGCCATTATATTTGGAATAACATTATTTTTAGCATTTTAAATGAATAAATTAAAATTATAAAAACACATATTTTCGAATAGTAAAAAATTACACCTTTCGGTGTTGAAAAAAAATCATAATTTTGCGTATTCTAAATAAACACCTGACAGGGTTTGACACAAACATTCTTCGGATATTTAGTTATTAACACCGATCGGTGTGAAAAAATGTCCCCTATCGGATATAAAATTCTAGCATTTTGACACGGTGTTTTTTTTAACACCGAACGGTGTAGAACTCCATGGAACACCAATCGGCGTAAAAATTCTATATAAATTTTTTAGTGTGTAGTCATGAAAATTTGAATCTGGCAACAACGCTGGGACCTTAAGAGCTCTCTCGTTTCACATGTAGATAAATGTTAGATCGATCAATGTTAAGCCAAATATATTTTCTCATTTTGCAAATGAAAAGACCAAATAATCCACAGACGAAGTTACCTCGATTAAGATTCAATGGCGAAAACTATTGACACGTAAATGGTCAAGCCTGTCCTCTACAATTGAGTTTTGGGTAGAAGTAAAGCACTTTAAAAACTCGTTGCCTGAAAATCCTTTTTCTGAGCTCGTCAATTTGGTTTTCAGTTTCTTAGTTTTACGACTTAGTAACGCAGAGGTTGAAAGAATTTTTAGTGCAATGAAAATTGTAAGAACTAAGCAAAGAAAAAGATTTAAAATTAAAATGCCTAACTCGTTGCTAAATATTCGATGTTCACTGAAAAGATTACAAAAATGTTGTCATGACTTTGAGGTAACTGATGATCTCATACGTCTATTAGATTCACGTAGTGCTTATGCAAGCTGTAGTTCCTTCGATTTATCTGATGAAGAGGGAATAATTATATCTGAGATATAAACCATGTTGAAATAATATAAGTTACTAGCACGACAGTGATAAATTTTTCAAACCTTCAATTTCATTTAAAATTTCTCCCGAGAATTGGAAAGAAATTTTGGAAAATTTTAAACAAATTTGTTCATCAACCGTGAATATTCATGAGTGTTTTAAGTTAAACTTTTAACATAACATGTGATGTCTGTATCCTGCTGTCTTAAAAATGAGAACAATGTGCATATACATCAATATACATCAATTCAATATACATATTATTTTCATTTACATTTAAATGATGAAATGAAAGGTAATGCAATGAAAAGTTAGTTTATTTAATGGAAAGTAGTCATTCTGAATTAAAAAGGCTGGTATTATTTTGCTTTATAAATATGTAGGTACCATATGATTTTTTTGCTTTTTACAAATTTGTACCTATGATACTGATGTACCTATATTAACAATGAATGTTATGTTATAACGAAAATAAAACTTGAAGTTGTATGAAAAATCTGGACTTTTTTTAGCTTCTTTTTTCAAAACTTTTAGCTTTTTTTGACTTCTTTTTTTGGCCAATTTAGCTTCTTTCTTTTTCAGGTCGTGGCCACACTGCTCTCCACACTCATTCGAAGAGTAACCAAAAGCAGTTGGCGCTCTTTGACGTGATGGGAATACAACTTAAATAAACCTTGCTGTGCTGTTATTGCTGTAGAATGATGAGCTGCAAACCAACGTGTGCATATTTGTTTCGCCGCATGCAATTTCTTGACACATATTATTATTGTAGTTTTCCAATTTTTTAAAATTTCAAAATGCGGCATTCACAAGTGTGATAGCATATTTCGTATAGATTAAAGATAAATTAAAAGTTTGAAAAATTAAGTGTTCGTATTTCCCTTAACTACAAATAAATGCCTCGACGTAAAACAAGTTTGACAAGTTTAACAGAAAATGCAAGAGCGATGCTCCGCGCTAGGAGAGCAAGAGCAGCGACTCAAACAGAAAATTGTTGGTAAATTATGCATGCAATTATTTGCTTACACGACTGCGATTGGAGTGAATCAGTGGCATAGCTAGGGTTTCTAGCACCCGGGGCCGAAACTAAATTGTGCACCCTTTAAGAAGGTTATACTTAACCTCATAAAAGCAATGCTACGAAATGCATGTAAAAAAGTACTACGAAATGCATATAATTTTTTTATATAAATGCTTACTGTTATGATTATTTTGTTAAAGTGCAAATGAGTAAACATATATATATTTTAATTCATTGTATTATTTATAAAAGTCGGTAACAATATACAAAATTAAAAATTAATCTCATCGATATTAATATATTTGATATCATTTGAAAAATAATTTGGTAACTTATACAAAACTGAAAAATTTTCCGCAATCAAGGAATTATTCAAAATTGTTTTGTTTACGCAAAATTTTGACTTGCAATAGTGATTAAATCCCCAAAGATCTATTTTGAATACTTTTGCATAATAAATGAAAAAAATAGGACCGGGAAGTAAAACGTTAACAAATTTTCCCTCAGTGACCCTGAATAACTATCAATTTAAACATTTTTTCGAAATCAATCCACGTCTTCTATATAAAAGTTAAGTGAAAATTAGAACAAAATATTAAAATTAATTTATAAACTTTTTTCCTAATTTTTATAAATTTCTTTATAGTACTCTTTATACATTTCGACATTTCAGCTTCGACTTTACTAGACAAGACTGAGGTCTGTAACATTTGACTGCCTTATTCTCGACCATAAATATCACAGTATCACAATATCACAGTGATACCAAATTGATATCAGAAATTTGTTTCATAGTCATTATCTACATAATTCCCAAAGCAAACTTGCCCTGGGAGAACAAGGCCAAGAGTCATGAAAATTAGAATAGTTTTTAGAATAGTTTTTTCTTAAAAAGTGTATTTTTGACAGTTTTTGTTAGTTGATTTGAACAGAATAATAATTATGTATTTTAGTAAATTAAAGGAGTTAGGAAACCATCTTAGAGTTTTAAATAGACATTTTCAAAATAAATCAAAAAAGCATCAGAACGCCAAAAAATTGTAATAAAACGCCATTTCTTTAATTTAAATAAAAAATGTTATGAATTTTAATCAATTTATTTTTTTTTTAGAAATTTTGAAGTAAGTAATAAAAAAACATCAGAACGCCATAAAATTGTTATAAAACGCCATTTATTTAATTTAAATAAAAAATGTAATGAATTTTAATCCTTTTTAAATTTTTTTAGAAATTTTGAAGTAAGTAATAAATTGAGCTTTTAAATTGTTTTATGTAACAGGACACCCAAAAACATATTAGTATTAAAAATTATGTTCTTGCAGGTTAAGAGCTGCAAATAAGATTTGTTTGTCGATGTATAGTCTCAGAACTTAGTAATCACAAAATTATAAAGTATATTTTTTAACCTAACATTTATGACACGAGGACGTTTTTATAAAAAGCTCTGGAGAAATGTATTGCTGGAGAACATCCCAGCAAAATCTTCGCTTACATATAATCGAAAAAGTAATCCAGAAAATTTCATTCATCGCTTACCCTCTCGCTTACTGAACCCATTATTTTTATATATCCATGTCATTAGAGGAAATCGAAAGCGCTGTCACTTGAAAAGATTAAGCGCTTAAAACGGTTGGTTTATAATTGATTTCACGAAATTAATACTTGAATAACAACTTTCAAGTTGATGTGAATGCATTGCCGTGTATTTATTACGGATTAAATTCAAGTTCTTGCATTAGCATTCATGTAATGCATTTTAGAATCGATTAAAAAACGAGACCTAACGAAAAATTTTGCTGGGATATTGGATGAAATGTCTACTATACTAGCATGTTTGAGCACTTCTTAAGATGAATATTTGAAGTACAAAAGCTTTTTTAAAAACTTTATGGAATATAAAGTTAGGAATATATACATAGAAATATACTTTAATTCATCACTTTAATGATGAATAAAAGACAAATAAAAAATAAAACCATTAAAAAATTATCTTCGACTTGCCCGAAGTCAAAATATTCAGGTTGAAGCTTATTTGGATTTATTTAGGTAATATTTTTTCCAACTTTTCATATTTCAAAAAATTTCGTGACAAAATTATTGTGCCCGCTAAGCTTTGCGGATGGAGTATAATAAATATTTAATACATAACTTTGAAAAACGTAGAAGTAGATTATGGTTAACGAGTCGGTACAGCAGATAATCAGATTTTTCTTATTTCTGGTAATGCCAATGAATCAAAAAACTTTGTTAATACTGAAGTATTAAATAATTAAAATGGAAATATCTTCACTTTATTATAGTTAAACTATTTAATATAATTTGCTTCCAAATACAAATAACATGCTAATATTTTAACGTTTTTTATTATTGAAATTTTTCAAATATACAAAGGTATTATTGATAAAGAGAAAATGTCCGTGGCGAAGCCTCGGACGACTGTGGCCTGCTAGTATATATATAATTATGATAGGAGGTTTAGGGTATTCCATAGCGGGCTAGACCGACTTTAGAGTTTCCTTACTTTTTTTGTTTATGTGTGTATGTGCGCAGCTTATCGTCCATGTATACAAAATAATCAATTTGGTATAAAGTTATGAGTACATAAATATAAATTTGTAATATTATTTTCGATGTCGGTGTAAGTACAAGATAATGGGAACCAAGACGATGAGATGAGATCTTAACATTCATGATAAAATCATAACAACTTCTGATAAGCCGGATCGATTTTGTATGAAGAAAAAAAAAACAGTCACCCGGACACTGACTTAAAAGTTGGAGGGACTCTTAAAAACTATTTCAACATAATTTTTTTCTTCAGAATGCATACCAAAGATAAACAAAAAAGTAAAGTTACTAAGTAACTGATAGTGTACAAATATTGGTTAAGGAAAGTTTTAAAATTGTTGGTCCTTATAAACACTTTTGAAACCCCAAAAAACGATATTTCGTTCTTTTTGAAAAGGTGTTTTTTTCAAACACCTATAAAATATGTATTTCTCATGGTATTAATAATCATTTAAGCTTATTGGAAAATTATTGAGCTCTTCTTTCTATTGTTGTATCGTATAGAGTGGTTTAATGAAAACTGAGTAACATGAAAAATACGTATCTTACAAGCGTTTAAAAAACTATATTTTCGAAAATCATGAAATTTGTTCTAAGGCGCCCTTTGGCGCATACTTTACTTCAAAACGGTTGTTAGAATTCGATTTTGTGCACCTAAAAACTCATTTATACCAAGATTCGTCAAAATCGAAAAGTAATTATCTCAGTTAAATAATAATTAAGCTGGAAAAAGCCCTTTGAATAGGCATTTATCAGGTTTCATATAATTGTGGCATATGTCGATAAAAATAATAGCTTAAAACCTTTCTAATAAACTTAATTGCATGTAAAAACTATGAAAAATACACATAAAATACATATATCAATACAAAAAAGACAATACATATTTTATGGGTGTTTAAAGAACATATCTTTTCGAAATCGACGAAATTTCGAATTTTTGAGGTTTCAAAGAAAGACCAAAAATTTCAACATTTTTTTTACCAAAATTTGTGTTCTATTAAAATCTGTACATTTTTGCTTGTCTTGGGTATCCATTCTGAAGAAAATAAAAAATTAAAAACAAAAAACTTAATTTTTTGGCCAAAGAAGCGGTTTAGGAGGACCAAAACCGCTCCATGGCGATTTCTCAGATAAAAAAAAAATATGCAGAAATAGTTTATAGGAGTCCATCCAACTTTTGAGTTGGTATCCGGAAAAATCTAAATCTCGATCCGGCTTAACTTCCAATTATATCAGAAAGTTTCAAAATTTGTTCATAATCAAGTAAAGACTGTGCCTGAAATAACTGTTCTCTTGTTTTGTTTTTTTATTGTAAAAAACCAATGATGTTTTTTTAAAGAGAAAATTCAATTTTTACTCTTTAAAAAAGTACCACTCAATGCAATTTCTTATCAATTTTATTCTAATTCAAAATTTGTATTATTACTTCTCATTAATATGGTTCAATGTAAAAATGTATGAAGAGATAGAATTATAAAAAAATATTTTTTGTTTTGAAATTTTTGAATTGAAATTTTGAATTAAAAATAAATTAATAAAAAATTGCATTAAGTGGTCCTTTTTTAAAGATCTATCAAATATATAATGTTTTTTTAAAAAAACCATATCAAAACGAATGTAAGACGAAAAGCTCTTTGAAGGACATGGACTTATTTTGAAATTAATGCTTTTTATTATAAAATTTAAATAAAAAAAATTATTTTCATATTTGATGAGTTATTCATTCACAAAATTGAGGTTTTGAAAATAGAAGAAGATTTTAATGATTTTTCCTGGTAAAAATCAAAAAAAATTTTTTTAAAGAAATATGAGAAAATGCATTCCATTTCTTTTTCATATCGTAAAAATGTCCATATTTGGTACTTTGGATGATTAAAACTATTGTTTACTGGTGCGATGAGACTTACAAGAAAAAAGCACACATTTTGTATGGAAGCCCTATGAAATGTCAACTTTTCCCATAAAATATTTAAACATGAGAATAGCTAGGCCATAAAAAAAATAAAATTTTTGATACCCATATTGGATACTTTTAATGAAATGAAATTTATTCTTTGAGGAAAATAAATGAATAAAACAAAAATTTTTTTATACACAGTAACAAATTTAAAAAAACGAAAAAAAGGTAAGTTTACAAATTGCTTTAAATATAACATAAATTAATATGAAATCATTGTGTCAACATATTTCTTTGAAATCGACTAAACATTACTAAAAATTACAATAACAAAATTGCAACAAAATTTTCTTATACAAAATTGATGCCATCGTGTGTGGTTTTGTAAGAGCTTTCGTTTGGCACCATATTTCTAAATGAGTCCATGGAAAATAGCGAAATTATAGCAAAAAAACGAAATTTTCGCTGATTTTCGAACGCGCGTTTGAAACCCTAAAACATCGATTGTGCACGTATAAAAATATACGTCGACCTTAGATTTTTGTCTTCTATTACATATCTGAAAATCATTCAAATCGGAGACTGTCACCTGGGGAGCTTTCCTTGTTAGTGCATGCACTATTACGTCGAAATATTTCGATGTTTTTCGCAGTGTGTTTGGTCTTCTTAAGATTTATTTTCATTTAAGCCCAATATCTTTCGATTGGACGAAGTTCGGGGCAATTTGGAGGATTGGCTTCTCTTGGTACCGCAGTGACATTATTGATTGGTACCAATCCATCGTTTTCTGGGCGTAGTGACATGTTAGTAGGTCAGTCCAAAATAGTGCTGAACTTTGGTGCAGACGTATAAAAGGCAGCAAACGCCGCTCCAGACACTCTCTGATGTAAATTTCGGTGTTGATTGTGCGACAAATCTGTCACAAATTCCTTACTTCGAAGGCCACATTTGCAAACGGCCTGCCACACCATGTATTTCTTTGGAAAGTTGGTATGTTTTTCGGTGGTAAATTAAGAGGATGCTCCACCCCTTCTTACCGCAGTATAATATCCGTGTCCAGGTAACTGCTTGAAATCCGCTTTGCAGTATCGTCCATGATAACGCAATCAAATTTGGGCAGGTAATCGCGATACAGTTTTCGAGCCCTCCTCTTGGCTCCGGCATCCTTTACTTCTGACCTATCAGGTATTTTTTGTATTGTATAGCTCCTTAGGTTGTAAAATTTTTTAATCCGTTCAACACTTGACTTCGATGTTCCCGCTTTTGCTGCCATATCACGAACCGAAGTGCCTGGATTCTGAGTAAGCAGCCGCTTAAAGTTGTGGGCCACTACATGGATCGCTGGACCACTTTTTCTCCCTGAGCCTGGCGTTTTTGGTAAAGGGATAAGGTAGCTGTTTGTATCGTTTTATGGTCCTGCCGACAGTTTTTACGCACACACCAACATCTTTAGCGATCTTTTTGTACGTGGTGTTTGGTTTTTCCAGATATTTGCAAATAATTGCTTTCCGCTTTTCTTCTTATTGCGAAGACATCTTTTCAGTAGCTCTTTTATTTTACTAATGAGTATTTTTTTTTAATCTGAAATGTTTATACTTTATTTAGTTACCAAATATGTTGATATAGAGGTAACACTTTATGACAAATAACCCAAAAACAAAAGGACAGTTATTTCTGGGACAGTCTTTACTTATAAAAGCAATTTTCATTTTTCATTGTTGTATTCATTTCTGCACTCTATGTTGCATGCAGCCACTTACAATACCAGTTCCATTCTGTTGCTATTGTTGTACACTGTAAATTGAATTTAAGTCGAAAACTGCTTTAGATATATTTCTCCCATACATCATGAATGCTCTGATCGTTACCCAGTGCTCTACAAAATCTTTTCTTTTTTGTGTTGGCGTTGTAGTAGTTTTCCGCAATGCAGTCTTACTTTTTTGTTCCGTTAGCTGCATAGCAGCAATAAACAATTTTATTTTTCATAGATATGTTGTTGTTGTTGTTGTTGTTGTTGTTGTTGTTGTTGTTGTTGTTGTTGTTGTTGTTGTTGTTGTTGTTGTTGTTGTTGTCACTGCGTGTCTCTTAACATGTTTGCAATCAATGGCAACGAAGTTGTTGAACATCTACTAAATGTATTGAAAGCAGCAATAGAGAAAAGTTGTTGCCGCAGTGCGGCGCAAATGGAAAACATTTTAAGAAAATTGCTTATGTTTAGTTAACTTAGTGTTGTTGGTGTTAGCATTGACGATCAACGCATGGCCTTCTATTTTTCAAAGCAATCAAGCCTGTTTAAATATTTTAGGTGGTTAAAAAAAAATGTACTCGCACAAAGTAAATTCAGAAAAAGCCGCTGATGGATACACTAAGAGGATTTCATGCTTCTTAAAATAGCAAAAAATGTGTGTTTTTTTTTTCGAGTACAGGTCTTGGAGGAAGTAATCTGATTATATTAAACATGACAAACAAGAATTTCAAAATAAAAACAAGTACCACACACACACACCATATATATATATATATACACAATATTCGAGTAACATATATGCGGTATCATACAAAAATCGAAAAAAATTTCATGCAGCATTTCCTAAATATTAAATTCCATAAACCGTTATTGTATGACACAGCACCCTTTTGGGGCTATCGAAAAGCTTATTTATTTGCATATACATACATCACACTGTCAGTCAAAAACGAAACTCACAGAGTTTTTAAGAGCAGTTATCTAAAAGTATTATCTGTACTGATTTCAATAGTTGTTTCAGTTTTCAACTGCTATGAAAACATAAATTATAATAAGTTTCTTAATTTCACTGTGTGACGAAAAGCAAAAACAAATTTTTGATTACAAAAACCATTTGAAGAAATTCTCAACGAGAAACGTTTTGCGAGTTCAACATACCAAGTGTGACCTCTCAATGTCGTCACAACTATTTTTTTAATGATTTTTAAAACGTATGTCTTCGAATTTTGCTACTCCGACATTCAATGACATTTTGCAGTCATTACTTAATCGGAAATGGCAAACAAAAGCCACTTATATTCTGTAGAATTAATGGTAGAATAAGACAGTGCAAAAATAAATAAGCAGTTGTGCCAAATGGAGCATGGAGCGAAGCCAGTTCTTGTAATTTTTGTTAATGTCTCCAAAAAATATGAGTTTATTTTAATCATGTATCATGTAAGTCATTTAATTTTTAGCTTGCACTATAAAATAGCTTTCCATTGAATTCAATAACATAGAAATTGGTTGAGAATTCGCTAAATGGCAGCAATTTTAACGCTTGTTTTTCATTATAAAACACTTATTCCCAGAAAAATTTCTGCTAACAAACAAAGTGGTTCGTCCCATTTAGTCAAACCTTGAAAAGACAATATGTAACAGAATAGAATTTGGAAAAATAAACAAGTGACTTTGGTACGATTTTTAGTTTTTTAGAAAGTTGTAATATTATGGTTACAATGGCATGGATTGGATGGAGTGGATTTGATGAAGCAAACATGTAACGACTTCCTGGGGAAACACCGCGTTGAATATTATCGTACGATCGTCCATGATTTAATGAACGTATTTTACGCTTTCACCTAACCCCAGCAACAATTTGTATACAAACTTCACATGCATTCTTTGATACTCTATTTCCAGAAGACATTCCACTTTCCATCCAGAAAAATCCACATTTTGAATAGTTTTCAAGAATGTTTCCATGGCGTTGCTTGTGCAAGGTAATGGTTAAGTATTTTCTTAAAAATATTTTGTCTACTTCCTTCTAAATCATCGCATGCCTTTTTTTTCTTGGAAAGCACCTACTAGAATACTTTCATTGAAGGTCTCAAAGAAATCTGCCATTAAATATTCTAAACTTAGGAAAGCGTTTCTCCCATTGACATGTATACATTCTGCCTTCTGGGTATGAAAGTAGAAAGGATGAAACTCACGACTTTTCCTTCCACTTTACCTTCTTTTGAAAACACTTTTTTTTTGCTGGGACCAAAAGCGATGGAAGATCGCTATAAAAACAAAAACTTACAATCATTTATTGCGGATCTTTGTTGGTTTTTAACACTGAATGGAACATAGGCGCAGGTCTTGACTTAAAATATAACTACGAGCCTGTCGTGTAGGAAAATCGTGAGTGCTTAAATGTTTTTTATATATCATGGTGCCGGAACTAACTGAATCGGTATACCTCTTTTTTTTAGCCAAAAAGTGCAAAAGTTCACTAAACTTAAAAATGATTAAAAAAAAAAACAAAAAATACCTCTTAAATTTTTTTTTATGTATTATTTGTGCAAGTATAACAAATGCATTTTTGTAGTAATACCCTTTTTAAGTAATAACAGCCATAACCAAGCCAAAGCTTGAGAAATATTGCTCGGGAACTACAAAATAAAAAAAAATGCAATTAGCTGAAAATTAAAAAATTTGGAAGGTTTTCGAAAAAATGTTTTTTTTTTTAAATATTTTTGAAGTTTAAATTGGATAATTTTAGACATGAACAACGAAATCACCAACATTTTTTCGTTTCATTGAAGCAGAAAAATAAATTATTAAAATTATTTCGTTTTTTAAATAACGTTAAAAATTTATCAAATCAAATTTTGTTTCGTTGAAAAGCGAAACATTTTCTATTATTTTCTTCTATGATAAAAAATTTTTTCTGATACAAAAAAAACGAAATTTTTTTGTTGAAATTAACATTATTTTCAACAGTTGATTGGGAGCAAAAACGAAAAAATTTTAAATCGTTTTCTCCGAAACGAAATAAATATTTTTAGTTTTTTGAATTAACGATATTTTTTTATTTCGTTTCAACGAAAAAAGAAAAATATTTCCGCTACCGTTAAAATTAACGTTAACGTGCATGCCTGGATAATTTTTAATTTTTGGCCGATTTGGTTCTTTTTCTCACCAACTAGATGTTCCTATAAAAGATTAAGGTGTACTAAATAGGGATGTTCGATGATGGTATCGACGTTGACATCGAAAGCACAACATCGATTCTCGATGTTTATCGAACAAAATAAATCAATGTTGCTCAACATCGTCTTCAATACAGAAAACAGTGTAGATTCATGTAGGATTTATTTAGTACACGATAATTAGGGTGGCTCGAAAATATTTTTTTTCTCGACACTTACATATATTGAGAAAGATGTATTCAAGAAGATCCTACATCCGAAAAAAATTTCGGTTTTGATTAGACAAAAACAAATGTCGTCAAAAATTATCTCTTTTTCACAATAATCTAACTTGGGAAATACCTACCCAAACTTAGGTTGCAAATTAAAGGTCTCCAAAACCCATAAGGTGTAGATGCCAAGTTTAGGGCTTCGGAGAGGTATAATTGGAACCCAAATTTTGTTTAGATATTTCGCCTAGTGGTGACCGTGTGGCACGCAATGTTTCCTCAAAGTTCCAAAATTCTGTTTTGTTGAATTATTTTATTGAAAATATAGAGAATTGTATTTAAGCTACAGATAACATTTATATATTTGATATCAAAACAAAGAAGCACACAAAAACTAGACGTGAGGTTATTTGAAGTATTTATAATGAATTTTTTTTTCAGACATTTATTTTCTTTGCTATCAGTAGAGAGTCAGCTAAACTTATTTTTTTTTACAATGGGTCAACTTGAGCCCACAAAATATTCCCTTTTTCCTGTGTTTAATCATACTTACGGAGCAAAGTAGTTGTTTAAAAAGCCGTGCTATGAAATTATAACTTTTGCTTGGGCTAATTGTTCTACCAAAGTAACAGCTTTTTACAGAGTAACAAATTGTATTACTCTGGTATGCACTTTTTGGGAAAATATTCTCCATGTTTGAGATGCTTTAGTTTACCGATTTAGTTTTTATGAGAGGTGGGTGAATAAGTTTACCGATTTAGTTCTTTTAGATACTAAGAAGATTTTCCGATTTGAAATTAGATTCGGTTAAAAAGTTATAAAAGGCATACTTATACTAGGAAGGAGTATACTAGGCATACTTCAATTTGCCTTATTTGTTATTTGCGGTCTTTGTAAAATATCCCGCTTTCAAACAAGAAATCATCCCAATATCTATATATAAAAAGGCGTTAAGAACCTATTCTCACGTGTTTCTCAAACGATTTTGATAATTTTTTTTTTTAAATGATTTAGAGTGCGGAGAAAGAGTGCATTGACTATTTTTTAAAGGCATTCTTTTGTCAAAGTTTTATGAAGAAAATTTGTTTTTCATTTGACTTTTGTATCGTATCAACAGAGAATGTACGTGAAAAGATCGAATTTCGGCCAATATCGAACTCTAGTCATTATAAAGCTACTTAAAAGTAAATCAGGGCTAAATCTATTCCTCATTCATATAATAATAATGGTTTTAATATGATTAAAAAAATAAAAGTGGTGACCGTTCAATCCCCAGTCGCGGCGAAAAGTTTTTTCAATAAAAAACTAGTAAGGTATATCTTCGACTTGGCCGAAGTTAAAATACCCCCACGGCCGATTCTTAAGGGTGGAAGAATATTAAATGGGAAAGCTTTTTGTATGAGATTTTGAGAGATATTATTATTTTTATGTGTCTAAAAAACATACACATCAAATTGTTTTCCTGCAGCTTAAATATAAGCCTTTTTATAAGGTTTTAAATTTTGAGGTTGTATGGGAGGTGGGCGTGTTAGATTTTGTATGACGCCCATTTGTCTAGCATATCTCAGTTTCGACATAGAATACACAAATACCGAGTTTCTGTCTTGTAGCTTTAATATTAGCCTCTTTATAGATTTTTCAATTTTGGGGTTGTATGGGAGGTGGGCGTGTTAATGGGTGGATGACGCCCAATTTTATAACACACCTCAGTTTTGACATTAATTACACAAAAACCGAGTTTCCATCTTGTAACTTTAATATTAGCCTCTTTATAGATTGTTAAATTTTGGGGTTGTATGGGAGGTGGGCGTGTTAGTGGGTGGATGGCGCCCTTTTTTCTAACACACCTAAGTTTTGACATTAAATACTCAAATACCGAGTTTTCGTCTTGTAACTTTAATATTAGCCTATTTATAGATTTTTAAATTTTGGGGTTGTATGGGAGGTGGGCGTGTTAGATTTTGTATGACGCCCATTTTTCAAGCATATCTCAGTTTCGACATAGAATACACAAATACCGAGTTTCTGTCTTGTAGCTTTAATATTAGCCTCTTTATAGATTTTTCAATTTTGGGGTTGTATGGGAGGTGGGCGTGTTAATGGGTGGATGACGCCCAATTTTATAACACACCTCAGTTTTGACATTAATTACACAAAAACCGAGTTTCCATCTTGTAACTTTAATATTAGCCTCTTTATAGATTGTTAAATTTTGGGGTTGAATGGGAGGTGGGCGTGTTAGTGGGTGGATGACGCCCATTTTTCTAACACACCTCAGCTTTGACATTGAATACACAAATACCGAGTTTCCGTCTTATAACTTTAATATTAGCCTCTTTATAGATTTTTCAATTTTGGGGTTGTATGGGAGGTGGGCGTGTTAGTGGGTGGATGACGCCCAGTTTTCTAACACACCTCAGCTTTGACATTGAATACACAAATACCGAGTTTCCGTCTTATAACTTTAATATTAGCCTCTTTATAGATTTTTCAATTTTGGGGTTGTATGGGAGGTGGGCGTGTTAGTAAGTGGATGACGCCCATTTTTCTAACATACCTCAGTTTTAACATTGAATACTCAAACACCGAGTTTCCGTGTTGTAACTTTAATATTAGCCTCTTTATAGATTTTTCAATTTTGGGGTTGTATGGGAGGTGGGCGTGTTAATGGGTGGATGACGCCCAATTTTATAACACACCTCAGTTTTGACATTAAATACTCAAATACCGAGTTTCCGTCTTGTAACTTTAATATTAGCCTATTTATAGATTTTTAAATTTTGGGGTTGTATGGGAGGTGGGCGTGTTAGTGAGTGGATGACGCCCATTTTTCTAAAACATCTCAGTTTTGATATAGAATACACATATACCAAATTTCAGTATTGTAGCTTAAATATTAGCTTCTTTGTAGAGTTTTCAATTTTTGAGTTGTATGGGAGGTAGGCGTGGTTTTCATCCGATTTAGCCCATTCTCGAACTTGATCTTAGTTTTTTTAAAAAAAGCTTAAATATCGAATTTCATTACGATAGCTTCAAAACTGCGGCTGTAATCGTGTCGACAGACAGACGGACAGACGGACAGACGGACAGACGGACAGACGGACAGACAGACGGACATGGCTAAATCAACTCAGGTGGTGATGCTGAGCAAGAATATATATACTTTTCCATACCTACCACGCCTCCTTTTGGGCGTTACACACGTCGTGACAAAATTAATATACCCCTTACGCAGTACGCGTGGGGGTATAAAAATTTTTTTTGATCGGTCACCACCTCTCTGCAGACAATGGCAAACCTCAGAGAGGAAATAATACCATGTAAAGCTTCTTAAGAACATGAACTTTAGCCGTTCGGAGTCGGCATAAAACATGTAGGTCCAGTTCTCGGTCAATTGTGTGCAAACATTTAATAACACACACACAACACAATTGATCATAAGAAGCTCAGTCAAAGTCCTTTCAAGAGCTGAAATGTCAAATTTGTTTTGTTTTTTGTTTAAAAATCAAATATAAGTAAAAGTTAAATTTGATGTGCAAAAGCTTGAATTTGAGATAAAAAAAATTTAATTTGAAATGAAGAAAATTTTTTGTACGTGTAAAAAGTTTAATTTGATTTGGAAAAAAACATAATTTGAAATAAAAAAGATTTAAATTGAAAAAAAAAATATAAAAATATTTAAATAAGCTAGCATAGTACAATAAACAAGGTAGCTACAGGGCTATCAATCCTCTCTCTCTCAGAGTCGGAATTGTCAAACTCAATACAAATTATTTGATGTCTCTTTTTGTTGCTCTAATTCGTTCAGTACTTTTTCTTTTTGACAATTCTGACTTTCGGCTCTCAGCCCTGCAGCTACCTTATTTGTTGTACTATGTAAGCTAGTAAAAATATTATTTTTAAAACTCAGTGTTGTGATTGTTTTACAAAAAGTATACTCAGCTTTTATAATTTTCAATTTTTCCGTCATGAAACTGATTGAATTTGGTTGCTTTAGTCTTGGCGACTAGTGTAAAGTGCCTATATAAAATGCTGGGACCTTTATGTTCAACTATTGAAACAGGCTTAACCTCAAGGGTAGGTTGAAGTAATGCACAAAAAGTAAAAAAAAATATTTGCTTTTATTTAATGTTGATATCGGAAACATCACTTGATGGTTGTTTGTCATTTCTTTTGACAGTATTTGAAAATAAAATATTTGCTGAAAACCAGTCAAAACATTTGTGTAACGAAATGGAAGATAATTCACATACAAAAATATATACTTTCCGTTAAAAAATTGGTAATGAGAAATGTAATGTTTTTTTCTTATCAGCTAAGAGATTTTAGCAATACCTGACATTTTAAAATATGGGCATTTCCATCGTAACTCACGCGACATGCGTACGTCATTAAGCTTTGTCTTCTGGGAAGTTTATGTTATTAATGAAAAAAATTTCTAATGTATATGTATCGTAGAAGAAATCTGTGTCGACAAGGAATAACCGCTAAAATCGAGTTAGGACAAAATGAGGTTATTGCGTTTTTTCGTAACGAAAGACACAAGTACGCAAATTTTAATGGTTGTACCATGAAAATAAAATATTTGATGCCATCAAATCTAAACAGCAAAAGTCAGGGTACCCCGATTTTAATCTTAAAAATGCATATCTAAAAAATTTGAAAATGAGCTAAGCTGTTATTCCTTGTCGACACAGAAATAGCAATTGTCTGATTTACCAAAATTGTCGCTTCTGTAACAAAAAACTGAAGTGTGTTTTATAAACAAGTTTAGATTTTAAAAATCTAAATCAGCGAATTTTCTCAAATAACATGTTTTTGTTTTTAATTTTTAAATAAAGCAAAAACAGTGAAGTTTCATAATAAACCACTTTACTGATGAACTTTGCCTATTTAAAAATATTTAGAGTTTCCAAAAATCTTTGCCGTAACTCACGCTACATAACCCACGCCACAAAATTTCCGTTAAGAAAATGTGTAATTAAAAAGACCAACATAGGCTTTTAAAGATAATTTTATATTATTAAATATAAAAAAATATGTATCCTATTACAACAAAAAATTTTTAATTTCAAAGAGTTAAAAAGAAATGAAAAAAAGCGTAAAATTAAAAGTGAAACTTCTATACTATTATTGTATACATCTTCGATGAATACGTTTTATCGAATTTAATACAAATTTTATCGACAAATGAAAAGAATTGATAACTTTTTATACCCAAAATTTTGCGAGTATTCGACCACTATACAACAGTATTTTACTAAAGGGTCCGCCAAATAACTTTTTTTTTTTGAAAATGCTATAAAAAAAAACTACTGAATATTTTCTAAAATATCTTTTTTTATGTACAATCCTTCCGGTTAATAATGGAAAATAGCTTCATTCAAATGGCTGCCTCGGCTGGCCATCCAGTAGCCTACACGATCGGTCCAATTTTGAAGCACATTATCGATTGTGTGCAGCTGTATTTCACCAATGGCTTCACGAATTTTGTCCTTTAAAGCGTCAATTGTCTCTGGCTTGTCGGCGTAACACTTATCTTTGAGGGCACCCTACAAATAATAGTCCAACGTTCTCAAATCGCAGCTCCGAGATGGCCAAACGACATCAGCTCTGCGGCTGATAATGCGATCTTCAAAAACAAGGCGCAAAACATCGAGTGTAGCTTCGGCTGTGTGGCACGTA
The DNA here is from genome assembly GCA_958299015.1 of Tetanocera ferruginea. Lineage (NCBI taxonomy): Eukaryota > Metazoa > Arthropoda > Insecta > Diptera > Sciomyzidae > Tetanocera > Tetanocera ferruginea. Next base: position 118,515,128 of record OY282642.1, on the reverse strand, counting down.
CCGCCGTCCTGTTGAAACCAAATGTTGCCAATATCTTCCTCTTCAATTTTTGTGAACAAAAATTCGTTCAACATGGCCCGACAACGATGGCCATTGACTGTAACGGCCGCTACTTGCTCATTTTCGAAGAAAAATGGCCCAATTATGCCTCTGGACCAAAATCCGCACCAAACAGTGACTTGATTTGGGTGCATCGGCTTTTCAATGTATGTGTGCGGGTTTTCTGTGCCCCAAATGGGACAATTTTGTTTGTTTGCATACTCGCCAAGATAAAAATGAGCTTCATCTGAATAGATGATTTTTTTGGCAAAATCGGCATCTTTCTGTAAATCGATCGCAGGCCCACTCAGCGAAGCGAAAACGCGTTGGATGGTCAGTTGGCTTCAACTCCTGAACCAATTGGACTTTGTATGGCGTCATACCAAAATCTTTAAAAAAACGTTAGATGGCGGACCCTTTAGATTAAAAAATTGGACTTAGAAATACATTAAATTTTTCAGCTGTGGTTGACATTTTCGTGGAAATGCCCATATATATTTTTTTCCGATTTATGTATTTATTTTTACTAGTATCACCTGGGGTCGAAAATCGACCAATTTATTGATTGCCTATTTATAAATACAAGTATCGCCAGGGGTCGAAATTCGACCAATTATTGATTGCCTATTTATAAATATATGCGAGATGATCAAAATAAGTTCGAGGCTACAACTTTTCATTGATTGGAGATATTAAGCTATTTTCTTCAGAAAAATTATTATTTACTTAATTTTTTTTTCAAAAACAGAAAAACAACATCTTTCAAAAACAGAAAAACAACATCTTAAAAAAATTTAATTTTTGTCAAAAAAATCATAGGGGGTTTATTAACTTAGTGTCAAGACAAAATAAATTCACCTAAAATTCGGCTAAAACTTTGAAAAAAAATCAAAAATGCAATTTTGAGTTTTTGCTTTTTTACAACAAAAATCATTTTTACCCCATATTTTAAGAATAAATCAAATTTTGTGGTCTTTTTTTAAAAGGAATAATTAAAATATAAAAAAACTAAACACGGTATTATTTTCAAAAGTTTTTTAAGTTAACTGATAAAACTTAAATACAAAAAAGAAATAAATAAAATATATTCACAGATGGCGGAGATATTGGCTTCCCAATTTAAAACATTCAATTTGAGACAGTTTTTTTCTCTCTCTTGGCATTTGGTTGAAACACACGCTAAATAACTAACGACAATATTAAGAAAATTCATTAAAAATACTTTTGGTTAGAACTTTGCTGTAATTTTTAACACATTTAAAAGAAAATTTAACAAAATTTTAGAAAAAATGAAAAAAATTGAAAAACCGTTCAAATCCGACCAAGATATTCACATGGAAAGTCGAATTTTTGAGTTCAAAACACATTTTTTTACAAATTTAACAATTGATGAATGCATAAAACTACATTTTTTTAAGAAATTGTTACTTTAAAAAAAAAATTCAAATTCGAGCGACTTAAGAACTCTTTTCCAACTAAATTTCATATCAATCAAAGAGCAGCCTTTTTCTCAAAAATTTAATTTCTCTCTTAGGAGGTTGGGAACCTCCTCAATCAGATATATCATTTATATATACATACATTCTGCACATCTGGGCAACATAACCTTTCGAATGATATAAGTTTCATTAATTTTGAGTTTTAATTAATACCAAAAAAGCGTACGACAAACTTTAATGTTCACGTATTAACATATAAGATTTTGATGAAATATAGGAACAAAATTTTTCAACATAAAAATGAACGAGGAGATGTTCTTGAAGGCTTTTTATGTCCGTCTGCATGTTAGAGTGCACATGTCAGAGTGCCGTAAACAGATACTTTTTTATAGACGCGTATTGAGTCTATTTTTTTTTCAGTGAAATCGCCATGGTAACGAGACAGTCTAATTGGAACCAGTTTAATATGACAAACAAACAGACTGTCTGTCTGTCTGTGGAAATCTGAAAATATGTGATTAAAACTAAAATAACTGCTGTTGAAAATGCAGACTCGAAGAAGATACAGCAGACAAGCATGAATCGGGTTAAAACTTCAATGATTTTCTCCCAGCGAATACAACTTTTTGGGAACTAGGTTTCAAATGCAACTAAAGTGGTTATTGTTGTTGCTGTTGTTGCTGTTGTTGTTTAGAGCCAGTAGCTTGCAGCCTTAATGCGCCTTGTTAAATGCAGCTTAAAAAATGTTGCATGTCGAATGGAAACAAAAGAAAAAACAATGAACAACATTAAAAAAAGTGGCTATAAAAAACTAGCTCCGTGAACTTGACAATTTACGACCGTGAAAACAACAACAACAACAACAAATGCATTAATGAAAATTGGCAGCACAGCAAGAAATGGCATCTTGGCCAACACTTGTTTGCGAATTCGTGGAGTTGATGTTGTTATTGTTGTTGATTGTGTTTGGAAAAGAAGAAGAAAATTAAAAAAAAAAAAAAAAAACAAATGGAACACTCTGAACAGAGCGGCTGGCTGACTGACTGGCTGGCTACAACTTGTGCTGAACTCGTTTGGTCAGGCCAACCCAGGCAACTTGCAGCAGCATCCTAGATCATCACTTTTGATTCGACGACGTATAAAATCTAAATCAAGCGCAAAATCAGCGCAATAAGGTTTCATTAAGCGACGACAACGTAACGACGCGATGTCCACACATTCCACTGTCAACAGCAGAGTATCCTAGCAAAAAAGGAATCGTTGCAATTATTGTTGTTGTTGTTGTTTTTGTTTAGTGTCTGTGCTAATTAGTGTCAAACGATTTCTTACAAAGACATACGAACATCCTGCCGTGTGTTTGCGCAGGTGTGTGTAAGCATCACACATTTTGTTCACTAGCAAACACAGCTTGCGAGAAAAGTGCCAAAGGATAATGTCATAGCTAGTTCCAGAGGATATGAACAGTTCTTCAAAAGTGCAACAACTAAATCAAAGGATAACAAGTTGTAGTGCAGCCACACTTATCGTTGTTAAACCTCAGCGCTTTAAATAGAAATAAAGTTACATTGAAATAATCTTAACCAACAAGACATAGAATAATATGAAAAATTTTATAAGCCGTATCGGAACGCTGCTGTTAACGCTCCTAGTGACTGTGTATGCAACACCCGCCATCAGTGCCAACGATAATGCGGTATATATAAAATATAATAAATTATTTTTTCTTTAACTCTTTAATACGCTTTAAAGCATTGAGCCTTTGCAAAACAAAAAAAAAAAAAATTAACATTTAAGCAAAATCCCTTTTGGTCAGTGTCGAACGTTAAAGGTTTTTTATTTATGTATTTCATCAATACTAATATTCTAATGGCTCTACAATAGATAAGGACGGGGAAGCGAAGTATGTGTTGATTACAGCACTCTGATTGCGGGTTCATGGTTCACAACACAGGCCTTAATGTTTTGATATCTTTGAATTCACAATCTGTTTCTCAACCTATTGCTTCTATCGACTGAAAATATATTTATTAGACTTTTAAAACAGCCGTTACAGTGATATATGAGGGAATATAAAGAAGAAGAATAACCTTTTGTTGTCTTCATTTTGTTGGGCTTTTCCTCGTTTTACTGTTAACTAACAATGTTTCAGCATGTTAGTCCTTAATTTATTGCAAGAAATCAGTCATTATATTAAGTGCAGTTATAAGCAGAAAGAAAAAAAAAAATACATAAATTCTGTATATTTCTTTGTGGACAAAACTGAATAAAAACTTATCAAGTGGTTTAAAATATACACTGTTAAAAATTAAATTTTGAAAGAAATCTTATATCGAATTCGTTTGTCTTGATCGTTCAGAAGCTTCAAATAAAATCTTGAAGCCTTTTCCTAAATATATAAATACAGCACTAATAAAAACAGGATTCTTTGTAAAAACTTAATATTAAATAATTGATAAAAACTATTTTTAACATAGAACCAATTCATATTTTGGGATGATTTTTAAAATGTTTTACAAATATTTGTTGTTATATAAATAATAATATAAATAAATTTTTATTTGCACATTTGGTATGCATGAATAGTAACTATGGAAATTCTTAATAATAGTTAAAATCGATAGATTTGTTTGAATATTTTATTTTGTGAGGTTCGTTAATGATTGTGTTAAAATTAAAGACTACGGTTGAAATTTTATCAACTTAAAATTTAGGTTTTTTTTTTATTTCTGCGTGTTCTTGAATAAAAAAGTTCACAAAGAAAAATTTATCCGGAAAAAAAGTGAAGTTACAGTGATGCCAAATTACGATATTTCATGCTGTCAGATTGATCAAGTGCTACCTATAGAAATGAGGAAGACATTTACACCATTATTATTGTATGAAACACAATTGAACATTAATGAATTAAATTAACAATAGGGATGCGGTTTTGTATCGGCTGAGGTGAGGTTCAGGAGCTCGAATACAAAATCATCGTTGTTAAAAAAGTGTCTTTCACCGCTCTCAGTTCTACGAGAGTGTGTTTTGACGTTTTTATTGTATGGCCAACCCCTTTTTATTTATTATCTTTAATATTTGTATCCTGCATACATACCCCCTTTTCTCCATTCCTTTGGGTGGAATTTCAATTTCCAATTTCGTTAACCTAAATGCCTGTGGCAAGCATTGTTATACCATAAACCTGAAAGGTCAGGGTATATTAACTTTATACAAACGTTTGTAACGCATAGAACGAAGCGAGTTCGGTATTGAAAAGTATATATATTCTTGATCAACTTCGTGAGTTGAGCTATCCATGTCCGTCTGTCCGTCCGTCCGTTCGTCCGTGTGCTGTCCGTAAAGAAGGAGTTGATATAATTAAATGAAACTCGGTACACATGGTCACATGAACCCAAGGATCTGCAATATTGAATATTTTTGTTATCCGCCCACGGACTCGCCTATTTTTGATACAACGCAAAAATTGAAAACTGCATAAGTAACCTCGTAAATAACTCTCCAGCAAACATTATGAGTCTTTCATGACTCTTTTAAGACTCATATTAATGAATCTGAGCGCTCATAAAATCCTCCAATAAGAGCGTGTTTCCTTTCCTGGAAGGACACACAGATCTGAGTCTGAAATATGACTCTAATAAGAGTCCAAAATATGTCTGTTTTAAGAGTCAGAACTATGAATGATTTTGAAGTCTTATAAGAGTCATGTTTAAGAGTCTTTTATAACTCTTAAAAAACAAAAATGATGATACTTTAATGACTCATAATAAACAAATATTATGAGTCCTTTAATATTTAATATGTAATGAGTCCTTAAGTCTTTTAAGACTCAAATTTATGAGCGCATAAAATGCTCATAAAAGAGTCTTATATGAGCGTGTTTATCTTCCTGGAAGGGCACACAGATCTGAATTCGAAATATGACTCTTATAAGAATCCAAAATATGTGTGTTTTAAGGTCAGAATTATGAATATTTTCGGAGTCTTATAAGAATCATATTTATGAGTCTTTTATGACTCTTATAAAACAAAACATGTAACCTTTTTTAATTTTATAATTATTTGTGTTTATTTAAAATTCTTAAACCATAACATATAAATTTTCTTTCATCGAAAGTTTCGATTTCTTGCTTCTTAAAAATTGTATTAAATAAAGCTGTTTATCGAAAAAGTTGATCTGAATTATATTGGTGTGTCTGAGTGATAATTATGAGCGCTCAATAAACCGTCATAACTATGAGCTTTTTATGTGTCATTATTATGTGAGGTCATAAAAGATTTAGATTCTTTTCGGACTTATTATTATGTGCGCTCATAAAATGCTCATAAATAATAGTCTTTTCTGACTCATGATAATGTGCGTTCATAAAAGGTTCATAAATAAGAGCCTTTTCAGACTTATAATAGCGTGAGCTCAGAAAACGTTCATAAATAAAAATCTTTTCGGACTCATTATTATGTGCGTTCATAAATAAGAGTGTGCTCTAAGTTATAATTATGTGCGCTCATAAAAGATTCATAAATAAGAGTTATTTTGGACTAAATAAGAGCCTTTTCAGACTTATAATAGCGTGAGCTCAGAAAACGTTCATAAATAAAAATCTTTTCGGACTCATTATTATGTGCAGGGTTGCCACCGAAAAAAATATTTTGCAACCAACAACATTAAAAAAAACTACCAAAATGGATACAAAACTACCAAATCAATTAGCTTTATAACTCTTTTTGGAATACTGTAAAAATGTTGTCATGCTTATATTTATATTATTTTTCTATTGTATATTAAACAGTCGTAATAAAAAAGTCACATTTTTTCACCCATATAAGTCGTGATTGGCTTCATGCTCTTCGATTGGCTTGGAATTTTGTCTAAGGGTACTCTTGCCACTTATAAGAATGTAAGTCATTTGTTTTTTTCGACATTTTTTCAAAAGTTACGGAGATATCAATTTTTCATAATAGTAAAAATCTTGAAAAAAAAAGTCTTTTCCAACAAATCAAATCTCTATCATCTGTTATCCTATTTTTGTAAATGTAGTATCGTTAGAAAACTATTAAAAAAATAAATATTTTTGGTATTTTATATAGTTTTTTGAAAAACATTAACTTGCTCATATCTCAAAAAGTGAACCTTTTGTTTTTTTTTTAATTTTTAAAGCAGAATATGTAAACTATCCACCAACAAAAAAATTGTGGTGGTCAAATGATAAGTTTTTTCGCAATCTCAAGTTTTTTCTGACATCCACTTTACTTTATCGTTCATAACTTCTATACCGTTTGAGATATTAGGGCCACTAAGAATTGTATATGTATAATGACCTCACACGTGATCTTGGCTCATACATTTTTAAAGTTATAATATATATTAATTCAACAATATGAAATAATAATGGCCTTTTTTAATAATATTTAAGTTTATACATAAATTGAAAATTATCTTAACAAACGAAAACATATCAAATAAAATAACACCAAAGAATATACAAAAAAATTAAACGAAAAATATTTTTCCATACTTTTGGCTTATTCCTAAGTTCATCCATTCTTAGAAGTGCTTCTATCACGCCTTTTTTTATTTTCATTTATTTTCTTTGAGTTTTATTTAGCTAAAAATTTTTATAAACTACAAAATTGAAAAAATCTACCAAAATCTTCTAAATTGAAAAAAAACCTACCAAATAACCAGAAGCTGATTTGAAGAAAAAAAACTACCAAATTTGGTTGAATTTAACCAAAGTGGCAACGCTGATTATGTGCATTCATTAATAAGAGTGTTTTCTGAGTCATTATAATGTGCGCTCATAAAAGATTCATAAATAAGCGTAATTTTGGACTCAGAATAATGTGCTCTCATAAAAGTTTCATAGATAAGAATCTTTTCGGACTCATAATGTGTGCTCAAATATCGTCAGAAACTACCCTCTTTTCAGAGACATAAATATGAGCGCTCTTATAAATGTTTATTGGGCTACAACAATAATATTTGGTACGTGTGTATTTAATATTATAACAAATATGTCTTCGAGAAATGGGTGTCGTCCGCTTGCCCACCTCCCATGCAACCCAAAAATTAAAAACTCAAGAAATAAGTTTATGTTTAACATTTAGAGATAAAATTTGGTGCGTTTATTTTTTATAAGAAAGCCAAAGACATTTTTGAAAAATGGACGTCTTCCGCCTACTGACATGCCTTCCTCCCATACAAACAAAAAAATTTAAAATTGCATAAATAAGCGTATGTTTGTCTTACACAGATACAATTTGGTATGTATGTATTTTATAACAAAGCAAAGATGTTTTTGAAAAATGGGCGTCATCCAAAAACGAACACGCCTACCTCCAATGGCGGATATAACCCACAAAATAGAAAACTCACAAAAAAAACACATATCTTTCTTCGGTGAAAAGTTTATCTATTTTCGATAATAGCAATTTTCTCTTTTTCAAATAAAATTTTCCTCAATTAGAATAAATTTTCACATTTTCTAGGAAATTTTCACTTCTAGGAAATGGAAACATTTCAATGTCTCTAATAATGATAAATATTTTCCTCGCACAAAAAAATTCTCTTTTATAGAGAAAAATTTATTAAAAATGAAAATTTTTTCCTATATTTTGATAAAAATTCACTATGAGAAGTATTTTCTTAAAATGTTAAAAACAAATGTTTTCTCAAAAATAAAAAGTCTTTTTCTCTACAAACGATATATTTTTAGATACTTCTTTTTTCATAGTAGCTTTTTATCATTTTCAGAGAATTTTAAGGATCGCATTTAGAGAAAGACATTCTCTGGAGCAAAGTCTATACCATTTTTCTATAAATAGAATGCCTTTTTATCATATTCCGAGAAACTTGTTTTTGAGTGTACCTCTGCTATAATCGAAATCACAAAAACTGGTATATTTTCCCAAAAATTCATCACAGAGTATTGCAATTTGGTACAAGGTATGTTCGATGATTAACGATTTTCGATGTTCATCGATATTAAGAGACAAAAACCGTTGTCTTCACATCGATATTGCAAAATGTCAAACATATTTACATCGATGTCACGAACATATATTCCATGTTTTCATTTTTCATATTTTTTGAACGCTTTCACAGAGGAATTCAATAAATTTTGAAATTTTCTCAAAAATCCGTTGGTTAATTCTGAAAGAAGGTCCTATGAGAGTTTGGAATATTGTGATAAGTGATGTGTTTCAAAATGTGTTTCATATAAGATGTTTACTAATTATTGTTCAGGCGGGAGAACATCTTTTCGACAGTCATTACGGAAACTGTATTCGAGAAGGTATTAAATCTCAAAGTATTTCAAAATCAGTTTGACGTCTTCTTGTAGTTTTGATTTGAAAAAATAAATATTTTTGTCAAAAATTGTCGATTTTTTCGCCGTTAATTCATATCAAGACAAAATAAAACAAAAACAAATAAAACAACCAATTGGCCATTTCGGCCCTTGAAAGGACTTTGACCAAGCTTCTTATAATCAATTGTGTTGTGTATGTTATTAAATGTTTGCAAACAATTTACCGAGAACTGGACCTACATGTTTTATGCCGACTCCGAAAGGCTGAAGTTCACGTTCTCAAGAAGCTTTACATGGCATTATTTACTCTCTGAGATTTGCCATTGTCTCCAGAGAGGTGGTGACCTTGGTGAACTTGGGCTTCCAGAATGCTAAGCCACACACTTAACCTGCATGCCACGGTCACCATTAGGCGAAATATCTAAACAAAATTTGGGTTCCAATTAAACGTCTCCGAAGCCCTAAACTTGAAATCTACACCTTATGGGTTTTGGAGACCTTTAATTTGCAACCTAAGTTTGGGTAGGCATTTCCCAAGTTAGATTACTGCGAAAAAGAGATGATTTTTGAAGAAAACTGATTTTGTCTAATCAAAACCGAAATTTTTTTCGGATGTAGGATCTTCTTTAATATATCTTTTTCAATATATGTAAGTGTCAAGAAAAAAAAATATTTTCGAGCCACCCTAATTGTCATGTACTAAATAAATCCTACATGATTATACACTGTTTTCTGTATTGAAGACGATGTTGGGCAACATCGATTTATTTTGTTCGATAAATATCGAGAATCTGATATAAATCGTTTTTGTGACGAGACTTTGTATTTGAGGTAGGCATTGTGTTTATTTAATGAGTTCGTTGTGTTGTTGGACATGTTTTCCGACGGACAAACACACCAGATTTGCATAGGTAAAACTACTTAGGAAGTGATCCTTATCAAGAATAAATAAACTTTTCTATACCTGCCTGAATTGTAAAATGACATTCAGTAGCTTAAGAAATTTTGATCTTTTAACTAACCATCGCCATCAAAAGTATTACGATATGTCTTACACAAACTTTTAAGTGATTTAAAAAAAAAGTATTTTCATGGGTTTTATTTTTACGCATTAGTGCCCGAACAGAACCAAAGCGGCTGACGGCTGGCGGTCCTCTCTCGGCGAATTGAGCTGAAACACGTCTACAACAAGAGCGGCTGGCGGTTTTCGGAACAGAGTTGCTTTTTGTCACTGTAGTAGTACAATTGACATATAGGGGTGCAACAGACGGACAACATGGTTAACGTATATGAAAAAAATTATTCACATCAAAATTCAACTTATTCAATTAAGTTTACATCAAAATCCGTTATGAAGAAAATTATATCGTATATTATTGCAAATTTACATAAATATAACACACACATAAAAAACAAAACGTCCGAATATACTAAAAACTAAAAAAAATTACATTAAACACAGCCAATTCTTAGCAAAAGTATGGCAACATTTATGTTACTCAGAGAGAGGACCGCCAGTCGCCATAGCAAAAATAGAATAGATTCTATTTTGGCGTTTTTCCGTCGCGGATTCGCCCAGCGAATTCGTTTTTGCCGACTTCATACATTTTCATGTATTCTGCTGAACGGCGAATCCGCCAGCCGTCAACCGCTTTGGTTCTGTTTGGGCTCTAAGGCGGAAATGGGTTAAGCGTACACGTAGAGGAATAATTCAAATATTTGGAAAATCATGTTACTGGCATTCAAGTGTACCAAATTAGCCAAATTTTTCTATATATGAAAAAATAATTTTTGAAATATATCATAGCAAGCGACAAGACAACCAAACCAAATCAATATAGGGCCCAAAGCGCACTCTTTAAGATTGCATTTTTTTTGGATTTGTAAGAGAAGCAACAATAAATATGTGGTCATAAACGCTGATTGCACAACTTGTACTTTATCGCCATTCAATTATACTCTTTAAATTTAAGTTTTTGTTTCTGTTGGTTGGTTCTTTGACTTTAGAGTTACGCCTAAATTTATTTTTTCCTTTTGATTTTATAAAACATTTTGTTGAGAGCTTTTTCCAAAACCATTTAGAATTAGCTTCAATATTTTTAGCAGTGCTGTAGAATCTTTTCGTTTCATTAACTTCATTCCATGTACCAGGCACATAAAAGCAAAATAAATCAATTGAATGCATATTTGTTTGACACTTAAAGGATATCAAGCAAAACCTTAATAAAAGGAAATCAAATCAAAAGGAAAGTACATTGTTGAAAGAGATCATCTTGTATGTTAAGGGTTCAGTTTCAAGCATATTAAAAGCATAAAAACGCAAACACAAAAAAATAAAGATAAAAAAATATAAAAGGTCTGGTCAAACATATGGGAATAACAAAATCTTTTCAAATGTTAACTCACATTAATATTAGCACAATAAAAAAAAAAACAAACAATATTCACACATAAATAAGAAGGTTCAAATAAAAAAAATTGTGATTTTTCGAAATGCCTGCTTTTTAAATCTGTTTCTCTTATACAGAATAAACGTTTGAAATTTTGTTGACAAGTTGTACAAACATATTTTTTCTAGCCTCCGAAGATTACAAAATGTGATAAATTTTAAGCTCAAACATATGTTTTTTGTTTTTGTTGTCTAAATCCTTTCAAAAAAACTTGCTTCTTTGTACAATTCTATTTAAAATTTAATATTATGCACTTCAGTGAAACTCAGACTGAAATTTAAATCTAAACCATATGATTTTGGTTTCTTAAGGCATTCCTTAAGAGTAAATCCTTGACCTACTTAGCTAGTTATTTTATATTTCGAACTTAGTTGCGTTAGTTAAATGAGGTTGTGTATCTGACCATTATGACACACTTTCTTTAAAGATACTTAGCACGAAGGCCTCATTCAATTAAGTCCACTGCGGGACGAAAAATGTACAACAAAGAAACGAAGATGAATACATTATGGAAAAATAAAATCAAGTTGACTCAACATTTGAAAATCTTAAATTCCAAGAGATACGAGAACATGCTAAGACTGATGATTGACGTAAATTAATTTCGTTTTTGTTGCATGCAAACTAAGCTTAACGTACTCTAGCTATCGTTACTGTGGTTCGTTACTACAACGTTACAGTAAATCTTAAGTTGTGGTTTGTAAATTTAACTATGAGGTGTAACACAAATTGTCAAGGACATAATTGCCGACATAAATTTGAAGCAAGGAGTCGTAAAGTTAGATTAATGAGCACACCATGTTGTCCTAGTGACACACATTTTTAGTTTAATTCATTAACATAACGAAGTTACTTTCTTATTAATAATGCAAATTTAAGAAAAATAATATTTTAAGAATGGAATATAATTATTGTAATATATTTAAGTTCGAAAAAAATGATAAATCTGAAAAAATAATTTGTTGTGGACGAAGGCAAAAAATGCCTCCAAAATTAAACAAGTAAAGAAAGTCTAAAGTCGGTCCAGGCCGACTATGAAATACCCTAAACCCACTTTTCAAAAAAAAAAAAAAAAATTTATTGTAAATGGGCGTGTCCGTGGGCGGATGAAGTCCATTTTTCCAAAGCATCTTTGTCTTATCATAAAAAACATACGTGCCAAATTTTAGCTCTGTAGGTTAAACACATGCTTATTTATTGCGTTTTCAATTTTTGGGTTGTATGGGAGGTAGGCGTGTCCGTGATCGGATGACGTCCATTTTCCGAAGACATATTTGTGTTGGTATGAAACACATACATATCAAATTTTATTGTTGTAGGGTAATTATGAGCTGAGCTATGCAGTTTTCAATTTTCGCGTTGTATGGGAAGTAGGCGTGTCCGTGGGCGGACGATGTCCATTTTTCAAAACCATCTTTTTTTTGTTATAAAAAACATACGTGCCAAATTTTAGCTCTGTAGGTTAAACAGAGGCTTATTTATTGCATTTTCAATTTTTGGGTTGTATGGGAGGTGGGCGTGTCCGTGAGCGGATGACGTCCATTTTCAAAGACATCTTTGTGTTGGTATAAAACACACACATACCAAATTTTGTTGTTGTAGACTTATTATGAGCTGAGTTATGCAGTTTTAAATTTTTGCGTTGTATGGGAGGTAGGCGTGTCCGTGGGCGGATTCCAAAAATATTCAATAGTGCAGATCCTTGGGTACATGTGACCATGTGTACCAAGTTTCATCCAATTATCTCAACTCCTTCTTCTTATCCTGTGTATACGGACAACACACAGACGGACGGACGGACGGACGGACGGACGGACGGACGGACGGACGGACGGACGGACATAGATAGCTCGACTCACGTGGTGACGCTGATCAAGAATATATATACTTTTCTATACCGGACTCGCTTCGTTCTATGCGTTACAAACGTTTGCACAAAGTTAATATACCCTGACCTTTCAGGTTTAGGGTATAAAAATTGTACCATTGTGCATGTGAAGGCATTCTTATGCATGTGAAAGCATTCTTATTCGTTTTTTTTTGTTTTTTTTTTTATAAAGTTTTTAGAAACGATATGAAAATATACAGAAAAATAAATATTAGAGATGATTCCAACCTACTTCATCTGATGTGAAATCCTTTGAAGTTTGGCGTTCTAAAAATCATATGTGTCTTAATCCTGGTAAATGTCAAACTATGACTTTTTCGCGAAAAAGGAATAGTTTAATATTCAATTATAACTTAAAAGATGCTGCTTTAAGTCGTATTGGTGTCGTCAAAGACCTTGGTATATGCATGGATTCTAAGTTATCGTTCAACATTCATATTGATAATATTTCTTAACAAGCTACTTCAATGCTTGCATTTATAAAACGCTGGGCCATAGAATTCAATAGCATGATTACAACTACCATATTGTATTATGCAATTGTGCGTCCTCATTTGGAGTAAGCAAGTCAACTTTGGTCCCAAAGCTACAATGTGCATGTTGATCGTATTGAAAGAATCCAAAAACGTTTTGTTCGGTTTGCTCTAGGGGCTTAAGTGAAACTGACATTTAAAACCTTCCTCCCTATGAGGATCGTTTAAAACTATTAATAACGCAGACGTCAAGTAATCGAAGGAAATCTGCAGATATCGTCTATTAACATCAACTTTTAACCGGTGTATTCGATTTTCCAGAACTACTTTATCTTATAATTTCAACACTAACAGTAGAAGAAGTAGAAACGCAAACAACTTAATTTGTTTACCATTCAGTAGAATGAACTATCTATATGCTTACTGCTCCTATCAATCGCATGAGTACCTTTGTAAACAATTGTACCGTTTTTGATGTTAACTTGTCAAATCATCAACTCAAAAGTAGACTAAAAGCTATTCTGGAATTAGATCTTTGTATGCATGGTTAGTAGTTATGTCCTATATTGTCTCTGAGCCCATTCCAAACTTTGGTGGGTAAATTTTTCCCACATAAACTTGTTTGGAGCCACTAGACACCTTAACACCAGATTTTTATGATACTTTGGGTTGTGGCTTCAAATGGGTTAATGCTGAGAAAGTGCGAAAAAGCTGTAGTAGCTGAACTCTATTGTTATTCCATGTAATTTCAAAGTTTTAACTTCAAGGATGCGGTCATTCATGTGTCTTTAGTGAAATTACTTTTCCTACCGATTTGTTTAATTTTGGTCATTTGTATAATTTAAAACTTATATGCCAAATTTTAAAGTTCTGGCCTCAAAGATGCGTCAGTTTTATCATCTCTATTCTGACATGGGAATTGTCACTTTGAATTGTATCTTACTCGATTAAGTCCACACTTATATATATTTAAAACCAGCGGATGTAATCCGGTGTTACTCGTTAAATTACTGTTAAATTATCAATTTAACTTTTGATTTTTTTAAATTATCGTTTTTTGGAGTTTTGACCCCTCCTTGCTTCAAAAGTGTTTAGTCAAATTTTCGTAAAAATGTACCTGCCGGATGTGATTAAAAAAATGACATTTTCAACGTCTCGATCTGACGGTTTCTGATGAAAATGGTCACCCAGTTTGAAAAAAGGCATTTGCGTTCAAAGTTTTTCTTAACATACATTTAATATACAATTTTGTCTCAAAAGAATTCCAATTTTAAAAAAATCCTTTTAGCATCGATTGCATTTTAGGATTGTTTTCGTTCAACTTTGGTTTTGGTCGATACTGTTCGGTTAATTTTTTTCATCTTTATATAAATTCTGCACGAATTCTTTAAACTTTTTTTTTCGTTGGTCTTTGGTTCTTGACTTCGTTTGCCTTCGGCTCATTCCTTGATTTTTGTCGTAAGAACTTTTAGAATCATAGGATCTATTCAGTAAAAGACACAAATGCTTACCAAGTTTCATCAAAATCGGTTTATCCGTTTGACGTGAATGACCCAGACATAGTTGATTGAATAAAGCGCCCTCACATGGAAGTTTTCTGAAATTTAAGGTACCGGCTTCAAAAAAGTTTACTTTAATGTTTTATAAGTTGAATAAAAAATAAGATATCATTTTGGAAATGTAAATATATATTTTTGAGTAAAAAATAACAAAAAAAAAATTTTTAATTTTTTTATTTATCATGGCGGGCGTGATTACAACTCACTGGGACATCGGAAAAAAAAACAAAGAACGGGTTTTTATCAGCATCAAAACTGCCATTGAATAAACTAGAAGCAACAATTTTGGTTGAAAAATAACAAAATGGCGGCGTTTTTTCGAAAATTTTCAAGATTCTTGGACAAAATTGGCCAAAAACTAGAGAACGGATTTTTCTGTCCGTAGTTCATTCCATGCATCGACAAGTGTTAAACAACATACTCAAATTTCAGAATGATCGGTGGAGTAGTTTTTGTTTTATTACGCCTGCCATAATTTTTTTAATGATTTTAAAAAAATTCCAGTAGCAATATATGTCATTAATAAATAAAAAAATGGTCCTTTGCGCAATTTTTTAAAAATAATATACATATATTAAATTTTTCAATATGATATCTTATTTTTTATTCAACTTATAAGCATTTTAAAGCAATTTAATAAAAAAAAAGAAACAGTTTCGATAGTATCGTAAGTGTAGACGTAGAATTCCGTTTAAGTTGTAACCTCTTCTACTTTGTCTCGTTGGTCCGATTGTTTTGTGCATTTGCGAACTACACTCGCTAGTGCTAGTGGGAAGTGGAATCCAAATTAATTTGCATTAAAAACAAAAATTAAAATTTTACGCCATCTATTGGGTAGAAGCATTCAACGAAATATGATTCAACTCGTTTTTTTCATAAGAGTTAAATCTAACCGGATCACAGACCCATTTCGTTAAATTTGACAGTTGGAGTTCATTGACTGAGTTGAAAATAGGTTCATGACCTCTGGTATACCAGACCTCTGGTAGACCAGTAGTGCAAACATAAGCCCAATGCTTACAATGCTGCCAAAGCGAACCAATCAGTTCGTGCAAAACAAAAGCAATACAATCATTAAAAACGAAAGAAAAACAAAGAAAGCAGCAGACACATTATAAGCAGATGATTGATTTTCTTATATAAAAACATGAATTTTTCTTCTTATATTTTACTATTTTGTGACTTTAATATAATAGTGACAAAACTCAAAATTAGATATTCATTCAGCGCAGGATATATCTGATATTTTAATATATATATAACCTTTGAGCAATGAGTATTAAAGACTGTAGGTATACCCTAAAGTATTCGTCAAAACGTTGCCTAATGACCTTGAAATAATCTGTTAAAACGACCCCATACAAACTGCGCTGTAAGACGTAATTCTACGTCAAAATGTTTGAAGGTGTACCGTCCCCTTAAAAAGCCTCAATTCTGTTGCAGGGTCAGGTTCTTTCACGTACCAAATTTTAATAAAATCGGTCAAGTCATTTAGGAGTTATTGAGTCTTAACAATGCACTACTTAAAGCACCCTCTTACGGAAGTCTTTAGATTTTTGTATAGCCTATGTTTAATTTTGGGTGCAGTTGAATCTTCATACCTTCATAGTTGAGTTATTGAGTCTTAAACATACACTACTTAAAGCGCCCTCTTTCGTACATTTTTGGAATTTTTTATGTTTTATATTGGGTGGAGTAGAACTTTCATACCAAATTTCATTAAAATCGGTACAGGTGTTTCGGAGTTATTATGTCTTTTAAACTCACTACTTAAAGTGCCCTCTTGGATAAGTCTTTAGAATTTTTTATAGCCTATGTTTTATCTTAGGCACAGTTGAACCTTCATACCAAATTTCATTGAAATCGGTCCAGGCGTTTAGAAGTTATTATGGAGTGCCATGCCCACATACTTCCACCCACTTTTTTACATCCCCTTTGATATTTCTCTCTATGCACTTTTGCACTCGGTGTCCAAATTTTAGCCCAATCGGGAAAACAGTGCACGAGCCTATACGGTACAGGCAGACTGACAGACTGACAGACAGAAGGGCAACATAGACGAGTAAATTAGACAAGTAAAGAAAGTCTAAACCTACTTTTTCAGAATACAATAACAGTATTGAAAATGGGCGAGTCCGTGGGTGGTTAAGGCCCATATATTATACATATTTAAATTTTCATGAACAATTTACACATACTAAGTTTTATTCCTGCAGCTCACATGTTAATGCTGTTATAGTATTTTCGCTATTGTATATTGTATGACAGGTAGGCGTGTTAGTAAAGGGATTACGCCCAAGTTTTGCACACATCTCAGTTTTGGTATAAAATGCATACATACAAAATTTTATCTCTGTAGGTTAAAGATAGGCTTATTTATGGATTTTTCAAGTTTTTTGGTAGTATCGGATGTAGGCGTGTCCATGGGCGGATGACGCCCAATTTTCAAAAACATCTTAGTTTTGTTATAAAATACATGGGTACCAAATTTTATCTCTGAAAGACAAACATAAGCTTATTTATGCAGTTTTCAATTTTTCCTTTGTATGGGAGGTGGGCGTTTCCCTAAGCGGATGCCGTCCATTTTGAAATTACATCTTAGGTTTGTTATAAAAATAATACATACCAAATTTTATCTCTGTAGGTTAAACATAAGCTTATATATTGAGTTTTCATTTATAGGGATGTATTGGAGGTGGGCGTTTCCGTGAGTGGATGGCATTCATTTTTCGAAGACATCTTTGCTACGTTATAAAAATCAAAAGCTACAAATTTACTTTGTAGGCTTAACTGAAGCTTATTTTTTGACTTTTCATGTTTTGGGGTGTATGGGAGGTGGGCGTGTCCGTAAGTGGATGACACCCATTTTTCGAACACATCTTTGTGTTGATATAAAAGACATGCGTACCAAATTTTACTGTTGTATGTTAATTGTGAACTTATTTATGCAGTTTTAAATTTTTACGCTGTATGGGAGGTGGGCGTGTTCGTGTCCGGATTCCAGATCCTTGGGTACATGTGACCGTGTGTACCGAGTGTCATCCAAGTATCTCAACTCCTTCTTTTTATCCTGTGTTTCCGGACAACACACAGACGGACGAAAGGACGGACAACTCGACTCACGAGGTGACGCTGATCAAGAACATATTAGTTTTCTATACCAGACTCGCTTATTTCTATGCATTACAAACGTTTTCACAAAGTTAATATAACCTGATTTTTCAGGTTTAGGTTATAATTAAACTATACAAAGCAGTTGTGTGAAATTTAAAAGCTTTAGGTTTATTTTAATATTAATGGTCAAAACCTGTAAGATGCAAGGTCCACCCACTGTGCATCGCATCATATTCACTCAGTTTAACGATAGTAGCTTTTTACCAATAATTCTTTTGCATTTCATATAACTACAAACAATATCTTTTAAATTTTGTAAACGTTTTTGTATATCAATATAATCAAACTTAAGATAAGTCCTTTAAATTCCTTTAAAGTTTAAACTTTATTTAAATTATTTACAAATATTAGTATTTCATTTTTGGATTTAACTCAGAGCAAGTATTTCAATCTCAGTTATTTTATCTGTTCTTTTATTTTCTTGTTTCCATTCACACCTGCAAACACGCAATCATACACACAAACACACTCACAAAAACCCAAACAGATACCAACCTTATCTAATCGTAATCAGCTGGAGGAGGTATTTTTGCAAAAACTTAATACAAAATGCAGCCAACACGATAATCATTCGTGCATGATGCTCAAGCTGATTGTCTACATGAATCGCATGTTCAAGAAAACCTCTATTGATATGAACGACAGGCTCCGAATTCAACAGAATATGTAAGTAAAACATGTGCCGCAATAAATTCAATTCTTAAAACTACATTTTTTGTTTTATTTTTTTTTCCATCTAAATCCGCTATACAATAGGGAAATGGATGCAATTCCAGATGACCCCGAGGATGACATGCTTTTAGCGCGCTCCATTAATTCGGATGAAGAAACGCTTGGTCTTGTGGTCGCAGGCAAGGTTTGGAAATTCATACGCTCCCGTTCATTACGCTACAAGTTTTCTGATAATGCCGATTTTGTGCTGAGCAGTGAGCCACGTGGCAACCTCAACTTGGCTGTATCCGTGAGTCCGGTTGGAGCATTGCAGGAGGGACGCGGAAAAATGAAAAATTTGACACCAATCATAATGATGATGGCCGCAAAGGCAGGTGTAATCGGCGCTATAATGCTTAAGGGTCTTTTTCTATTGGCAGGCAAGGCTTTGATTGTATCAAAGATTGCTCTGTTGTTGGCCGTCATTATTTCGTTGAAGAAATTGATGTCGCAAAAGAAGCATGTTGTGGAGATACCGCATCATGACAGCTATAGTTCGGGTTGGTCACGTGCTTTCGATGGCTTTATAGAAGGTTTGGCTGAGGTGCCGGCACATGTTTTGGCACAAGATGCACACGATATGGCTTACGTGGCGCACAAGCAGAGAGCATTACGAAATTAAGTGTTATGTTAGTTAAGATTTGAAGGTGGTCTGATTGAAACTGGTACCTTAATAATATAGATAAAAAGTATTTAATTATTTATTCTCTGGTTTTTTTAACTTTATTTTATAAGCTTTATGAATATAAATATCTGAGAATGGGTTGGTTTAGCTGGTTTTAGAAGGTTTGGTATAGGTTTGTCTCGAACTGCGTGTAGATTTTTTCATGCTAAACATTAAAAAAAATAATTTCTCTAATTAGCACTAAGAAATCTAATATTTTCAAATGTTGCTCTAAAATTTTACTTATTTAATGATTTCGATAATTTTCTAGACAAAATTTTTGTAATTCTTCTTTTTAACCGTTAACTTATCATTCTCGTCTTTTGATCTCATTATGTCTGTGTAATAGACAACAGTTCAGCATTTTGACCATCTTCTTCTAATTTCAATTTTTTTTGTCTCTATTAAAACTTTATAATTACTTTTGCAATACCTTCTCTAATAAATTTGAGTTAGATTGTACTTCTTAAGAGTTATAGTTATTTATCCGAGTTATTTGTCTGCACTAATTAATTTTCATTTTTGCTGCTGCAGATAAAACTTTGGCCAATAAACTTTGCACGAAAAGTTAAGTCAATCCATCGCAACTATTTTGGAATTCATACTGCATACATACTGTGGCAGGACTTCTTGGTACTCTAAAAGTTTTGTTATTTTTTCAAGCTTAAGGCTTGTTTGTTTCAACTTAGTTCTAGCTTAATCTTATTATGTTCTAGATATTGAACTGTTTCTATTTTCTCTTAGCTTCTACTGACCTATATTGATCTGTTTCATTTAGTTTTTTGTTGTTTTGTTTTTTTTTTTTTTCTTTTTTTTTTAGATGCCATACTAAGCTTAATGTATTGTTTTTTTCACACTTCTTTTGTTTTGCACAACTAATCTACAATTTTCTCTGCTATTCCTTACTTTACTTGTTTCTCACACTAGCGCAAATTTATTTATTTATTTTGATAGTTTTTAAGTAAAAGAAATGTTTTGTATCTTATTGTACAATATTAATTTATTTATATATTTATTTATTGATATATTCTCTTATATATATGTATAATTTATATAACGAAATTATTTAATTATAAAAATTTTACTTTTTGTTGCACTTTTGTTATTGTTATTTTTCAATTGTCTATCGATTGTTTTTTATATATATATATATATATTAATAAATAACTTATTAAAAATATGTTTCACTGAAATTATTTTTCTATCATTTTCATCGGTACTTGTTTTCAGTATTTGTGTTTTAATTTTTTTTAGCTAAAATTTTGCTAAAAATGACTATTTAAATTTTAGTTTTATACCAATTTTCATCTTGATGTTCAAGTTTTTCATTTAATATTCATTTCACTGCACCGTTTTTTCTTATGTATGGATTATCCTGTATAATAAGGATTACGTGCCGCTAGATAGTTGTAGGCCATAGGACGTCTTGCTGTAAATAAAAATTAAATAAATAATTATTATCAACAATTGCTTTTTATAAATTCTTTATAAAATAAACAGTTTTTGAGTCAATAATTCTTTCTGATGTATATTAAAAATTAGCCATAAATAAAGCAGTAACTAAGATAAGCTATTCCTTTTAACTCAACGAAAATGATGACGAAAATATTAGTTTATTTTTATTTTTCTAAAATATTCCCACAATATTCGCAGTAAAAAAATGTTTCCAACTGAACTGCACATTAGAGTGGGTCGAAAAAAAATATTAGAAAAGTGTACTTGATGATGCACAACTCCAAGAACAAAATACATTTTTTTTTAACCCTGGAAAAACCTAAGCTGTTTTGGCATTTTTTTATAACTTTGAAATAGGTACTAATACTAAAGGTACTACATTTTCTTAGGTAGCGCAGGGGCGCTACCAGTATTTTTTTGTTTCGGGTGGGTTTTATCAAATTTCTGACTTATATATTAAATCAATTCTACAAAGGCTTCATATCACAGCAATAAGTTTCAACTCTTGAGAGTAATATTTTCAAATATAACTTAATTAAGTTAATGGGCTAGGTGGGCTTGGAAGGTTCAAGCAAAACATATGATAGCTATTTTCTAATAATATACGAACAAAATATTTCAAGTACTAGATAATGTATCTTGAAGAAGGGTTCCAAATTTTAACAAGATTGGTTATAATTTTTTGGGAAATCATGACAACCAATTTTCAAAAATAAGTTTGAACTGAAGCTTTAGAGAATATTCTAGACATTTTGTTTTTGTCATAAGGCTTGACGTTCGTTCTGCGTAGATATCGTTAAACGTGTTTTTGCTGCAAATGAAAGCTATGGGTAGCAAATCAAGTGAAATTTCAAATGACATACGAAAAGTGATTATAAATTTGCATTCCGAAGGCAAATCTTTGCAAGATATTGCAAAAATATTTAAAGGAAGCCAGTTAACTATCCAATACATCGTTAATGAATACAAGAAGAGTGGTGAATTTAAGAAAAAACGACGGAATCAGAAAAGATGTTTACTTAAAAAAAGACATCAGTTTTTTTTGCTTCGACAAATTCGAAAAAAACCCTCTGGCAAGTTGTGTGAAACTTGCTGGTAAACTTGAAAGACGTCTGGGAATTAAAGTGACTGCACAAACGATCAGAAATGATGTGCGAAAACTGGGTTTTCAAAGCATAATTGCGGTTCGGAAACCCTTTGTATGTGAAGTATATAAAAGAAAGCGCTTTCTTTTTGCTAAAAAGTACAAAAATCACGTTATGGAGTTTTGGAGAAGAGTTATTTTCTCAGACGAATGCAAATTCAATGTGAAAGTGTCTGATGGCAGCATAAAAATATGGCGAGAACGCAATACCAGCCTTTCAAGACATAATCTCTTGCCATCATTTAAACATGGTGACGGTTCTTTGATGGTATGGAGTTATTTTGGCGCCGCAGGAGTAGGTAGACTGCACTTTATCAAAGGTATTATGACTGCAGAAATGTACATAAATATTTTGAAAAAGGAATTATTGCCAAGTGCCATAAAACTGGGCCATAAGAATGATTTCATATTCCAACAGGACAACTATCTTAAACATACGGCCTTCATTAATAGAAGTTGGATTTTTTATAACTGCCGGAATTATTTCAAAACTCCACCCAAAAGTCCAGATATTAACCCAATTGAAAACCTACGATTTTAGAGATGAATCTTCGCTATTTTGACATAAGAAACATTAAGGACCTTGAAAGTTGTTTTAGTGCTGAATGGAACAAAATTTCATCAAGTTTAACGACAAAATTAGTGGAATCCATGCCAACTAGACTACATGCAGTTCCGAAGCACCAAAGATACCCTACGAAGTATTAAAAAAGAAAACTCATCAAAATATTATTGCTAACTACATGTACGAATACGGATTTTGTTTTTGTATTTGAAGTTTTTTTGATGCTTTCTTGAAAAATATTAATAAATATATTTTTTTTACTATGATTAACATTTTAACCTAACGTTTTTTAACCTTTTTCTCTAATGAAACCAATGATAAGTTAATGAATACTCCCAATGATTTTTATATTCTAGTAGGTTTTTACTTTAAAAAAACCCTGTACGAATACGGATTTTACATACTGTACATGTTTTATGACGATTCCGAACGGATAATGTTGTCCAGAAGCTTCATATGACATTATTTTCTCTCTGAGCTTTGACATTGTCTGCAGAGAGTTGGTGCCCGATGAGAAAAATATTTTCATTAAAAAACTTTTGCCGTGACTGGGGATCGATCTCGGGCTCCGGGCATGCTAAGCCACATACTTAACCTGCCACGAATTGGTGACTGAATTGGTGGATGTGTGATAAGTATTGAATACGAAAACTTATCGAAATAATGTACATTTCAATTGTTTCCAATGCATTGCAAAAAAATAAAAAATAGCAAATGCAAATATGAATCGAGTTTGTTTCTCAAAATTTGTTCCCTCCCCGAGTAAAAATTTAAATTTTTTTGTTCAAACTGCACACTTTTCCTACAACAAAGAAAAAAATGTATGAAACAAGTTGTAAAACGGATGTACAACGTGCATTGTTAGGACATTTTGGCCGTACAGAAGCTGTACAGCAGTGGTAGCGGTCGTTTTAAAATGAACTTGATTCAGCTTTGGTTAGAATCCGCCAAAATGTTTTGAAATCGCCAGTTGTACAGCCGTTTATGGATTATTTTTCTTGTTCTAAGAATGTAATACGAAGGTTTTAAGAAGTTATTCTAAGGTTTTAAGGCTTGAGCTATAATATTTTCAATTTTACTTGGGTCTCAATAGGGGCAGCAAAAATTTAATTTTTCTTGCCACAATGAAAATTTTTCCCCAAAACTTGACTTCGATGTAAAAATAACATATTGGCGCAAGGCTTAAAATTCGTCCTTAAAGTATAAAACGCAAAATTTCTGATACTGTAGGATGAAAAACTAACAGCCTAAATATGAAAAAATCGTTTGAGTCTCTTGCCACCAAAATAACTGATGAAATTTCCTCTAAAATCGACTTTTTAAATGGTCATATTTAACAATAACATAATAACCCAAATTTTTTGCGGGAATCAACTATCGAGGGAAGCCACGTGATTCAGTAAAAACAAAAATTTGATTGGCTTCCGAAACTAGTGAACAATATTTTATTATTCATGATCTTCCATTGGATTTTCAATATCAGTTTCATGAAAATCCCTCAAAATTGCAAAAATATTATGCGATTTTAATGAATGAGGGCTTTTTGGAAGAGTGTCGAAAAAACTTTCTTTAAAAAATATATTATTTCGATTTAACTCAGTATTTGCTAATTCATGCTCATCTGTATAACTTTATTATATTACTGATAAACGACGGGTGAACAGAAGCAAAATCAAACCAATATATTTTTTTTTCTAATAAGCCCTTATTTCTTAAAATCAAATAATATATGACAATTTAGAGAAATTTTTATGGAACAGATTTCGGAAAATACGTTGGAAAATTATGAATTGTAAATTTTTGTTCCAGT
Source organism: Tetanocera ferruginea (assembly GCA_958299015.1). Classification (NCBI taxonomy): domain Eukaryota; kingdom Metazoa; phylum Arthropoda; class Insecta; order Diptera; family Sciomyzidae; genus Tetanocera; species Tetanocera ferruginea. Next base: position 118,490,450 of record OY282642.1, on the reverse strand, counting down.
TTCGAAAGTCAATCGTAATAATTTTTTTACTGAATCACTATAAACTTAATCCCTGCAGAGTTTGGGTTAGTTTGTGTTTAAAAAAATAATTATAAAAAAATAATGAGAAATAACAATTTTAGAGGAAATTCCTTTGATTATTTCGCTGGCAAGGGACTCGACCGCTCTTCCTCAAATTCAAGCTTTCTTATTTTGTATTACTTTTGAATTAATTTTTATCCAAATATTACAATTCGTTTTAGTGAGTTCCAAGCTAGATGTTGAAAAGACAACTCAAATCGAAGTAGTGTCAACAACCTCTCAAATGGTCAGAATAAGTCTGAAGAAAAAAAAAATATGAAAAATTAAAGTTTGATGCAAGTAAGTTATGCATCAAACAGAATCGATTTGAAATATACATTTGAATCTTTTACTCATTTGATAAGATATGTGATTGCTTTCCATATGAATAATGTTGATTAAATTCTATTTTTCTTGATACTACAATAATTTTTGGGGGGTTTAAACCCCGAAACTCCTTCTTTGGTTGCGCTAATGGGTAGGAGGTTACTACTTAAAGAGCCCTGAACTGAATTTATTTCTTAAGAAACTTTAATTTCTTGAAAATTTGTTGTGTGAAATTATTTTTTGTGGCGGATGTAGTCGTGTGTGCTAAGTACGTGGCACGCCAATCTCGGCAGACCTGGGTTCGAATACCAGAAAAAAAGTTGGAAAATAACAAGTAAAGTAAGTCTTAAGTCGGTCTAGCCCGATTATTTGCCTACCTTTCAGAACACAATAATTGAATTGAAACTGGGCGTGTCCGTGGGCTGATGAAGGCCATATCTTATATGCATCTGCGTTTTGATGAAAAATGTTCATATAACAATTTTAAATCCCGTAGCTCACATGTTATTAAAAAAAAAAAATTGGCCATTTCAGCCCTTGAAAGGATTTTGACCGAGCTTCTTCTGATCAATTGTGTTGTGAGTGTTATTAAATGTTTGCACACAATTTACCGAGAACTGGACCTACATGTTTTATGCCGACTCCGAACGGCTAAAGTTCATGTTCTCAAGAAGCTTTACATGGCATTATTTACTCTCTGAGGTTTGCCATTGTCTGCAGAGATCAGAAAAATTTTTTATAGAAAAAAACTTTTCGCCGCGACTGGGAATCGAACCCGGGCTCCGAGCATGCTAAGCCACACACTTAACCTGCATGCCACGATCACCACATGTTAATGCCTTCATAAAATGTTCGCTATTGTGGGTTGTATGGGTTGTTGTAAGTGGACGGATAACGTCAAATTTTTTTAACACATTTTAGTTTTGGTACAAAAAAGATACATACCAAATTTTATCTCTGTGGGTTAAACATAAGCTTATTTATGGAGTTTTAAATTTTTTGGGCTTAATCGGAAGTGGGCGTATCTGTGATTGGATGACGCTCATTTTTCAAGAACAAAAGAGGCTTATTTATTGAGATTTTAATTTGTGGGTTGTATGGGAGGTAGGCGTGTCTATGAGCGGATGACTTCCATTTTTCTAACAAATTTTTGCTTTGATATTAAATACATACGTATCAAATTTTATTATTGAAGCTTATTTATGAGCTTTCTTATACATTTTTCAATTTTGCGTTGTATGGGAGGAAGGCGTGTCCGTGGACGGATTCCAAAAATATTTAATAGTGCAAATCCCTAGACTCATGTTACTATATGTACCGAGTTTTATCAAGTTATCTCAACTCCTTCTTCTTATCCTGTGTTTAAAGACAACACACAGATGGACAGACGGGCGACGGACAAACATGGATAGCTCGACTCACATGGCGACGCTGATCAACTATATATATACTTTTCTATACCGCATTCGCTGCGTTCTATGCAATACAAACGTTTGTACAAAGTTAATATACTTTGACCGTTCACGCTTTGGGTATAAAAATAAGTAAAAGATTTTAATCAGGGATCTAAAAAAACTTGAAATCTACATTTTGTGTTATTATTTATAAGTTATAATAAAGATATTTAAGATTTCAATCTGAAATCCCTGATTGACGATTTTAACTCCTAAAAGTAAGTAAGTACCTGCGTGTAATTTTTCAGTTATCAAGCATTTACTTGAGTTCTCTTATTATCTTAATTTCAGCCCAACATTTCATATAGTTTTTACATTCTATGAGCCACTTAACATCATATCAACATCATCATCCTCGCTTTCAATATCCTCTCTTTCGGCATTTTCTTCGGCTACAGCGGCAGCAGCCGCCAATGCAAACGCTTCTCCATTAATTAATGGAGCTGCATCGGCAGACCAATTCATAGCATTTTTATTGAATCTAGACGAGTGTTGTGGCTTGTTATAATAACTTCTTCCTATATATATGTATAACCAATTGCAGCAGGCTAATAAGAGAACATAAAATTTGGATACTTACTCTTTGCCGCCGCAAGCCAGGAATCTTCACGCTTGACTTTTTGTGTTTGAGCAGCAAGACCAGCAGCATTAAGCGCTGCAAACATCTGCGTATTGTTGTGCACATCACCGGCCAAATTTGGATGCAAGCTACTCTCAGCACCCAAACTCTCAAGACCAGGATGACCAGCTTGCATTGGCGCACCAGCAGCCATATGCATGGCAGCGGGGTACATTTCACCTGTAGCCATTTCACTGCCGCCCATCGGATGCATGCCGTAATCCATATTGTAGGGCATCATATAGGGTGAATGCTCTGGAAACTGATACATCATTCTATAAAAAAATAAAAAGAGAAGAAATAATAAAAAATTTTTGTTGATGTTATATAATACAATCATTTCTATGGAGATAAATACAAATTGAATTACTTTTCTGAAGCATTATCCATCAACTTCTTTATAATCACCATGGAAGCAACTAGCAAGGCTAACTTTGAAATAACTAAGGCCTTGAGGGTGAGCAATCCGACTGCCTTGGCGGCAACCATAGTCCAGCCGAAGGTTGATGCCGCCAAATACATAGGAATCAACATTTGAAACTGTTTCTTCTCCTGATGTTTATTACGAATGCGTTCTAAATGACCACCACCATCGCCGCCACCGCCTCCTCCATTACCGCCTCCACCAGAACCACCGCCTAGCAATCCACCGCCACCGCCAATACCGCCACCATCTCCGTCGCCACCACCGAGACGTCCAACATCACCTTGTTGACGTGCTGCTGACAAACAAACAATAAATTGATTAGATCCTTACGTTGAACATAGAACATTTATGATTTATGATGACTTATTATTGCACATCCTGCCTGTAAATGTTATCTACTCGTATGAGACGTTTTCCTAAGTGAAGTGAACTGAATAGAATTCCCCCAACACCACATCAAGAATTTAGCTACTTAATGCCTTCTCTTACAAATCGTTATAAATGAGCCTTAAGATATGATTCCATTTAATATGAGTAGGTACGTATCCTTGGAGTATCAAGACATTAGGATATAGAACATAGACAACAAACAGCTTGACAGAAAATGTTGCTACGCGTTTCCGTCAACTAGCTAAGAGATCGTAAATTTAATTTTCAGGGCTTAACTTAATTTTGAGGATATGAAATGAGTTGCCGTTCCTTAACCCTAGAAGCCCTCTCAGAGTTTTTGTTACACAATCTCGAGCAAAAACTCGTTTAAAGGTATCTTTAACTTTAGTTTATTTGTAGTTTCGTGAGAGATAACATTTAAATAGAGAAATTCAGAGTGATTCAATCTTAATAAAGATAGAAAGTGTTTTTTTTTCAGTATATTAGTTTTTGTTTTTCGTTGGGCTGTATGTGGACATCCAATGGTTGCTTAAGGGTTAAATATCTTTTACTGTGTCACGTGTTATACTAAATAAGCAGTTTATGTGACGAAACGGTTTTTTTGCTACTCGTAATAAATGTGTTAAATTATGTTAACAAATATGTAGTATCCTGGCTAAATGCCTGTGGTTAGACAAAAAGTAAACTTGTAGCTTAAACATTCCTTGAAATAATGTGTCAACACTTGGCAGCTAAGTGCTATTCAAAATTTCATGGGTCGCATGAGTTCCTCACATTTCAAATTGTCTCAGTAGAACAAAGCAATACTTAAAGGATCAGAGCAGTTATGTTGTGGTTGTTCATAATTAAGTTGACAAATTACTTTGGCAGATATTTGGCGTGTGTGCTCAAGTGTAAATGTAGAATGTGAGAGAAAACGATGCATAATTTTTAATCAACTTGTTTGAAAAGCATTTCAAGTCTTTTGATATTTTTTTTTTTTAGTAATGCAAATCGTGGTAATTTTTGATATGATAAAGCTGTCATTGAGAATCAAATACTTTATGGCTGTGTACGCGAATACAGTAGCGACAAAAATTATAGCACCACGCCAGTGCCATAGGTTGTTCGTACTAAGGACCCTTCATTTAGTACAGTTATTCAAACCTTTGTCATTTCATTTTATTTGACAAAGCAATCACTTTCTGAAAAAAAAGTCAGTACTCAAAAATATGTGGTGGTGACCGTGGCATGCAGGTTAATTATGTGGCTTAGCATGCTCGGAGCCCGGGTTCGATCCCCAGCAGCGGCGAAAAGGTTTTTTCAATAAAAAATTTTTTTGATCGGTCACCACCTCTCTGCAGACAATGGCAAACTTTAGAGAGTAAATAATGCCATATAAAGCTTCTTGAGAACATGAACTTTAGCCGTTCGGAGTCGGCATAAAACATGTAGGTCCAGTTCTCGGTCAATTGTGTGCAAACATTTAATAACACACACAACACAATTGATCATAAGAAGCTCGGTCAAAGTCTTTTCAAGGGCTGAAATGGCCAATTTGTTTTTTTTTTTACTCAAAAATATGTAACGGGTCTTATCAATTACAATTTTTGAAGAGAAAGCTGTAAACGGAAGCGGTAATAATAATAGCACGGCTTCTTGTTTAAACAAGTAAAGAAAGTCTAAAGTCGGTCAAGCCCGACTATGGAATAGCCTAAACCTCCCATAATATTTAAATATATATCAAAATACTAAAACAATAGATATAACTTCGTGTTCGGTGCCTTTTTTGTGAATTTGTGCAACCACTTTAACAACACATTCAAACGCAATGTCACCCCGATCAGTAAAGAAATAGAACGAAGATTTCATTTTCGAGAAAAGTACTTGAGAAATAGCTTCGATAATGTTTAAATAAATGCTCTTAAAAATTTAATTGAAAACGCAAAATGTTTAGAAGTCCCTCCAACCCGTTTTTTAAATTTTACCATATTATTTTGTACAGCTTACTTTAAATGCGGTGTTTTAATGTATTTTTTTAATGCGGTGAAGTGGTTTAAAGGTCATTCTCTATACGTTAATTGGTTCGCGAGATATAAGTGAATTAATATAAAAAAAAATAAAATTTTTCAGAAATCCCATTTTTAAGAGGTCATATTAAAATAGCGGGAATTCCCAAGAAAAATATTGGTAAACAGGTTTCTTTAATATTATTTTCTGATAAAAATACTGAAAATAATGTTGCATTATGTTTAAAACTGATGAAACTATGACCTTATAACGAATGAACTAATTTTCAAAAAAGTCTACAAATATTGGTAAAAACAAATTTTTGAAATTTTTTTGTCTTTACAAACTCTTTTGAGACTCCAAAAATCGATACTTCGTCATTTTTGAAAAGGTGTTTTTTTTAAATACCTATAAAATTTATGTTTTTCGTGGTATTCATATGGATTTAAGCTTATTGATAAAGTATTGAGCTTTACTTTCCAATGTTTTCCAGAATTCGATTTTGCCTACCTAAAAACTCATGTATACCAAGATTTGTAAAATTCTAACGGTTTTTATGGCAATTAAATAATAATTCAACTGAAAAAATCCTTTTGAATATCAATTTTGCACGTTTTATATAATTGTGGCACTTAGTTTTGGTTAAACCACACCATAAGATACAGTGGCGGTGCTTGGCGTCAAAAAAAAAAAATGACAAAAATACAATTGTAAAGGTAAAATAAAAAAAGTTATACTGTTGAAAAACTCATATTATGATTCAATTTAGAAAAAAATTAATTTTTTAAATTTAATTTGTGAAAAAAAAATAAAATTTGTATTACTTTAAAGTAGAGGTTTTTTATGAAATAGTAAATTTCCAAAGAAAAAACTAAAATACATGGTAAAAGATAGTGAATTTTATTTCATAAAATAATGTACGTCTTGACTTTCAATTACATACAACAATTAAAATCTTTTCCTTTTTTTTCCGCTTTTTTGAAGAAGAACTATCTTTTAAACGGCTAAAATCCGAATTGCGTCCGGCTATGGGTTGTCCGTAAAAACAGGATAAGCAGAAGGAGTAGATATAATTCTGATATAATTCTGCAAGGATCTGCACTATTGAATAACATTGGAATGTGCCTACGGACACACCTACCTATCATAAAATCCAAAAATTGTAATCACAATAAAGAGAGTAGCACTGAAGCTAGAAGGTAAAATACACCCAGGTCCGATTTGTAAGGGTTACAAATCTAAAATTTTAGCATTTTTATATGATATTTTAATACAGACGTCTAAAATACATACGTATAAAATTGTTGAAATTGTTGAACCGAATAGGGAAGTTCGCCCATTTTTTAACACGCTTCATTTTTGATATTAACTACATACGTACTGAATATTAGTTTTGTAGCTTAAATATTAGCCTCTTTACAGAGTTTTCACTTTTGTGGGAGGTAAGGTGGTAGGCGTGGTTTTCATACGATTAATCCATTTTCGAATTAGATTTGTGCTTTTTAGAGAGAAACAGAAATAGTAGACAGACAGACAGGATAAATCAAGTCAGGTGGTTACACTGATCAATAATTTTTTACCCATACCTACCAAGCCTCCTTATGGGCGTTACACACGTCGTAACAAAATTAATATAGACCTTACATAGACCTTACATGCGCACCTCTCATACCAACCAAACATTTAAAACTTTATACAGTGGCTCGTTTATAAGCTACTGGGATAAAATAAGTCATGTATGCATGTCAAGACCAAGATGTTTTAAAAGAATGGGCGTTATCCACTCACAAACACGCCCACCTCCCATACAAACCACTATTGTAAAGACACAACATAAAGGTTAATACCTGACCTATACAAATAAAACTTACTATGGGAGTATTTTGCATCAAAACTAAGATTGTAGACAAACATGAGCACGATACTCACATAATCCTTTTCATGCAGCCCTTAGTTTTGAAAACTCTATAAATAAGCTAATATTTGACCTACAGAGATAAAACTTGGTATGTGGGTTCATATGTTACATTAAAACTAAGATCTATTTCAGAGTAAATATATTATTAAAATTATTTTTAAGTTTTAGTGGTTATTTTTACTATTTATGATCTTTTTTTTTATGATATTATTAATTTGAGCAAGGAAATGTCGTAAAGGTTGAGACGTGTTTCATTTTTGGAGTGTAGTTTCGAACCGGATGAGAAAAATGATAAGTTTAAAAACCAAATAAGAAGTTGAAGTTATTGGTTATTGTTATTATGAAATACGTTTTCAAATCGCATCAAAAATTATAGCCATTAAATAAAGAAAACTTATTTGGCAAATAAAAAAATTGCCGTATAAGTTAGGACACAAAAAATGTTCTCATAAGCACATTAAAAAATCTAAAAAATAAGTAGAACTGCATATTGGCACATTGGAAGTGTGCATCGAATTTACGTTGCATTGCTTTCATATAAAATACAGCAAAATAAACATTTGTGTCATCATCTGTATCGTCATCGCTTTTCTTCGCTTCGATATACTGATAGTGAGTATAGTTATGATCGCAATATCATTAAACGAAAATATCATATCGCAATATCATATGCGAAAAACCTACAAAAGAAGTATTAGATATTTCATATTCATGCTAATAGCTGCACAAAGGACGTCTGTACTGGATTTGTTTATGAAATTGGTCAAAGAAAGTAAGGATTAAAAGAAAGAATTCCCTTTTACTAGTTAACATGCCATCAATAAGGTAGCATTCGAAGCATCTCCTTTAACCAGCGCCGAAGTCTAATAACAATGCTTAATAATTGCTGTTTAGTTAATATTTATACAATAACATTCACGAAATG